>CM042380.1:7092499-7457499 GCA_023634145.1 Thymallus thymallus | reverse complement strand
CATGAATGGTCTCAGGATGCTTTACTGTTGGCATGACACAGGACTGATGGTAGCGCTCACCTTGTCTTCTCCGGACAAGGTGTTTTCCGGATGGCCCAAACAATTGGAAAGAGGATTCATCAGAGAAAATTATCTACCCCAGTCCTCAGCAGTCCAATCCCTGTACCTTTTGCAGAATATCAGTCTGTCCCTGATGTTTTTCCTGGAGAAAAGTGCCTTCTTTGCTGCCCTTCTTGACACCAGGCCATCCTTCAAAAGTCTTCGCCTCACTGTGCGTGCAGATGCACTCACACCTGCCTGCTGCCATTCCTGAGCAAGCTCTGCACTGGTGGTGCCCCGATCCTGCAGCTGAATCAACTTTAGGAGACAGTCCTGGCGCCTGCTGGACTTTCTTGGGCACCCTGAACCTCTCTCCTTGAAGTTCTTGATGATCCGATAAATGGTTGGTTTAGGTGCAATCTTACCAGCAGCAATATCCTTGCCTGTGAAACCCTTTTTGTGCAAAGCAATGATGATGGCACGTGTTTCCTTGCAGGTAACCATGGTTGACAGAGGAAGAACAATGATTTCAAGCACCACCCTCCTATTAAAGCTTCCAGTCTGTTATTCTGACTCAATCAGCATGACAGAGTGATCTCCAGCCTTGTCCTCGTCAACACTCTCACCTGTGTTAACGAGACAATCACTGACATGATGGCAGCTGGTCCTTTTGTGGCAGGGCTGAAATGCAGTGGAAATGTTTTTGGGGGATTAAGTTCATTTTCATGGCAAAGAGGGACTTTGCAATTAATTGCAATTCATCTGATCACTCTTCATGACATTCTGGAGTATATGCAAATTGCCATGATCAACACTGAGGCAGCAAACGTTGTGGAGACCAATACTTGTGTCATTCTCAAAACTTTTGACCACGACTGTTGACCCTTCTCCTCCTCTCTCTCCTCTCCCTTCTCCTGTTCTGTATTCTCCCTTCCTCTCCTCTCCTCTCCTCTCCTCTCCTCTCCTCTCCTCTCCTCTCCTCTCCTCTCCTCTCCTCTCCTCTCCTCTCCTCTCCTCTCCTCTCCTCTCCTCCTCTCCTCTCCTCTCCTCTCCTCTCCTCTCCTCTCCTCTCCTCTCCTCTCCTCTCCTCTCCTCTCCTCTCCTCTCCTCTCCTCTCCCTCCTCTCCTCTCCTCTCGTCATCTTGATCTTTCCCTTCAATCTGCTACTCATGTCGGGGCTCAGGACAGCAAATATGAAGGTCTTCAGCGTAGAGCCTAAATCAAAGGCAGTGGATTACCCCACCAGTACAGTGTGTGTTGGCGTGCATGTGTTTGTTTGTCAGTGCATGCCTGTGTGTGTGTGTGTGTGTGTGTTTGTTTGTCAGTGCGTGTGTGTGTGTGTGTGTGTGTGTGTGTGTGTGTGTGTGTGTGTGTGTGTGTGTACAGTACAGTACAGTATGAAATGAGAATGTAGTAGTGCCTCGCAGGCCGAGAGACATTTGGTTTCAAACCTATTAGGCTTCTCTTACCGGCCATTAGTCCAAAGGATCCCAGGCTGTTTTATACCCAGAGAAAAGCCCTGGTCTTAGACCAGCTCGCTTTTATCATGTCGAAGGTAATGATTTTTAAAGGGAAAGACCCGAGTTCTGCTTCTAATCATTGGGTATATGAGAGTTGTTCAGCCAATCAAAGACGACAACGGAAATTGAATAGAAAAAAATACTTATTTATCATATATATGAAATAAAAAGCACCTGGTGTTTTCACTGAGTAACTCTCTCATACTCACACACTGTACTCCTTAAATTAACATTTCTCTCATAAATGAAAGTCTGTCATATGTTTCCAGACCTTGAGAGTAGTCTAATGTCAAGGTGAAACCACGTCCCACGACATTGGTTTTGTGTGGAGATCCTGCTAGCTTTAATTTGAAAGTGCAATGTACCTTTAACTCATCCACGTTGACTGGGTTAAGAGGTAGCGAGAAGCCTACCTTATTGACTGGGTTAAGAGGTAGCGAGAAGCCTACATTATTGACTGGGTTAAGAGGTAGGGAGAAGCCTACCTTATTGACTGGGTTAAGAGGTAGCGAGTAGCCTACCTTATTGACTGGGTTAAGAGGTAGGGAGAAGCCTACATTATTGACTGGGTTAAGAGGTAGCGAGAAGCCTACATTATTGACTGGGTTAAGAGGTAGCGAGAAGCCTACATTATTGACTGGGTTAAGAGGTAGCGAGAAGCCTACATTATTGACTGGGTTAAGAGGTAGGGAGAAGCCTACCTTATTGACTGGGTTAAGAGGTAGCGAGAAGCCTACATTATTGACTGGGTTAAGAGGTAGCGAGAAGCCTACATTATTGACTGGGTTAAGAGGTAGCGAGAAGCCTACATTATTGACTGGGTTAAGAGGTAGCGAGAAGCCTACATTATTGACTGGGTTAAGAGGTAGCGAGAAGCCTACATTATTGACTGGGTTAAGAGGTAGCGAGAAGCCTACATTATTGACTGGGTTAAGAGGTAGCGAGAAGCCTACATTATTCCCTTGCACAGGGTGCTGATCACTAACGTTCTTTGTCGGGTTGCCATGATAGGCCGGTTTCCCCCCCGGAGTGGTGAACATCGTGCCAGGTTTCGGCCCCACGGCAGGCGCAGCCATTGCTAGCCACATGGGCATCGACAAAGTGGCGTTCACGGGATCTACAAAGGTACGTGCATTTTTAGGTGTATGCACAATGCTGGAAATGACGAGGCAACTGGTTGGAATACTGTGATTTTTTGTAACCGTTCACTGTCTATTCCAAAATTAACAGACCTGAGTTCAAGTCGTATTTTTCTTTCAAATAGTCTGCCTGGAGTGTCATATGGGCTGGGTTTGCACTTTTGGGACTAGTTCATGTGTTCCATTGTACCAAACAAGTGCAACTAAAGTATCAAAAGGAAATACTATTTACTCCCCAGGGCTGAAAATACATTATTTTTCAAAGCCAAGTGGGGTACAGGATTGTAAAAGAAACACCCTAAATGTTCAGAAATATACTATGGGCTTTATGATAAAAGTCACATTTATTTCACACTTGTTTAAAAACGGTATCTTTCTCATTTCAGCATGCAGTACATGCTTTCATTAACAATCTGTCTCACCGATACCAGTCCCTCGTGCCCTATCAAATCCCAATGTACATTTAAACAACTATTTGTTTTACCTGTTGCCTAGTTAAATAAAGGTTAAATTTAAACAACTATTTGTTTTACCTGAATGACGCATTGCTATATGACTTCCCCCTGTGATCCATCCTCGACCTGTTTGTCTCCCCAGGTAGGCCAGTTGATCAAAGAGGCCGCAGCCAAGAGTAATCTGAAAAGAGTGACTTTGGAGCTGGGTGGGAAGAACCCCTGCATTGTCTTTGCTGACTCGGACTGTAAGTGATGTGGTTTCTGTCTCTCTATTAAACCAACAAGGCAGAAAGGGAGAACAAAGCCAGCAGCTTGGCTCGGCACAGACAAAAGCCTATGACACAGTGTGTGTGATCAACAGTGTGCCTGTAAGCAATAGAGATCAAGACTGATTGCGAACTGTGTGACGGTTATTGTGACGGACATAGTATCATCAGGACTCCTATCCTATAACATGATAACCCAGCGGGAAAAACTGGTTGCAATGACATCTTTACGACATCTCTGAAGACGTCATGGTCAGGTTGTATATTGGTTGTAAAAGGACAGGGTTTCTGTTTAAGTTGTTTGTGACCAGAAATGTACGTTCACCTGGTTCTAATCTTGTTATCTGACATCTCTACGACCAGAAACCAAGTTTACAACCAGAAAACTATGTCATTATCATGCCAATCTTGCCCTCAGGGAAGATGTTGCCAATTATTCTGTTATTGCTCTGAGGGACTCTAACGGAGGAAAGGACAACCTGCACTCACTGTATTAGGCTACGTCCCAAATTACACCCAATTCCCTATAGTGCCTATGGGCCTTGTTCACAAGTAGTGCACTATATAGGGAATAGGGTGGCATTTGTGAAGCAGCAGCGGTCACACAAACAGAGGCGTTTTGGCGAAAGCCTTTGTCAGTGTTTCTCTTATGTTCACTAACAGTGCAGTTGGCAGTGGAGGAGACCCAAAAGGGAGCCTTTTTCAACCAGGGCCAGTGCTGCACGGCCGCGTCGCGTGTCTTCGTGGAGGAACAGGTCTACGAGGAGTTTGTACGCCGCAGCGTCGAGAGTGCCAAGAGTATCGTCATAGGAGACCCCTTGGACCCACGCACATCACACGGACCACAGGTATCTCTCCTCTCCTCCTCTCCTCCCCTCCTCTCTTTTCTCTCCTCCTCTCTTCTCTCTGTCTCTCCTCTCCTCTCCTCCTCTCCCCCCTCTCCTCTTCTCTCCTCTACCCCTCTCCCCCCTCTCCTCTCCTCCTCTCCTCCCTCACCCCTCTCCTCTCCTCCTCTCCCCCCTCTCCTTCTCTCCCTCTCTCCTCCTCTCCTCTCCTCTCCTCCTCTCCCCTCTCTCCTCTCCTCTCCTCCTCTCCTTCTCTCCCCCCTCTCCTCTCTTTTCTCAACTCTTCTCTCCTCCTCTCCACCTCTCTCCTCTCCTCCCCTCCTCTCTTTTCTCTCCTCCTCTCTTCTCTCCTTCTCTCCTCTCCTCCTCTCCCCCCTCTTCTCTTCTCTCCTCCTCTCTTCTCTCCCCCCTCATTTGTATTTATCACACACGCTGAATACAACTGATGAAGACTTTACAGTGAAATGCATGCTTACAAACTTTCCCAAGGATGTAGAGTTTAAAAACAAAAAAAAAGTAACACAAGAGGAATAAAATAAAATACACAAGAATTAAGATATATACAGGAAGTACCAGTACCAGATCAATGTGGAGCTATATACAGGGAGTACCAGTACTAAATCAATGTGAAGAGGTACAAGGTATTTGAGGTAGATATGTACATGAAGGCAGAGTAAAGTGACTAGGCATCAGGATAGATAATAATAAGGTATTTGAGGTAGATGTGTACATGAAGGCAGGGTAAAGTGACTAGGCATCAGGATAGATAATAATAAGGTATTTGAGGTATATATGTACATGAAGGCAGGGTAAAGTGACTAGGCATCAGGATAGAGTCATTAGTTGACTATTTAGCAGTGTTATGGCTTGGGGGTAGAAGCTGCCTTGGAGCCAGTTGGCCCGAGAGCCGATGCTCCGGTACCATTTTCCTGGACGGTAGCAGAGTGAACAGTCTATGGCTTGGGTGGCTGGAGTCTTTGGCAATTATTCACGATTAGATCAGTTCCCAACTTTGGACCAAATCCTACATATGTAGGATCTTAATTTGAGCCACTTTTCTACGGCAGGAAAATAATCCTGCAGTAACAGGAAATGTAAATTATTATGTGGATTTGGTTAATGAGAATTTGGTGTGGGGTGATACGATTTTTGTTAGTGGAAATTACAAACTTTAGAAGCCTTTTTAAAACACAAATACACTAAAGGTTAGCATTTCCTACAGTGAAGGGAAATTCTCAGCAACAGAAAAACGTGATCAAATTAAGAGCCGACATCTGTAACTTGAGAGCTGTGTGCTTAACGCAGATATTCATGAAAGTCATGCAGTGAAGTCAATCAAATATTATCTCAAGTTAAGGGTGCAGAATTAGGATCCAGTCTTTTACTTTTAGTCTACAGCTGATAGCATGAGAAGACTTGGGACAGTTACAGAACATAGCCTTCAGGTCCTTTCTGACAGTTTCCATGACGCCGTTGGCTATCAATGCAGGTTCAGTACAGGTTATCAAGGCAGGTTCAGTACAGGTTATCAAGGCAGGTTCAGTACAGCTTCAGTAAAGATCACTTGTGGTGGGAGCAGAAAACATCCCCTTGTTTTTCTAGCTGTTCTTTTCTTTCTCTTGCTCCTGTGCTGTGGATGTGTGTAAATGAATATGTCCTCTATATCCATTACTTTACCTTTTGTGTAATGACATCACCCTGCCTGCCTCAAACTTAACGAAACCACTTGTCTCTCTACTCACTTCTCTCCTCTCCTCTCCTCTCCTCTCCTCTCCTCTCCTCTCCTCTCCTCTCCTCTCCTCTCCTCTCCTCTCCTCTCCTCTCCTCTCCTCTCCTCTCCTCTCCTCTCCTCTCCTCTCCTCTCCTCTCCTCTCCTCTCGCTCTCTCCTCTTCTCCCTCTCTCTCCTCCATCCCTCTCCTCTCTCTCTCTCTCTCTCTCTTCTCCGTCTCTCTCCTCCCTCCCTCTCTCATCTCCTCTCATCTCCTATCTTCCCGTTCCTCCAGATTGAGCAGAAGCAGTTTGATAAGATACTGGAGTTGATTGACAGCGGGAAGAAGGAGGGAGCCAAACTGGAGTGTGGGGGCGTGGCCATGGAGGACAAAGGCCTCTACATCCAGCCTACCGTATTCTCCAATGTCAAGGACCACATGCGCATCGCCAAGGAAGAGGTGAGAGATCCAAATGCTGATCTATGGTCAGTTTTGTGATTTTCTTGTAAGATGGTTAAGGTTAGGATTGGGGGATGATGCCTCCGTCCACCACAATGCTGCCTGAAG
This sequence comes from Thymallus thymallus, assembly GCA_023634145.1. NCBI lineage: Eukaryota > Metazoa > Chordata > Actinopteri > Salmoniformes > Salmonidae > Thymallus > Thymallus thymallus. The sequence continues at coordinate 7,450,958 of CM042380.1, read as the reverse complement.
AAGACTCTAGCAGTCAAAATGCGTCCTGATATTAATTATAAACTGGGTGGTTCGAGCCCTGAATGCCGATTGACTGACAGCTGTGGTATATCACGGGTATGACAAAACATTTATTTTTACTGCTCTAATTATGTTGGTAACCAGTTTATAATAGCAATAAGGCACCTCAGGTTTGTGGTATATGGCCAATATACCACGGCTAAGGGCTGTATCCAGGCACTCCGCATCTCGGACCATATTGCTTAAATATATCACAGGCTGATCTGATCCTTCTGTATGTGTTATCTTTATATAATACCTGAAAATAGTTTACTGTAAAGTTTTTCTGCATTGTACTGACCTCCTACGGTGTCTTCTTTCTGTGATTGGGGGAAGGAAAGCTGATCCTAGATCTGTGATCTGTGTCTACAGGGAACATCTACCCAGAGCTAGGGGTTTCTGACGTTGCCCTGATAGTGGTTTCATTCATAAAAATGAGAACGCCACTACTGGTCCTGGCAGTTTTGTTGTTTACCACTGCCATCTTCTGGTGGTGTGGTTAAAGTGCAGCTTCAGACAATGGTATATCAATGGTTCAAACAAGGTCATCGTCATGGAGATGAATGGAGAGCTCTTCTTTGCATCTGTGTGACAATGGCTTCTGTGACAGCATGGGCAGCGCCATGTAGATATTTCTCAATTTTAAAGTATTCAATTTCTTGTATTTCTTCTATGAGTCGGTAAACAAGCTGAAAGAGTGCATACTGACACTTGGAGTGTGTTTTCTAAACAGGCATAAAGCCAAGGTTGGTGATTTACTGCCACCTACCATTCATTGGCTGATCCCTAACCTGGATGGAATTCTGTGATCCTTCCTTAACCCATAGAAAGGTCCACCCAGTTCACTACTTTAAAAGGGTGAAAGTCCTCAATGGATCTGCCCATGCTAAAAAAGTCATTGTTGAGCTGTCTATCCAAGTCTATGGTCAGGATAAACCAGGATCGTATCATAGAAATAGATAGAGGATTCTAGTGGCCAAAAGCCTGTTTAAGCATGGGCAGCGCCATTGAGGACTTTTCACCATTTTTAAGTAGTCAAATAGGTGGGACTTCCTATGGGTTAAGGAAGGATCATATGATTACATCCAGGTCATCATGAGGGATCAGTAAATTAATTATACTCGCGAACAAACATTCCATAACTGCAGTTGGCAGTAAATCGCCAACCTTTATACCTGTTCAAACAACACACTGCAGGTGGCAGTATGCAGCCTTTAAGTTTGTTTACCAACTCATAGAAGTAGTAGAATAATAAAATGTACTACTTCAAAATGGAGATGGCCTCAATGGCCCTGCTCATGCTCTCCCAGATGCCATAATGGGACAGATACAATGTTGCGTCCTCTAACTATCTCTATGGGTCGTACTCACTAGAAAATGGACTGAAACAGGGAGGGACTATCTGAACCTGTCCAATAACAAACGCTTGTCTTATTTTTTCTCATGAATATGACCTACGGCTATTCTGATTGGTGCTGATTGATCTTACAGAGATTAATTTGGACACAACACAACATTGACAGGGTTAAAGAGTGAAGTCATTGCATTTTTGTATACATTGATTCATCATATTCATATACATGTCAATTGAAATTGGACGTTGAACTGACATCTGTGCCCTGTGAGGTTTTGCTTTGTCCTTCTCCTGCTGACCATGGTCTGTTTGAATACATAACAAACATACAGCGGGTGAAATAAGTATTGAACACGTCACCATTTTTCTCAGTAAATATATTTCCAAAGGTGTTATGTCTGTTCCTTTGTAGTTTTACTTAGTTTCCACTCAGTCATGTACACACAGATTCACGCATCCCTGCACTTTACATACACCTTACATTATGACATTTTCACACCTCATTCCTTTTTCTTTGTTTAAAGTTAATAGTTTTTGGATTGCAATAAAGAACCTTTTTGATTGGCCTACACCTGTTGTTCGTGTCCCCTCATTTTTGCCACAGCCTATGAGCCGGCCTGTGACAAGTGGGGGCTCGTCCTTAAGTTAAAGTTAATTGTACTTTAGTCTTACTTTAGTATTTTAGTTTACTTTAACATTTTGTCATAGTTGGTTAAAGTTTTGTCTAGATTGTCTTTGCCTTATCATTGATACGTTTGTTTATTTGTAGTTTGGCTTATTTGACTATTGTTTGTAGTTAACTTGGGTTAGTTTAGTTCAGATTGCCAAACTTTTTGTTTGAGGGGATGCTTTGGTTGGGCCAATATTGTTGGAGAGAGCGTTGAGAGCCATGTGTTCCTTTTGTTCAGTTAGCTTTGTAGCTAAATTTGGTTAGCAATTCACTCTGGGCTTTTTCTGGGTTTTTGTTCAGGTGGGAGTCCTCTCCTGTTCAGGCTTATCAGCGAGTGTCAATAGGAGGCTCGTGGTGTTTTTGTTTTAGGTGGCAGTGAACGTGGTTAGAGCTTCCCTTTCCCTTTTCCCCTACATCGGCTCGGGAGCACCTCCGTGGATATGGGGGGGCCGCCAGTTTCTGGTTGTCTTTTCCACTCCACTGGTTTTGTGTGCATAAAACCCCACCACATGTGACTGCACGAAGACCAGGGGCTAGTTATTGTTATATGTTTTTGTAGGATAGTGGGGTGTGACTCCTGTCCTTAAACCCAGACTGGCTGCAGGTGAGTTGTGTATTTTTTTTGGAGCATTTGTAATAGTTGTATTGGTTGAGGAAAATGTCTTCCATTCTGAGTAGTTTTGTTCAAGCTCCTTCAGAAGTAGCCTTAGAGTTGTGTACTAAGGAGCAGTTAACTACTCAGTTACCACCAGATGTTGGTAACAACCCAAGTAATCCATACATACAAAGAAACCAAAACAAATAAATTCAGAAATTAAGTTATGTGTAATAATGTGGAATGACACAGGGAAAAAGTATTGAACACACTTACTGATATTTATTTAATACTTTGTACAAAAGCCTTTGTTGGTAATGACAGCTTCAAGACAGCTTCAGCTTCAAGACGTATGGAGAAACTAGTCGCATGCATTGCTCTGGTGTGATTTTGGCCAATTCTTCCACACAAACAGTCTTCAAATCTTGAAGGTTCCGTGGGCCTCTTCTATGAATCTTGATCTTCAGTTCTTTCCATAGATTTTCAATGGGATTTAAGTCAGGTGATTGGCTGGGCCATTCTAGCAGCTTTATTTTCTTTCTTTGAAACCAATTGGCTGTGTGTTTGGGATCATTGTCTTGCTGAAATGTCCACCCTCGTTTCATCTTCATCATCCTGGTAGATGGCAGCAGATTATTGTCAAGAATGTCTCGGTAAATTTGCCCATTCATCCTTCCTTCAATTATGTGAAGTTTGCCAGTACCATTTGCTGAAAAGCAGCCCCACATCACATCATGATGTTCCCACCTCCAAACTTCACTGTTGGTATGGTGTTTTTAGGGTGATGTGCAGTGCCATTTCTCCTCCAAACATGGTGTGTATTATGACATCCAAACAGTTCAATTTTGCTCTCATCTGACCACACTATATTCTCCCAGTATTTCCCTGGCTTTTCCAAATGTTGTGCAGCAAACTTTAAACGAGCTTCAACATGCTTTTTTTTCAGCAATGGAGTCTTGCGTGGTGAGTGTGCATACAGGCCATGCCGGTGGAGTGCATTACTTACTGTTTTCTTTGAGACAACAGTACCTGCTAATTGCAGGTCTTTTTGCAGCTCTCCACAAGTGGTCCTTGGCTCTTAGACAACTCTTCTGATTATTCTTTTCACTCCTCTGTCAGAAATCTTGCGAGGAGCACCTGGTCGAGGCAAATTTATGGTGAAATGATTATCTTTACACTTCCGTATTATGGCCCCAACAGTGCTCACTGGAACATTCAGAAGCTTAGAAATGCGCCTATAACCAATGCCATCATTATGTTTTGCAACAATTAGGTTACGAAGGTCTTGAGACAGCTCTTTGCTTTTACCCATCATGAGATGTGTCTTGTGTGACACCTTGGCAATGAGACCTTTTTGTAGGCCATCAGTTGGGACTGAACCAGCTGATATTAATTTGCACTGACAGGGGGCTGGATTGCTTTTTTAATTACTGTGCCTTTTTGAACCTCCCTTTCTTCATGTGTTCAATACTTTTTCCCTGTGTCATTTCACATTATTACACATAACTTAATTTCTGAACTTATTTGTTTTGGTTTCTTTGTATGTATGGATTACTTGGGTTGTTACCAACATCTGGTGAACATTTCATGTCAATAGCACCTTTGGAAATATATTTACTGAGAAAAATGGTGACGTGTTCAATACTTATTTCACCCGCTGTACCTGTCTTTCCTCCTTGAGGTAATCACTGATCCAACACAAACTGATAGGTGTAAGCAACGATTCTATATCATAGCTTTACCAATCCAGCCATGTGACATCAGGGATCTCTTCAAAGGAGGGCGGTAGGAAGGATGCATTGGAACAGAGCATGTAATCTTCTCCACGACTCCATTCAGATCTTTGGTCCAGTCCAGTGTATATTCCACTTCAAGAGCCAGCAGGAGGCCATAGAGAGAGCCAACAGTACGGAGTACGGCCTGGCTTCTGCTGTGTTCACACGCAATCTGGACCGAGCTCTCTCTGTGTCTGCCGCACTGGAGACTGGCACCGTCTGGTAGGTTACTGTTAACTCCTGAACAATAGTACCATGATAGTATCATTATATATGACTACAAGAACAACTATTAGCTACTACTATTTGCATCCTAACAATTGACTACTAGTACTAGTATCCGAAATATTACTACTACTACTACTACTACTATCTGTTATATTTTTTTAAATTATTTTTATTTAACCTTTATTTAACTAGGCAAGTCAGTTAAGAACACGTTCTTATTTACAATCATGGCCAACACCGGCTACACCCGGACGACGCTGGGCCAATTGTGCGCTGCCCTGTGGGACTCCCAATCACGGCCGGTTGTGATACAACCTAATATATTCATATTCATAATATTACTGCTACTATTACTACTTCTATTACTAATACTATTACTACTTTACTACTACCACTACTACTACTTCTACTAATACCTCTACTACTACCACTACTACTACCACTACTACTACTACCACTACTACCACTACTACTTCTACTACTACTACTACTACTACCACTAATAATAATAATAATAATAAAAATATTAATATTACTGCTAGTACTACTACTACTAATAGTACTACTACCAATAATAATAATATTGCTACTACTACTGCTACTACTACTACTACTGCTACTACTACTACTAATGCTACTACTATTACTACAACTACAACTACTACTACTACCACTACTACTACTACTACTGTTACCATTGACCCAAAGCCAACCACTACTCCTTACTTACTAGTAGCAATACCATTACTACTTTACTATTCCTTTACTCCATATGCTATTAACTACTTCTTCCTACAGTACGACTTCTATTACCATTTTACCACTGTACTCCCTATTCACTCCGACTTCGTATCCCTTACCTCTACCTCTTAATGTTCATATGAGAACACAGCTGTAGCTGCACATTGTGGCCACAAGATAGAGCTAGGTAGGTAGGTATTCCAGACAAAGCTTATCTGTGTGACAGTGAGAGGAGGACATGGAGTGGGAGAGAAGAAGAAAGAGATTTGAATGGCTGGAGTGACATTAACTTGGCCAACACATGCACGCAATATAGCGGTTCAGCAAGAAACTGAAGTTACTGTAAACATTACTTTACTTTGCTTATCCTCCTCTGTCTGTCTGTCTGTCTGTCTGTCTGTCTGTCTGTCTGTCTGTCTGTCTGTCTGTCTGTCTGTCTGTCTGTCTGTCTGTCTGTCTGTCTGTCTGTCTGTCTGTCTGTCTGTCTGTCTGTCTGTCTGTCTGTCTGTCTCTCTTTCTCTCTCTATCTCTATCTCTCTCTCTCTCTCTATCTCTCTCTATCTCTATCTCTATCTCTATCTCTCTCTCTCTCTCTATCTCTCTATCTCTCTATCTCTCTATCTCTCTATCTCTATCTCTATCTCTATCTCTCTCAGGGTAAACTGCTATAACGCCCTCCATGCCCAGGCACCATTCGGAGGATATAAAATGTCAGGCAACGGACGAGAACTGTAAGAGTCAATTCTCTTCAACACAACACTATGTGTGATGAAAGGGTTTACTAGTTTGTTTGCCCAAACTTTACACTTTTGCAAATGTTCAGTACAATGTGAATGATTAGAACAATACAAATGAATGTGTATTTATTAACCTTTGTATTTTGATTCCTCAGAGGCGAGTATGCATTGGCAGAGTACTCTGAGGTGAAAGCTGTGACCATCAAACTGACTGAGACGCTATGAGGGACACAGGAGAGACCACACACCACTGCTAGAGCCCATCCCAGCACTTCTCTGTCATCAAGCCAGGCTGCATCCCAACACTCTGAAGCCACTCCCTTTCCTCATCTTCTAATCTCCTTTCATTCATCACCTTTGGTCTTAAAGACTTTGATTGGTGGGTGTGCTGTGCTCAAATCCTATTCAACGCCTATTTCACCTATCAGTCAAAGTCACATGGTGAAAAAGACAAGGAAAGGACGCCGTCGAAGGGTGTTGGGACACTACAGTGGCTTGAGGTGGCTTTCTTTCCATGGCAATTTTAAGGAGACGAGAAGAGGTGGCCAATCTGGAAGTGAATTGGAACGCAGCCAAACCGTATTAGAGTTTCAGCCCCTCCCACAGCTCTGTTGTTCCAGGGGTGTATTCATAGGAACCAAATGGAAGCAAACGGGATGAAATGGGAGGGACCTACCTGAATTTGTCCAATAGAAATTGTTACGGTTTGCTACACTTTGCACTAATGAATACACCCCAGTCCTTTACAATACCACAGCACTTCACTACTTCACCAATGCAACCAACAGACGTGGTGTACATTTTTGGACCTTCTTTGTCGCCAGTCCCATAGTAGCACTTGGGCCGTGTTCAGCAGACCATAACATTGTAGAACATTCAGATAGAAATATATTATGTAGAACAAACATGCCTCTGATTTGTAGAATAAGGAATCACCACGTCAGCTCTCATAGCATTTCTATCTGCAATGTTCCACAACGTTTGCCTACACTGAACGCAGCCCAGTTTATGCCTATGATCCTGTCTATCTATGTATGTCTCATGTACAGAGATGAATGCAAGGAATTCTTTTGTTTTTCAAAAAAAAAAAAGTTTCTTCATTTTGAATTTTCTGATATGAATGTTCTCTCATTATGAGGAACATTTTCTCCCTTTTCAAATATTAGAAGGAAATTCTGATTCCCGTTCCGAACAAGGTAATATTTACCTTTTTTTACTTTCTAATGCCCAGAAGAAAGATGTTTTTAATCCACTACAATAACAATATTTAGGTCTAGTACTGTATTAGCAAACCTTAACTAGCATTTTAACATTTTTTAAACACTTTACATTGTGTTGCATTTGGAGCTGTGTACTATATATTTCAGAGTTGTATAACTTTGCTCATCTATAAGGTCTTGACTAGGGTAGCAAAATTCCGGTAACTTTCTCAAAATTCCCCAGTTTCCCAGAAATCTTGGTCGGATTCTGGGATTTCTGGAAAACCTGGGAATTTTCTGAAAATTAACAGAATTTTGAAGCACTAATCTTGACTCCTGAGTACTGTTATTAACACATTGTTATGCCTTGGGTGACGATACCCCTGATTTTGTAAGCTTTACTCTTTTACTGAACTAAATGTAGGAAGGTTTGCAAATGCAAATGGATTGATTAAACGTATTTCTTTACAATACATATGGGGCTGGTTTCCCAAACCCAGATGAAGCCAAGTCCTGGACTAAAACAACCTTTCAATGGAGACTATCATTTGAGATTTGTGTTTAATCCAAGCACTAGCCTTAATCTGTGTCTGGGAAAACGGGCACTAATTCAATAAGAAAATACATGGAGGTTATGGCCTATTGGCGTTTTAATGGTATAACAACGCTACTGAAAACTGCTATTATGTTGAAAATACAAGTAATTTGTACACCAATAATGTCTCAATTGTGAGGTAAACCATTCCTTGTCATCAAAATATGCACCATATGTAAGATGTTACAATGTATAACAAACCACAAGGAAACAAGTAATTATGTTAATGTTTCTTACACTAGTCTTTCACTTTTTATATGGATATTTAAATACAAATTCTAAATAAAAAAAAATGTTTGTGATTCGTTTGGATTTTCATGTCATACATACAGTCGTGAAAAAGTAAGTACACCCCCTGGAAAGTTATCTTTTTTTTTATTTTTTTTTATTTACATATTTGGACAGATGGATATGTAATCTTCACTTCAACACTATTGACAGATAGTTACCCAATTTAACAAATCACGCAACAACAAAATGTTATGCAATTAAAATGAACACCCCTACCTTTACCATCACATAAAATGGCTAAAATTAGAATTAGGTACCAAAACAAGTGCAAATGATAAGAAAACAGAGAGAAAATTAGGAGGCTCCAGCCTTCCATAAAAATAAGAACATTGGTCTGGTTTGGTCTTAACCATATGGGTGTGTAGTAACACATCATTCAAAGATCAAAAGACCTACCCGAGGCCCTCGGAAGAAATATTATTGATTCCCATGAGTCTGGGAGGGGTTACAGTCTGGGAGGGGTTACAGTCTGGGAGGGGTTACAAATCAATTTCCAAGCAATTCGAAGTACATCATTCCACTGTCCGACGAAAATTCCAGACCACTGGCAAACTACCTAGGACAGGTCGTCCCACCAAAGTCAGCCCAAGAGCTGACCGAAAGATGCTCATAGAAGTCTCTAAGTACCCCAGGGTAACATCAAGGGATCTCTCTTGCCACAATCAATGTAGAATTGCATGGGTACACTGTCAGAAAGAGACTGCACAAACTTGGCTTACATGGGAGGTCAGGAAGGAAGAAGCCTCTGCTCTCCAAAAATAATATCAAGACACAACTGACTTTACCCAGGTGTTGTCTGGCAAAAGTCAGTTGTGTCTTGATATTATTTTTTGCTTGTCAGCCGTTAAGGCAGTGCGCTGATTAATTTGAATTTGATGTCGGCATTTGAACTCATCCTTGTAAGCTTTGTTGTAATCTGATAGCTTTTTTGATGATCATTTGAAAGCAAACGTTATTTTATTTTCATTAAAATATAGTATGTGATAGCTGTAGGCCTGATTTATATTTTAATTAATTTACCCAGTAGCTAGTGCAATTTTGGTTTCATGTATTGGTTTGAAAATAAACACAACTGAACAACTTGCTATGTAGAGAATTTCCCCAAAACACATGTGCTGTTTTTGGCTTTAAATACAATGACAATTGTAGGCTATAACATATTGTCATGCAGCGACAGAATGATAATGGAGATAATGCAAACCATTAATGATTTAGTTGGGCTAATTTAGTATTTCTGTTTTACTTTTCTTGCGGTAGGCCTATTTTATCATCATCCTCTGCCTGAATCCCTAACCCCTACATGTAGCCAACCTTCTATGGTATAATGCATGTCCACCTCTCTCTCTATCAGTCTTGCTTGTCCATCTTTCTCAATTAAAATGAGATCAATCTTTCTGGCAAAACGTCGTTAAATATTGCTAAGTTATTAGTTATAGTGAGTATGTAGGGGTGTTTTTTAAAATAAAATAATCACCCAGATAGTGCAACTACTGCATAGACAACACAATAATATCAGACAGAGAGAGACAAGCTGGCCGGGGTGAAATCCGCGAGCGGCCCCTTTGTTGGCTACTATGTTGCAATCAATATTTGCAGAATGTTGTCAAATGCAAAAATGAGCGGGAAGTGCACGAGACAATGTTGGCTGGAAGCGCAGTACACTTTATAAACTGGGTGGTTCGTGCCCTGAATGCTGATATACCACGGGTATGACAAAACATGTATTTTTACTGCTCTAGTTACGTTGTTAACCAGTTTATAATAGCAATAAGGCACCTCGGGGGTTTGTGGTATATGCCAATATACCACAGCTAAGGGCTATATCCAGGCACTCTGCTTTGCATCATGCATAAGAACCACGGTATATTGGCCATATACCACACCCCCTCATGCCTTATTGCTTAAGTATGCACCGTTTCACAAGGGTGGCTTCATATAGCCTATAGCAGGGGGTTGGCAAACTTTCTCATGTGGAGTGCCAATTTACAATTCATCCTACCATTTCTAAAGATATGTGTGCCAGTTATGATTTTCATATAAGCATTGCAGGCTACCTAACTGTGCCCCAAGTTCTTCCATGGCCTGCATACTCACCAGACATGTCACCCATTGAGCTTGTTTGGGATGCTCTGGATGTGTATGACAGCATGTTCCAGTTCCCGCCAATATCAAGCAACTTTGCACAGCCATTGAAGAGGAGTGGGAAAACATTCCACAGGCCACAATCAACAGCCTGTTCAACTGTATGCAAAGGAGATGTGTTGCGCTGCATTAGGCAAATGGTGGTCACTCCAGATACTGACTGGTTTTCTGATCCACTCCCCTACCTTTTTTAAAGATATCTGTAACCAACAGATGCATATCTGTATTCCCAATCCATAAATTAGGGCCTAATGCAATTTCAATTGACTGATTTCCTTATATTATATATCTTAGAAATTGTTGCATGTTGCTTTCATATTTTGTTCAGTATATGTAGCTGGCTAATAGACAGAGGCGCTGTCCATTCAGCACCATGCCACGGAGCTCCACTATGCCTACCCGTACGAGACGCCGTCCATTTTACTTTAAAACTCACTTTAAAAAGGCATGTGTAGATGTTCCTTTTGTATTTCGTGATTTTCGTGCGTCCTTGTCGATTGTAGGCCTGATGTAGGCTATTAACGTTATACCTTTTATTTAAATGCATGTGTAGGATTTAACTGGCATAGTTTGGATTAGTGGTCAGCTGTTTTATGCACCGGTTGCTTTCACGTTGATGTCGGCATTTGAAGTCGGGCTTGTTGTGACTTGATAGCGTGTATTATGCATCTATTTCATTATCACTGTATGCGCCGTTCCACAAGTAAATGAGTAGTGGTAGGCATTGTAGCCTACACGCAGTTCCACAGACCGTTAAAACCAATATTGCCGTGATGAGTAATGCCTGGGGTCATTTTTATTAGTTTTAGCTGTTCTCCAAAATAGCATTTTAGAGTTATTACGTAGAAATGCAGTAAATGAGCTTCAGCCTCCTAAAAAAAATCATACTTTGCCATACCCTAGGTTTAGCAGAACTGACGCCACTGGTACAGTTGCATTAAGTCATTGTACAGTAGGCTATTCCCATATCCGGGTTATGAGACAGACAGCGTGGTAGGCAGCATCACTGGCTGGAAGTGTTTGGTTTGATGAAAACAGGCTAACGCTGTTCCTTTGCAATCCGTGCTTGTGAGTGTTCCTTCGGCTCTTTCGTCTTCGGTTAAACTTTCACTTTAGCCTGTGCAAAGCTTTAGAAGTGCAAAAATCAATACCATTCGACAGTGCATGAACACTGCGGACAATGCGGTGAGTAAAAATTCCTCATCATTTACACTCATTAACGAGCAACAAGTGCGCACGTTTCGCCAACAAATGTGTTTACTTGCTGTCACTGGACGCACGTTTGGCACGTTTCAGCGTTTATAAGTCTAATAAAGTAAACTTCAAAAAAAGTGACGTGATGTTAATGTTCATTGTATTTTATTGTATATGGGTTAAAAACAATAACACAAGAGAAGTCATAAAAGTTGTAGTACAAGTTCATTATTATAATTAAGGCATCTCAACAACTATAGTTGTAAATGTTGTGTGGCAATTTGTGTATACATTAACTTTTTATTATGCAGTGTGTGTCTGCTTTCACTTTCTCAAGATCAAACCTTTGCCTGCCTGTCTGCCTGTCTGTCTGTCTGTCTGCCTGCCTGCCTGCCTGCCTGCCTGCCTGCCTACCTACCTGTTTTGTTGTTGTAGCTGCTTGACAAAGAAATTTCCCCCTCTGGGATCAATAAAGTACCTATCTATCTATCTATCTATCTACCTATCTATCTGTGTTTTGCAGGGCACTGACTAATGGCCTCTCCCTCTGTGCTCCCTCCTACCACAGCCCATCTCTGAGCAGTGTCTTCCGCCACACCAGTGACTCAGACTGGGACCAGTCCCACTGACCACCAACACTACCACCCTGTACTGGTCCCAGTTCAGTCCTGCCCTTCTGTGGAGGAGGAGGCATGTCCTACTGGTCTGTAGGCCTCTCCAAGGCCACTGGAGACACACAGAGCAACAACATGGAGGACCAAGAGAAACAAGATAGTGAGAGAATCCACTTTTACTGTTTTGTACTTAGGCTCTATCTTAATTAGTCTTTTCCTTATTTCTTGCATTCTTTCTCCTTGCCTCCTCAACCGTATTGGAGGAGAATGTCCAAGGTCCCTCCACTCAGACCTTCATAGAAGGAGATGAGTAGAAAGGGATTTGAAAGAATGCAAGGAATCTACGACTTGATAATGAGCCATAGGCTAGTTAATGTGTTTTCCCTGGTTGTGGTTAGTACTAGAACCAGGGGAACCATATGGGGGGGAAAGGTTAGGACGATTCTAAGGGCCTGTGATGGACAGGGGCCCTAATAGGTCAATTGTTTTCAATATTAAATTATTAACCTATCATCATTAATAGAATATTTTATTTACAATGTACTAATAAAACAAACAGTTTATTTTTCTTTTCTTGTTTTTGGCAAAAAAATGTACATCCAGAGAGCCTCTGTATTGCCCCCCCTCCCCCCTCTCTATTTACATGAAACCAGGTGTGAACAGTACTTGCTAGCAGTGAATTGCGAGTGAGGATTGCCGGTGGAGCATCATGTCTCCGCTTCCTAAAGAAAAAACTGGCTTCCAAAAACTAAAAGAATGACAGGAGAGAGATAATAAAGGGTGACAGTATGTCACACCATTTATCACAAAGGAAGGTGGGTGAAATTATCCTGTTAGCTTAGTCCATAGTGAAATAGGCTACTTTTGTTCCCCTAACATTAGTTACTTAAGATCTTCACAGAAAGGTCTGAGTGTTTACATTTCGCTCCTCTTTTAGCCGACATTTAATGCTGCCACTTTCCCCTCTAACTTGTCTCCTCTTCATCCCCTGAATGCTATTTGTAAGATGCAGCTGCAAAGCATTTTTGGAGAAGTGTGCATTGCTTTACGTATATTTTGCACACTACCTGTGACTGTTGCTGGTGGCGAGAGAGCTTTCAGTAAGCTAAAACTGATTAAAAACAATTTGAGGTCCACTATGACCCAGGACAGGCTTTGCAGTCTTGCCATGCTGTCCACTGAAAGTCAGTTAGCTAGAAAGCTGGACTTCAAAGACTTGATCAGTGACTTTGCTAGCAGGAAGGCTCGGCACTGTGTTCTTGGTGAGTAAGGCTGAGCAAGGGCCAGTGATAACTGTTAAATGGCATGGATATAGATATTGGATCACTACACACATGATGCCCACAGGCTGAGAACAAGACTGAGAACAGACTGAGAACAAGATATATCTCAAAGTAATGGCTGGATTGCCATAAAATGTGTTGTGCACAATCAAGACCCCAAGTGGAAGAAACCTATTGATTTGGTGACCTCTTGACCTTTCCTCTAGCGCCACCATCAGGCCTTTTCATTTACCATTTCCATTTTGTTTTCCATTTTCCATTTCCACATATACAGCTGCTTATTTTCTAGTTGATATGTATACTTAGTTCAAAAATGTGCTGCTGATTTTATTATTTTGTTTGTTATATCATTCTCTAGATGATAATGTTAATTTATTTTAATTGAAGAGGCTAATGCATATTTAAGTTATATTTATTTTAAGTTATTCATTAATGTTAAGAGAATTTTCCATTCAAGAATTTTACCATTTAAAATTACATTTAGATTGTAAAAGATGGTCTTTAATACATTTCTTATAGAGGGTATCAGTCTTGCATCAAATAGTGAATTCCAATGTGTGATAGATAGATAGGTACTTTATTGATTTCTTCGTCAAGCAGCTCCGAAAAAACACAGGGCAGGTGCAAAATGTCAGAACGAAAATACACAAAAGACAGATACAGTGGGGAGAACAAGTATTTGATACACTGGCGATTTTGCAGGTTTTCCCACTTACAAAGCATTGTAGAAGTCTGTAATTTTTATCATAGGTACTCTTCAACTGTGAGTGACGGAATCTAAAACAAAAATCCAGAAAATCACATTGTATGATTTTTTTAAGTAAAAAGTAAAAAATTAATTAATTAGCATTTTATTGCATGACATAAGTATTTGATACATCAGAAAAGCAGAACTTAATATTTGGTACAGAAACCTTTGTTTGCAATTACAAAGATCATACGTTTCCTGTAGTTCTTGACCAGGTTTGCACACACTGCAGCAGGGATTTTGGCCCACTCCTCCATACAGATCCTTCAGGTTTCGGGGCTGTCGCTGGGCAATACGGACTTTCAGCTCCCTCCAAAGATTTTCTATTGGGTTCAGGTCTGGAGACTGGCTAGGCCACTCCAGGACCTTGAGATGCTTCTTACGGGACCACTCCTTAGTTGCCCTGGCTGTGTGTTTCGGGTCGTTGTCATGCTGGAAGACCCAGCCACGACCCATCTTCAATGCTCTTACTGAGGGAAGGAGGTTGTTGGCCAAGATCTCGCGATACATGGCCCCATCCATCCTCCCCTCAATACGGTGCAGTCTTCCTGTCCCCTTTGCAGAAAAGCATCCCCAAAGAATGATGTTTCCACCTCCATGCTTCACGGTTGGGATGGTGTTCTTGGGGTTGTACTCATCCTTCTTCTTCCTCCAAACACGGCGAGTGGAGTTTAGACCAAAAAGCTCTATTTTTGTCTCATCAGACCACATGACCTTCTCCCATTCCTCCTCTGGATCATCCAGATGGTCATTGGCAAACTTCAGACGTGCCTGGACATGCGCTGGCTTGAGCAGGGGGACCTTGCGTGCGCTGCAGGATTTTAATCCATGACGGCGTAGTGTGTTACTAATGGTTTTCTTTGAGACTGTGGTCCCAGCTCTCTTCAGGTCATTGACCAGGTCCTGCCGTGTAGTTCTGGGCTGATCCCTCACCTTCCTCATGATCATTGATGCCCCACGAGGTGAGATCTTGCATGGTGCCCCAGACCGAGGGAGATTGACCGTCATCTTGAACTTCTTCCATTTTCTAATAATTGCGCCAACAGTTGTTGCCTTCTCACCAAGCTGCTTGCCTATTGTCCTGTAGCCCATCCCAGCCTTGTGCAGGTCTACAATTTTATCCCTGATGTCCACACGCACGCACGCACACACACACACACACACACACACACACACACACACACACACACACACACACACACACACAAGAATCCACAAGAATCCACAAGAATACACTGTGGGTAGTGAGCACAAAAACTAAGGAGATAGAACACGGAAGTGAAAAGCAAAAAGTTTAATCGGCACACTCAACATGAGTACAATTACAATAATCCACACACTCAATCATGTGAAATGGGAACAGGTGTGTGTGTGTGGGTGTGTGGAATCAGGGGAAACGGAAACAGGTGTGGGAGCTTGGGTGTGGCTGCCATCATCCTCATGCCGGTGGTTAGTATACCGGGGAACCGGAGCGCCGGGGCACAATCAGGGTAGACAGCACAGTCGTTACAGCATGGCAATGAAGGAAGAGTTGGCTACAGCAGACCTAAGGTGGAGGCTATGGAAGAGGTGGACTTGAGGTTTTGTTCATCTTCTATAATACTAACTTGTCCAATTCCCTCCCCGTCCCTTCCTCTGCTGCGTCTCCTGTGTGTGGCCACCCAGCATGGTGATGCAGAGAGCGTGAGTTACCTGCTCCATGAAGCCTGTGTTCCCCTGAAACCCCGCCATCCTGGCTGCACACTCCGGACATGTCAGCCTGGTCAGAGAGCTGCTCGACTCAGTACCAGGTGACAATAGTGTGCGTGGTATGTGTGTGTGAGAGACATTGTCCACCTGTGTGTACTGTATGTAGTTGTAATAGTTAATAGATAGTAACAGATTGCATGTATTGTTTTGAATGTGTGTGTGTGTGTGACGTGGTGCATTTGTGTGTGCTGTGAGTGTGTGTGTGTGTGTGTGTGTGTGTGTGTAGTAGTCATAGTTAATAGATGATAAACAGATTGCATGTCTCTCTCAGGTCCGTGTGTCCACAGAGATCTGCTGAACTGGATGTTGGTGTCGGCGTGCCAACAGGGTCACCTGGAGGTGGTTAGAATGTTGGTGCAGGATTACCATGCCGATGCTGAGGACTGTGCCATCCACAACGAGGAGTTTGCTGTCATCACGGGGATGCCTCTCTACGCTGCGGCACGTGCAGGTAGACGGCAAGACACACACAGTGTACATGTACTCCACACACACACCTACTGTATGCATAAGCCACACATGCACACACACAAACATACACAGCCCACAGATAAGCCACACATACCCTACAGACCTCACACACGGCTTACACAAAAGTAGAGAACACAGTTAAGTATAGAGGCTTGCACTATAAGTTACTTTCACTCTTATATATATCTTTTTTAATGTTTTTTCTCACGTTATTAGATTACTGCACTGTTGGAGCTAGGAACATGTTATTAGATATGACTGCACAAGCATTTCGCTACACCTTGATGAAGACAGCTTGTCTGTCCAAACGTTGGTTATTAAATTATTGCATCTGAACTCCTAGAGCGTGAGGCTCTTCTTTTCTTTTTCAAGTGTGCTACACCCGCAGTAACATCTGCTGAATATGTGTACGGGACGAATAAAATGTGATGAACGCTTACATACTAGCCGCTTTGGACCAAATGTTAGACTTGTTAGACGCTCATTCCTACTGTGGTGTGTTGTCAGGCTGAGAACAGCAGACAGGGATTTCCTCCTACTCTACTGTGTCTCGAATTCCACCTCCGATCCAGCTCACTTCTTTATTCTGGTCATTATGATCTAGGATCAGCATCCCCTCCCCCAATCCTACGCTTAACCATTAGAGGGGAAAATGATAAACTGACCCAAGACCAGTGTCAATGGGCAATTTCACCCTACTCCAGGCCTATTGGTGGACAGCTGAGGAGCACTTCCTGTTATCTTAGACCAGGAGTCTGTTCAGCAGGAGCAACATTACAGAACATCCAGATATCTAACTGCCTTCTATCTAGGTAATGAGGAGATAGCTAGTTTCCTGCTGCAGAATGGAGCTGGGTTCTCCTCCTACACCCTGATGGATTATCCAGCCTTCAGCTGACAGCTCCTTGAACAACGACTGGTAGAAGAAGCAGACACACACAGAACCAGCAGGAGAAAAGGTGAAAGTGTGTGTGTGTGTGTGTGTGTCTCTCTCTCTCTGTGAATGTGTTATGCTTTCCCCAGTGCGTTGGTCAGGTCAGACACTGTGTGTGTGTGTGTGTGTGTCTCTCTCTCTCTCTCTCTCTGTGAATGTGTTATGCTTTCCCCAGTGCGTTGGTCAGGTCAGACACTGTGTGTGTGTGTGTGTGTGTGTGTGTCTCTCTCTCTCTCTCTCTCTCTCTGTGAATGTGTTATGCTTTCCCCAGTGTGTTGGTCAGGCCAGACACTGTGTGTGTGTGTGTCTCTCTCTCTGTGAATGTGTTATGCTTTCCCCAGTGCGTTGGTCAGGTCACCATGAAAAAGTCAGCTAACGTGTGTTTCCTCTCTCGCCCTCTAGCTGCTATGTGGCCATTGGTCAGGTGGTTAGAGCCACAGTAGAGTAGGAGGAAATACCTGTCCTCAGTTGGTCAACTTTTTGTTTGTTTACTATTCTTGTGGGGACTTCTAGTATACACTGAATACACCAAACATTAGGAACACCTACTACCATACCCTGTTCAAAGACACTTACATGTTTTGTCTTGCCCATTCACACTCTGAATGGCACACATACACAATTCATGTCTCAGTTGTCTCAAGGCTTAAAAATCCTTCTTTAACCTGTCTCCTCCCCTTCATTTACACTGATTTGAAATGGATTTAACAAGTGACATCAATAAGGGACCATAGCTTTCACCTGGATTCACCTGGTCAGTCTGTCATGTAAAGAGTTCTTAATGTTTTGTCCACTCAGTGTATCTACTCTCTGTAGCTGTTCTGCAGATCTCTGTTGTATTGTTAGCCTCACCATCTCACCTAATCCTTACACTTCTCTGTGTGTGTGTGTGTGTGTGTGTGTGTGTGTGTGTGTGTGTGTGTGTGTGTGTGTGTGTGTGTGTGTGTGTGTGTGTGTGTGTGTGTGTGTGTTGTGTTCTCTGCTCCTGTCCTACTGTAGACTTCGCCAGGTGAATCTGTCACAGAATGAGTTCACCAGCCTGCCGTCCGGACTGCTCCATCTCACCAGAGTCCAGAGGCTCTCCGCTGCTAAGAACAAGCTCACCTCCCTATTTGACATTCCCAATGGTATGATCCACTGCAAGTCAGAGTGTGGTCTTTGCTCTTTACCAAAAATGTATATCAGTATGTTCTTAGAAGCGTTCTTAGTATTTTTTTATCTCTGCTATTTATTTTCTCTTTATTTGTTCATGTGAAGCACATTGTATTGCTAACATGTACAACATGTTTTATACAAATTAAGATTGATTAATTCATTGATTGCCCCACTTCTGTTCTCTCCTCAGGTACTAACTGGATAGGCCTGCGTAAGCTGGAGATGCTGGATGTGTCTGATAACTGTCTGACCAATCTACCCTCTGCTGTTCTTCACTCTTTCAAATCCCTCAACAGACTCACCAGCTTCCTTGACCCCTGGGCCTGCCCTCTGGTAGGCAGACACTACACTAGACACTACGGCCTGGTTCCATTTGGAACCCTAGCACCTTCCTTTAGATCCTACCCTGTTTAGTGTTCTTCTCATAGATATAGAACTAGTTGTATCTCTATGGTGCCCCTGGTAGGAAGAAACTAGGGCCTGGTTCCTTTTGGACCCCTAGCACCTTCCTGTATCTCCTATCCCTTTTTAAATGTTCAGTTCTGAAAGGACTGGATAGGTGAAAGAAATATGGTGGAAGTTCCATTGGCGAGCTGGGTAGAACCATCACACAAGTTGCTTACACCTATCCAACCCTGATAGATTTGTGACCATTGTCAGGGTAGAGGCAAGAAGAAGGTACTAGGTATTGAAATGGAAAGTGGCCATGTCTTTTAAATCATACAGACTCCTCCTTTGCCTAAATACAGAAGCTTCACTACCTCCTTTGCCTACTTGTATTCAGAGAACTTGAGTGATCGTTTTGAAACATCTGGATGATGGGAGTCATTGATTGGGGTTTCCCCCCTCTGTAGAAGCAATGTCGAGCCTCATCCAACGACATCGAGAGTCTTCCCAATACCATCTCCATCTTCTGGAGAACTCAGCTGCAGGAGGTGGATTTTTCGGACAACGTCATCAAGGAGCTGCCCTCCTATATATTCAAGCTGGAGGTAAGGATGGGTAGCACTAGCATGGTTTGGCCTAAGCTTCAGCTCAGTGGGCTAACAGGGTTTTGAGTTGCACATGTAATCAGGTTCAATACTTGGGCAGTCTGAGCTGTACATATCACAGGTTCAATTCCTGGGCTATTATGTGCAGCTCAAAACCCTGTTAGCCCGCTGAGCTAAAGCATAGGCCAAAGCACCTTAACAACACTGGGAGCAGTGTTTCCTAAATGGTGGTTCATGGCTGATTCCGTTTGGGGCCTGGCTAGAAACATTGGATTTGTTGACTTGATGGGTCTAAACTCCCTAAATCTCCATATGCTTTACTGTATTTGGGCGACCCGACCAAATTCACATAGAAATGTGCGTTATAGATCTGTCACTGATTGAAAGCAAGTCTATGAAGCCGTAGATCAGTTCTATGTGTGCAAATTCAATGCTTCCCGTTCCTAAGTTTAGTTTTTCTGTCTTTTACTTTCGTTTTTGTTCACCAGCTTCAAATTGCTGAAAATACAATATTTTGGGTTATTGAAAAGATATTTCACAGCGGTTTAGATGGTACAATGATTCTATACACTGATTGTTGTATCGTTTTGTCACATGAACTGAAATTAGGCAAACTATTTGAATTTTAGCAAAATGGCGGAGGGATTTCTGGATATTGAACATTTAAGTAACCACTCACTGAAGATGAGAGGATTTCTGTATTAATCCTGTAGTTTTCCCAATGAACTCAAGGTGGCACTGCTGTACTACTCTGCAGTCACTGACCCCTTAAGGAAACTGATTCAGCTTTAGTATTTTTTATTTTATTTTTTTATTTCACCTTTATTTAACCAGGTAGGCCAGTTGCGAACAAGTTCTCATTTACAACTGCGACCTGGCCAAGATAAAGCAAAGCAGTGCGACAAAAAACAACAACACAGAGTTACACATGAGAATAAACAAACGTACAGTCAATAACACAATAGAGAATCTATGTACAGAGTGTGCAAATGTAGTGCAAAATGCAGAAAGGTTAGGAAGGTAGGACAATAAATAGGCCATAGTGGCAAAATAAGTTAGAAATTAGAAATGAACACTGGAGTGACAGATGTACAAATGATGATGTGCAAATAGAGATACTGGAGTGCAAAATGAGCGATATCGTTTAGAACCTTGAGCGTAGCTGAGGTGCACCCATGACCAGATCGGAAACCAGATTGCATAGCAGAGAAGGTGGGATTCGAATTGGTCAGTGATCTGTTTATTAACTTGGTTTTCGAAGACTTTAGAGAGGCAGGGCAGGATGGATATAGGTCTGTAACAGTTTGGGTCTAGAGTGTCTCCCCCTTTTAAGAGGGGATGACCGTGGCAGCTTTCCAATCTCTAGGGATCTCAGACGATACGAAAGAGAAGTTGAACAGGCTAGTAATAGGGGTTGCAACAATATTGGCGGATAATTTTAGAAAGAGAGGGTCCAGATTGTCTAGCCCAGCAGATTTGTAGGGGTCCAGATTTAGCAGCTCTTTCAGAGCCATTCGATGCTAATGCAGTGCGCCACAGGATGTTTTTGTGTTGGTCAAGTGCAGTCAAGTCTGGGGTGAACCAAGGGCTATATCTGTTTTTAGTTCTACGTTTTTTGAAAAGGGCATGCTTATTTAGGATGGTGAGGAAAGCACTTTTAAAGAACATCCAGGCATCCTCTACTGACGGGATGATATCCTTCCAGGATACCCGGGCCAGATTGATTAGAAAGCCCTGCTCGCTGAAGTGTTTTAGGGAGCGTTTGACAGTGATAAGGGGTGGTCGTTTGACCGCAGACCCATTACGAACGCAGGCAATGAGGCAGTGATCGCTGAGATCCTGGTTGAAAACAGAGGAGGTGTATTTGGAGGGCAAGTTGGTCAGAATGATATCTATGATGGTACCCATGTTTACGGATTTAGGGTTGTACCTGGTAGGTTCCTTGATAATTTGTGTGAGATTGAGGGCATCTATCTTAGATTGAAGGACAGCCGGGGTGTTAAGCATATCCCAGTTTAAGTCACCTAACAGTACAAACAGTGAAGATAGATGGGCGGCAATCAATTCACATATGGAGTCCAGGGCACAGCTGGGGGCTGAGGGGGGTCTGTAACAGGCGGCAACAATGAGAGACTTATTTCTGGAAAGGTGGATTTTTAAGAGTAGAAGCTCAAACAGTATGATGAGTCATGGTACGCTTGATTAGGTTTTAAAGATATTAGCGTAACAGTAACGATGGATGGAAACGGATGTTAAGCATTTGTTTATTTTAGGCTCCTGAATTCCGAGGAGAATGATGGGAATCTATGCATAGTCATTAACTCTACCTACATGTACATATTACCTCAATTACCTCGACTAACCTGTGCCCCCGCACATTAACTCTGTACCGGTACTCCCTGTATATAGGCTCGCTACTGTTATTTTACTGCTGCTCTTTAATATTATTATTATTAATATTAATATTTCTCAGTAAATATATTTCCAAAGGTGCTATTGACATGAAACCCAAGTAATCCATACATACAAAGAAACCAAAACAAATAAGTTAAGAAATTAAGTTATGTGTAATAATGTGAAATGACACAGGGAAAAAGTATTGAACACATGAAGAAAGGGAGGTGCAAAAAGGCATGGAAAGCCAAGACAACAGTGGAAAAATATCAGTAATTAAAAAGCAATCCAGCCCCCTGTCAGTGCAAATTAATATCAGCTGGTTCAGTCCCAACTGATGGCCTACAAAAAGGTCTCATTGCCAAGGTGTCACACAAGACACATCTCATGATGGGTAAAAGCAAAGAGCTGTCTCAAGACCTTCGTAACCTAATTGTTGCAAAACATAATGATGGCATTGGTTATAGGTGCATTTCTAAGCTTCTGAATGTTCCAGTGAGCACTGTTGGGGCCATAATACGGAAGTGTAAAGATAATCATTTCACCATAAATTTGCCTCGACCAGGTGCTCCTCACAAGATTTCTGACAGAGGAGTGAAAAGAATAATCAGAAGAGTTGTCCAAGAGCCAAGGACCACTTGTGGAGAGCTTCAAAAAGACCTGCAATTAGCAGGTACTGTTGTCTCAAAGAAAACAGTAAGTAATGCACTCCACCGCCATGGCCTGTATGCACGCTCACCACGCAAGACTCCATTGCTGAAAAAAAAGCATATTGAAGCTCGTTTAAAGTTTGCTGCACAACATTTGGAAAAGCCAGGGAAATACTGGGAGAAGTATTTCGTCCTGGCACTCTGCAGGTCTCCGTCAGGCGCCAGGGCCAGTGGCTACCCAGACATCACCTGGAAACACCTGCAGTGAGTAATACACAGAGAACGTAGGGGACACACACACACCCACACACACACACACGCACACACACACACACACACACACACACACACACACACACATACACACACATATACAGTCACCTTAGCACACACACACACATATACACACACACACAAGTCACATTACCACACACAGTCAGGCACACAAACACACACACACGTGCACGCACACACACACAGTTTTGATTTCCTCAGCCCTTGGCATGAAAGTGTGTTAATATGACTCCGTATGTGGTGTGTGTGTGTGTGTGTATCTGACTCTGTGTGTGTGTGTGTATTCAGTGAGGTTTCGTGTAAGACCCAGGAGGGTCTGGATTGTCTGAGGAGGTTGATCTTCCAGGTGGCCTGCTACATGAAGGACAACAGCAGAAGCGGACACAAGCTGGTAGGCAGACTGGTAAGTTTGTGCACGTGCATGCTTGCATGTGTATAAAGCTCTTGTGTGGGTAAGCCCTGACTTAGAATGCGTTATAACCTCTATATATATAAACCCTCTATAACCCTTCATAGATCCCAAAGAGCTACCTGACGCTGCAGCAATCGGTGCTAGGTGAGCGGAGGCGGCGGGATGAAGAAGACGAGGTCCAGCACCTGACAGAAGCACAGCTGGATCTCGTCATAGAGCAGAACCCAGAAAGTGACATCAGAGACTACGAGGACCTGCAGACCGGTACCAAAACGCATCATACCGGCTGTATTTTCTGTATTTTGAAAGTCATAAATCTTGACATGCAAAACCTTTTGGGACTATATCAACAATGGACTAATTAAACAAATACCAAAATATAGTTTTGGGGTGGAATGTTCCTTTAATTATTTGATATTGAGATAAAAACAGCTGCATTGGTACTTTTTTAAAGCTTTTTAATATTGGTTTTATACTCAGTTACAAATATTCTCTTCAAGTTGGCTTTCTCATACTTTTACATATTGTGTAGACCAGGGGCCACTAACCTTTGTCCTCCTGGAGAACTACAACAACTAACCCTCCTGGTTGAACTAACCATAGTATATCATGTACCGCATTATCTCCTTTATAAATGTTTTCCTAATTAACATATTCCTCTTCATTATCCCTACCTCCATCTTGTTTATGTTTTATAGTGCTACTGATCTTGACTGTTTATGTTTTATAGTGCTACTGATCTTGACTGTTTATGTTTTATAGTGCTACTGATCTTGACTGTTTATGTTTTATAGTGCTACTGATCTTGATTGCTGCATTGTTGGGAAAGAGCAAGCAAGAAAGACATTTCACTTGACAATAAAAACGTAACTTGATCTCTTCCCTCCCTCCTGATCGAGACAGGCACCCTCCTCTACTTCCTCTGTCCCGTGTGGCTGTCGGAGTGTCTGGAGCGGATCATCCACCTGAAGAGCTCCCGATCGGTGGTCTGGAACGGGGTGATCCGAGCGGAGGACCTCCGCATGCTCCTGGTGGGAACAGGCTTCACCCAGCAGACAGAGGAGCAGTACTTCCAGTTTCTGGCCAAGTTTGAGATTGCTCTGCCTGTGGCCAGCGATAGGTAGGGATGGGCGGTTCTCTGACCTGGGCCCTGGGCCATGTTCAGCAGAGCACAACATTGTGGACCATTCAGATAGAAATATGTTATGTAGAACAAGCCTGCCTCTCTGATTTGTAGAATAAGGAATCAATTCAGGTCTATTCATGACATTTCTATCTGCAACATTCCACTACGTTTGCCTACTGAACGTCGCCCAGCTACATGGAGACTGATTCTCATATACGATGACCCAAACTGAACTGTTCAGGCTCGTACTTTCTTTTCATAATGCACTTTGTAGCGCTCTGAAAGCAAACAGAGCTGACCCAGTAACATATCTCATATATCTGCCCCACCTCGTTTCCTTTATGGACATCCATAACTTCTAAACCTACCTCTGTCCTCTCCTCCTATACCGTTACCTCCTGTCTCCTAATTATGCACTTACTCCTCTTCTCTACATTTAACCTTTTCTCCTCCTCTACAGTTACCTTCTCCCCCACCTCCTTCCTCCTAAACCTGCCATGGACATCCACGGCTTCCGCCAAGAGACCGCCAACACCATCCAACGCCTCTTCAAGATCAGTTTCGTGCCGGCGGGATTTTGGGAACGCTTTATCGCCCGCATGCTTATCAGCCTCCCAGAGATGGACCTCCAGGTAACAGGGTTTCCCACCCACACCTGCATGGGCAGTTTAACAGGGTTTGCTGGTGACACCCGCAGGGGCATTGAAAATACTGTATAGAAGTCTGTAGAACTCGTACAGTCCATTAATTTTGAACAGAGCCACATGTGCTACCTGGATTATGCTAGTTGATATTTTTGTTACTGTCTGATGCCATTTATGTAAAGAAATTGATTATATTCACAAGACTGAGTATACAGCACACAGTATGTGATTATGCTCTTCTATGCTATAGTCAATACGTTTTGTAAGATTATGGTGGGGGCAGGGCAAAAGACTAAATGCAAGACAATTGTATCTGTTGTGCTCACAGGCTTATAAATATTCTGGAAACTCTTCCTTTCTGTGTTGTCCTGTGAGCCTAAGAGGAATGCTAAGAGTTCTCTCTGTTGTCCTAGTCCTTTGAGCCTAAGAGGAATGCCAAGAGTTCTCTCTGTTGTCCTAGTCCTTTGAGCCTAAGAGGAATGCTAAGAGTTCTCTCTGTGTTGTCCTTTGAGCCTAATAGGAATGCTAAGAGTTCTCTCTCTTGTCCTAGTCCTTTGAGCCTAAAAGGAATGCTAAGAGTTATCTCTGTTGTCCTAGTCCTTTGAGCCTAAGAGGAATGCTAAGAGCGAACAGAGGAGGACCACGGTGATATACAGTTTTGCGGGGACAGGCAGCCAAGAGAGGAACCGCTGTAGCACCTTCAGAGTCCGCCGCAGTCAGACCATCTACTGGAGAGAGGGACTACTGGTCACCTTCGACGGAGGGTATCTAAGGTGAGGGATTAAGGGTCAAGGGTACACTGGGGTAACTTACTTGAAGTGTCTGGGAACAAGATTAGGGTTTGGCCCACTGTTGGGTCAATAAATACTGTATAGCACCTTGTCACAAACACATGCTCTGTACAACAAGGTGTTGATTTTCTCTGACATCATCCGTCAGGAAGAGTGCCAAACCACAGCCCTGTGTGTCTCAACCCCAGACCCGGCTGAACGCTAAATGAGCAGGCCTAATTAATCAAAATCAGAGCTAGCTCAGCATAGCATACAGGGCTAATTAGCCAAGCCAGGCACTTAATGATATGTCTTAAACACATTTACTGTTATTATGTGCTTCATTGTGTAATTATTAGAGAAAGAGTTTAAAAGTGCTACATAAAATCACATTATTACCGGCATTTTTCCTAAAACACAGTGTGTGTGTCTTTCTCTTGACATACAACATATTGAGATACTTTCTCTAATGAAACATGCTATGATAAAAGATTATTACGATTACCTGTACCTAATTATATCTTTTAAAAAGAGCACATGTACATCTGAGTGTTGTCAGTGTGTTCTAAGGCTCTTAGTTAGCACATACAGTACAGTACCTTCAGCAGCAGCAGATTAAAGGGAAAGTTCAGAATAATGTCAGAAGTATCTTCACCCTGAAAGTAGTTTAGAAGCCAGGATGTAATCAATGGTCCTGTTTAAACCACCACCACAAACTTCAGCTAACTTTAGCCAGCGTTAGCTGGCCCATAGAATACTTTCCGAGTAGTCATCAAGTAGTAAAATCCTGAACTTCCCCTTTTAACTCCTAGTCATCGACTAAAAAGCATAATGGAGAATCTCCAAGTTATTTTTTGGTCCAGGAAAAGGCTTCTCTGGGTCTCAGAAACCAGCCTTAGAGTAAGTCTGTTACAGTTGCACAGGATTTTATTTGAAGATCAACTTGAGGTCATCTGCAAACCTCAAGCCCTCTGTTAAATTTAATAGCAGATTGTGGGCTACATTTTCGTAACATAAAAGCATGTGTAAAGTGCAAAAATTACCATAAACCTAATTATAATCTGGCAGCATGATTTAATTTGAAACGTGAATATTTATGTATTGTTCAGTTTACTAAACTCTACTTAAATAATTGTCTCCTCATTTCACATTATTACACATAACTTAATTTCTGAACTTATTTGTTTTGGTTTCTTTGTATGTATGGATTACTTGGGTTGTTACCAACATCTGGTGAACATTTCATGTCAATAGCACCTTTGGAAATATATTTACTGAGAAAAATGGTGACGTGTTCAATACTTATTTCACCCGCTGTATATACAGTCCAGAATGAATAAGTCCTTAGTGAATGAGTGATTACAGACCAGAGTTACTCACGGATGGATGCATAATTGTTAAACTAGGTCCTAACATCCCAACAGTTCCAGGTCTATGTTGCCGATGGCACAGCACCCTGGTGAGGCATTAAATAGTCTAATAGCCTCCGGCAGGAAGGACCTCCTGTAGCGCTCTCTGGCACACCGTGGTGGGATCAGTCTGTGACTGAAGGTGCTCCTCTGCGTCATAACCATGGCATGCAGAGGGTGGGTGACGTTGTCCATGATGGCCAGCAGTTTGGCCAGGATCCGTCTCTCCACCACCTCCTTTAGAGTGTCAAGGCTAATCCCCAGAACAGAGCTAGCCTTCCTGATCAGCTTATTTACCCGAGAAGCATCACCATCCTTTATGTTGGCGCCCCAGCACACCACTGCAAAAAAGATGGCACTGGTAGAAGGTATGTAGTAGTTTACTGCACACATTGAAGGACCTGAGCCTCCTCAGAAAGTAGAGTCGGCTCTGGCCCTTTTTGTACAGAGCCCTGGTGTTACCAGCCCATTCCAGCCTGTTGTCCATATGGACTCCCAGGAACTTGTATGACCCAACCATTTCCACATCCATCCCCTGTATAGGGACTGCAGTCAGTTGGGCCTTGGTTCTCCTGAAGTCCACCACCATCTCCTTTGTTTTGCTGATGTTGAGCTGAAGGTAGTTCTGCTCACACCACAACACAAAGTCATTGATTGTGCTCCTGTACTCCTCCTCTTGCCCACCCCTGATGCACCCTACAATTGAGTCATCCGAGAACTTCTGTAGGTGGCATGTTCTATCTATCTGAAGTCTGAGGTGTATAGGGTGAACAGGAAGGGGGACAGGACCGTTCCCTGGGGGGCCCCAGTGTTGCTCACTGCCCAATCTGACACACAGCTCTGTAGTCGCACAAATTGTGGCCTACCGGTCAGGTAGTCCGTGACCCAGGAGACTAAGGGTGCTTCCACTTTCATCCTCTTCATCTTCTCAGCCAGTAGCAGGGGCTGAATGGTGTTGAAGGCACTGGAGAAGTCAAAAAACATGACCCTCACAGTGCAACCTGCGTTGTCCAGGTGAGAGTAGGCCCTCTGCAGAAGGTAGGTTATTGCATCATCCACCCTGATGTTGTCCTGATATGCGAACTGCAGGGGGTCCAGTGATGTACACACCAGGGAGGGGTCTGAGGTGAGCGAGGACTAACCTTTCCATGGTCTTCATGATGTGGGATGTTAGCGCTACAGGTCTGAAGTCATTCAGGACAGTGGGGTGCGCCTTCTTGGACACTGGGACGAGGCAGGATGTTTTCCACAGCACAGGGACCCTTTCCAGGCTCAGGCTAAGGTTGAAGGGTCGCTGGAGTATTCAACACAGTTGGTCAGCACAGACCCTAAGCACCCTTGGGAGAAAACATTGTTCATTTGTTTCACTCACATTATTGACTAAATGATACCAGGCCATTCTCACAGAACAAAAACACAGGATGCATCCCAAATGGCACCTTATTCCCTATATGGTGCAATAGTTTTTCCCAGGGCCCATAGTGCACTATATAGGAAATAGGGTGCCATTTAGGACACACAGTCTTTCTTTTAGTCATATCCCATTAGGTGTTTGACTGATTTCCCCCTCGTCTGTCTGTCTGTCTGTCTGTCTGTCTGTCTGTCTGTCTGTCTGTCTGTCTGTCTGTCTGTCTGTCTGTCTGTCTGTCTGTCTGTCTGTCTGTCTGTCTGTCTGTCTGTCTGTCTGTCTGTCTGTCTGTCTGTCTATGACTACCACAGTCAGTGTCTGTGGATGTTATTGAGACCTCTGCTGAGACTAATGTCAACTTGGCTGATGTGTACTGTAGTTCAGGGCCTTGTGGTGTCCTCCTGTAGAAGTGTGTAGTACAGGGCCTTGTGCCGTCCTCCTGTAGAAGTGTGTCGTTCAGGGCCTTGTGGTTTCCTCCTGTAGTAGTGTGTAGTATAGGGCCTTGTGGTTTCCTCCTGTAGTAGTGTGTAGTACAGGGCCTTGTGATTTCCTCCTGTAGTATTGTGTAATACAGGGCCTTGTGGGATCCTCCTGTAGTAGTGTGTAATACAGGGCCTTGTGGGATCCTCCTGTAGTAGTGTGTAATACAGGGCCTTGTGGTTAGCTACTCTGTACAAACACACACACACACACACACACACACACATACACACACACACACAGACAGCTCTCCAGGGGTTTGGCTGCGTAATGAGTTTCAGCTGATTTCGCACCAGTGACAGCATCCGTTGATATATTGTGTACCCTTAAGGGTAACCACACGCACACACATACACAGTGCTTGAGGGTTGATTACACAAGCATATCTCTGTGAAATACTACAGGCCACTGTCGTATTTACTGTTCATGGGGCAACAATCACTCCCAAATATTTATGCTATCAAAGCAACACATTTTTGTGCTGCTCTAAGACGAGAGATATTGACTAAATAATCACATCCTCAAACACTGGTGCCAAGAGTTGACATCAGCTAACACCACAGCTATGTAGACACACACACACATCAGCTAACACCACAGCTATGTAGACACACACACACATCAGCTAACACCACAGCTATGTAGACACACACACACATCAGCTAACACAACAGCTATGTAGACACACACACAGGAACGTACAAGTGTGCGTACACGCGAACATGGACACACACACACACAGGAACGTACAAGCATGCGTACACGCGAACATGTTTAAACCATGTTTGAGATTAAATTGAACCCGAATAATGTTTACCCAGCCTTATATTTACATATGGGCCCTCGCAGGAAATCAGCTCCAACATAGAGGGTCAACTCTGAGCAGTTTAGATTGAGCTTAGATTGGGCACTACATTCCTTATATAGTGCACTACTTTTGACCGGGGCCCTGTCAAAAGTGGTGCGTTACGTAGGGAAAAGGGTGCCATTTGGGATGCAGCTTTGTGTTCATAATATGAAGAGGATGCTAATAAGGACTAAGGAAAGTTGCTATGGCGACTATCTTCAGCCCTATGACAGAATGCAATACATAGGATCCTTTGTTGAACAGGTATACTGCCCTACCAAGCAAAAAGGCAGTAGTAATGTATGGTGCATGTGTTGATGTCCACCAGGTAGAGTTGAGGTTGGGAACAGGGAGATAGCAGTAGTAATGTATGGTGCACATGATTACATTAGTGATGGATAGTGAGGCTCTGTGTGTACTGTATGGGGTATACATAGTATAATGTACTGTATGGGGTATACATAGTATAATGTACTGTATGGGGTATACATAGTATAATGTACTGTATGGGGTATACATAGCATAATGTACTGTATGGGGTATACATAGCATAATGTACTGTATGGGGTAAACATAGTATAATGTACTGTATGGGGTATACATAGGATCATGTACTGTATGGGGTATACATAGGATAATGTACTGTATGGGGTATACATAGGATAATGTACTGTATGGGGTATACATAATACATTGTACTGTATGGGGTATACATAGAATAATGTACTGTATGGAGTATACATAGTATAATGTACTGTATGGGGTATACATAGGATAATGTACTGTATGGGGTATGCATAGAATAATGTACTGTATGGAGTATACATAGTATAATGTACTGCATGGGGTATACATAGTGTACTGTATGGGGTATACATAGTATAATGTACTGTGTGTGTAGGTTGTTCCTACAGTTGCACAGTTGGAGTGTAGTGAGGAGGAGAGTGATATATACCGTGGCCAACCAGTCGCCATCAAACGCTTTCACTTCAAGAAGTGCAGGCAGCAGACCATCAGCAGTGATACAGGTAACACACACACACAAAGGAGCAGGTGTACACACAAACTCCCTTGGAGTCACACACACACACACACACACACACAGGGGTCCAAACTGTTGCCACAAAGTTGGATGCACAGAGCTTGTGTGGACTACCACTTCACAGCTGAGCCTTTGTTTCTCCTAAACATTTCCACTTCACAATAACAGGACTTACAGTTGACCGTGGGCAGCTCTAGCAGGGCAGACAGTCTTCCCCTCTCTCTCCTCTCCTCCCCTCTCTCGCCTCCCTCTGTCTTCCTTTCTTTCCTTCCATCTTCTCTATGATATCTTTTCCCATCTAATGTCTGCTCCTGTCTTCTCTCTATCCCCTGGCTGTGATGAGGACTGTCTGTGTGCGTCCCAAATGACACCATATTCAGAGCCATATGGGCCCTGGTCCAAAGTAGTGCACTATAAAGGGAATAGGGTGCCATTTGGGACAGACACTCTCTTCAGGATAAGAGAGCATCATCATCATCATCTGACACCCTGGTGCTGCTCTCCTCTCCTCCTCTCCTTGTCCATAGTAGTATACAGACCGCAGCCTCTCCTCAGAGGCTGAATCATCTCTCTCTCTCTCTTTTCCCTCTCTCTCTCTTCCAACTTTCTCTTCCATCTTTCTTTCTCTCTCTCTGTAACTCTCTTTCTCTTCTCTTTCTTCCCTCTCTCTCTCCTTTCTCTCTTCTATCTCGCCTTTTCTTTCCCCTCCTCTTGCCCTGTTGTATCTTAGACAGCCATGTCTGTCACATTCCTGTATCTTAGACAGCCTTGTCTGTCACATTCCTGTATCTTAGACAGCCTTGTCTGTCACATTCCTGTATCTTAGACAGCCTTGTCTGTCACATTCCTGTATCTTAGACAGCCTTGTCTGTCACATTCCTGTATCTTAGACAGCCTTGTCTGTCACATTCCTGTATCTTAGACAGCCTTGTCTGTCACATTCCTGTATCTTAGACAGCCTTGTCTGTCACATTCCTGTATCTTAGACAGCCTTGTCTGTCACATTCCTGTATATTAGACAGCCATGTCTGTCACATTCCTGTATCTTAGACACCCATGTCTGTCACATTCCTGTATCTTAGACAGCCTTGTCTGTCACATTCCTGTATCTTAGACAGCCTTGTCTGTCACATTCCTGTATCTTAGACAGCCTTGTCTGTCACATTCCTGTATCCTGGACTAGTACTGGCATTCTCATGCTGTGTATTATCTACCCTCATTGGCCCTCCTGTCTCAATATATCACAGATTTATCAGTTTGTAGGACTTTCTTTCGTGCTTATGAAAAGTGCATACACAAACTTTTTTTTCACCTCTGAAACGATTTGATTGTCTGCTTGAGTTACCGAAAGTGTATTAAATGCTGAAATCATTGCGAAGAATTGCTCACACAGAAGATTTCTGTAATATGAATTTTTGCTGCTCATGATTGACACAATGGGACTCATTTATCAGAGTTTTAGGCTTGCTTGGGTTGTGCGTTATCTAAACTGTGACGTTACACAAATGCAACACTCTGAAAGTTTGCAGATTTTCAGACATTGATCAACCACGTCTGGCAACACTGAGAACGTTTACACTTCTTGCTGTTAGGAAAGCAATTTTGTTTATCGCTCGTTGCCAAATGTATGCTCAGACAGTATCCCAATGCATTGGATAGCCCTCCCAGCTGCTTTGAGCTCCAGCTCTCGTCTGTCTCCATTGTGTTCAGGGAGAAGTGTGTTGTGCTGAATTCATAGCCGATGGAGATCTGTGATAGGGTTGCATCATCAGGGACTCAATGGAACTGTTACATCCTGCTCCATTGAATAAGAAAATGCTGATTCGTAATTTCTGTGTTCGGCCAGTCAGCACATTTTGTTTGTAATATTTCAGTCCATTTACAAACCTGTGTGTGTGTGTGTGTGTGTGTGTGTGTGTGTGTATAATACAATCACTTTTATTTCCCTATTGTTTACAATCTAATTACTTTCTGGTAGTCAAGCGGTCAAACTCAATCAACAGGCCCCGCCCCCGAGAGAAGCAGTTCATTCCACAGAGTTGGAAAGAGACCCCACCCCCCATCTTTGCCATTATCACTTATGTGACAGCATAGGAAGTGCCATTGAGGTTGCCACCTGCAGTGTTGGAATGTTTGCTCAGGTCAAGAGTAGCCTATAATTAATTGGCTAAGGCCTCCTGTTGACCCAGTTGGCTACTTCAGAATTGGGAAACCCATAAGGGTGCTGCCCATGTTAAAACAGGCTTTGTGGCAAGGGTTCACTCATAAAGGCCTCCAAAAGGCCAGATGAGGGGTTCACTCACCAGGGTGATAGATGGTGATGCTCTCTTATCCTTGTCACAATGTGTTTACCAGCAGCTTAGATCTGAGCCACAAAGTGCAAGCAGATAATACAACCATTCTCCAGGTAAGAAGATAATACGACCATTCCTCAGGTAAGCAGATAATACAACCATTCTCCAGGTAAGAAGATAATACGACCATTCCTCAGGTAAGAAGATAATACAACCATTCCCCAGGTAAGAAGATAATACAACCATTCCCCAGGTAAGAAGATAATACAACCATTCCCCAGGTAAGAAGATAATACAACCATTCCCCAGGTAAGAAGATAATACAACCATTCCCCAGGTAAGCAGATAATACAACCGTTCCCCAGGTAAGCAGATAATACAACCATTCCCCAGGTAAGCAGATAATACAACCATTCCCCAGGTAAGCAGATAATACAACCATTCACCAGGTAAGAAGATAATACAACCATTCCCCAGGTAAGAAGATAATACGACCATTCCCCAGGTAAGAAGATAATACAACCATTCCCCAGGTAAGAAGAAGATCAGAAGATATGAGATTAAAGGGGCATCATCTAAAATTCACTAATCACAATTCCAGTGGGTCAGAAGTTTACATACTCTTAAGTTGACTGTACCTTTAAACAGCTTGGGGAATTCCAGAAAATGATGTCATGGCTTTAGAAGCTTCTGATGGGCAAATTTACATCATTTTAATCAATTGGAGGTGTACCTGTGGATGTATTTCAAATCCTACCTTCAAACTCAGTGCCTCTTTGCTCGACATCACGGGAAAATCCAGAGAAATCAGCCAAGACCTCAGAAAAAAAATTGGGGAGCCGAAGAACACCATCCCAACTGTGAAACACGGGGGTGGCAGCATTATGTTGTGGGGGTGCTTTGCTGCTGGAGGGGCTGGTGCACTTCACAAAATAAATGGCATCATGAGGAAGGAAAAGTATGTGGATATATTGAAGCAACATCTCAAGACATCAGTCAGGAAGTTAAAGCTTGGTTGTAAATGGGTCTTCCAAATGGACAATGACCACAAGCTTACTTCCACAGTTGTGGCAAAATGGCTTAAGGACAACAGTCAAGGTATTGGAGTGGCCATCACAAAGCCATGACCTCAATCCTATAGAAAATTTGTGGGCAGAACTGAAAAAGCGTGTGCGAGCAAGGAGGCCTACAAACCTGACTCAGTTACACCAGTTCTGTCAGAAGGAATGGGCCAAAATTCACCCAACTTATTGTGGGAAGCTTGTGGAAGGCTACACAAAACGTTTGACCCAAGTTAAACAATTTAAAGGCAATGCTACCAAATTCCAATTGAGTGTATGTAAACTAAAGATAGTTTATTAGACTCCAAAGAGGTGGTCGGAACAGGCGGCCCACTGACCAAAACCGCCCGGCAAAGTGATTTAAAATATGTAAAATCACCAGGAATTTAGCAAACAAATATAGGTATTTAGGACGTGATGGTGTCTCAATCTAATCATGTTATGGAATGATTGTTATTTTTAAATACAATCTCTTTTTGGGCTTAGTTGTGGTCAATTTGCAGTGTACAAATTATTATAAATATTTTCCGTCCTCCCGACCATTCGTTCTGACAAAATTCGTCCTGTGGCTGAATCTAGTTTCCTACCCGTGGTATAGAGGTTGAGTAGAGTGCTGTCGAAACCAGAAACCTAGTACTTCTCATTAGCCTTTATGGAAAAAGAGAGGGACCCCAGCACAGCAGGCACCTGTAACCAAAACCATTAACACACACGTCAACACACACACACACATCAACACATATATATATACACACACACGTCAACACACACATGTCAACACATATATACATATATACACACACACACACACAGGGCTGTCTAGATAGATAGATAGATAGATAGATAGATAGATAGATAGATAGATAGATAGATAGATAGATAGATAGATAGATAGATAGATAGATAGATAGATAGATAGATAGATAGATAGATAGATAGATAGATAGATAGATAGATAGATAGATAGATAGATAGATAGATAGATAGATAGATAGATAGATAGATAGATAGATAGATAGATAGATAGATAGATAGATAGATACTTTATTGATCCTCCGGGGGGGGGGGATTTCTTAATGGGCTATCACTGTTGTGGTAAACAGCTGAGGGATGGGGCTGGAGAAATGGAACCACTCTCATAGATGGATGTGTTAGAAGTTACATTCCTCAATAAGCAATGGTTGTATATAAGTAATTTCAGTCCAAAAATGGATGTACCAAGCCTAGATTTCCCAGTTAAAGAGGCCACAACAGACCCTCTCTCTGGCCAGCCCCATTAACAAGACTAGGGGTGTAAATCTGCCCCCGGTAACTGGAACCATGTTTTATTTATTTTTTCCATGTGGGTTTCCCCTTGGTTTGTACACTCTGCCCATGTCTAGAGCCACACAGAGGGACTATTTTAATACTTTTACAAATCTATCCATACATTTTATGATTTGAAGCAGTATTTAAGTTGATTTCGAAGTGGATGTTCATGTTTTGATGCATGTTTTGACTCCAGTCACCCAGTCATAGACTGTTCTCTCTACTACCGCACAGCAAGCTGTACTGGAGCGCCAAGTCTAGGTCCAAAAGGCTTCTTAACAGTTTCTACCCTCAAGCCATAAGACTGCTGAACAGCTAATTAAATGGCTACTCAGACTATTTATATTGACCCCTCCTTGTTTCAAGCTGTTGCTGCTCTATGTTTATTATCGATGCATAGTCACTTTACCCCTACCTACATGTACATATTACTTCAATTACCTCAACTAACCTGTATCCCCGCACATTGACTCGGTACCGGTACCCCCTGTATATAGCCTCGTTATTTTTATGTTGCTCTTTTATTTGTTTACTTAGTTTTATCTAGTATATTTTCTTAACTCTTATTTTTCTTAGAATTTCATTGTTGGTTAAGGGCTTGTAAGTAAGCCTATACCTGTTGTATTCGGCGCATGTGACAAATACAATTTGATTTGATGTGTGACTTATCTCTCCTCTCCTCCCTTCCTCACCCACACCCCCCCTCCTCTCCTGACACCAACCCCCTCTTCTCACCCCACTCCGCACTCTCCCTCCACCAGACACCATGAACGCGTGCCGGAGATTCTCAGAGTTCCGCCAGGAGGCCAGCATGCTCCACTCCCTGCAGCACCCGTGCATCGTGCCCCTGGTGGGTATCAGCATCCACCCGCTCTGCTTCGCCCTGC
This sequence comes from Thymallus thymallus, assembly GCA_023634145.1. Lineage (NCBI taxonomy): Eukaryota > Metazoa > Chordata > Actinopteri > Salmoniformes > Salmonidae > Thymallus > Thymallus thymallus. Next base: position 7,414,426 of record CM042380.1, on the reverse strand, counting down.
AGCTGGCTTCCCTGGGCAGCCTCAACATTGTGCTGGAGGACAGACATAAAGGTACGAAGAGGTAGAAAGAGAGAGCGACAAAGTCTGACACACCAGACTGACACACCAGACTGACACACCAGACTGACACACCAGACAGATGGACAACGAGAGAGACAGCGAGAGAGACAGAGACAGCTAGAGAGCTCCCCAATGTTGAGAATCTTCTCTACACAAGTTCTGAAAACATTTTAAACTTCCCCTTTTAACTCCACCCCCCCCTCCCCATTTCCCCATCAGGCTCCAGGTACATGCCCCTGGGTCACATGCTCACCTTCAGAGCAGCCTATCAGATCGCAGCGGGACTGGCCTACCTGCACAGGAAGAACATTATCTTCTGTGACCTCAAGTCAGACAACATCTTGGTATGGTCCCTGGAGGTAGGTGACTAATAGGAATTAGTATGAAGGGCTGAATTCCAAATCGACACCTAGCCCCTAAGCCTGGGCTGTTCAATTCCAGTCCTGCCGAAACAGTTGGTGTAATCCTTCTTTGTCTCGTCCTAGGTGTGTGACCCGGTGAGGTAGGTAGCCTAGCGGTTAAGAGCATTGGGCTGGTTCGAATTCCCGAGCCGACTAGATGAAAAATCTACCAATGTGCCCTTGAGTACCCTAATTGCTCCTGTAAGTCGCTCTAGATAAGAGTGTCAACTATAAATAACTAGAATGTCAATGTGAAATGTAAGGTACTGCTTACCACACCTGGATTCAACTATATACATCTAATACATACAAATACTTCCTCTGTACTTGATTTAGTTTGCCTGGTACAATGGAACCAATGAAATAGTCCCAATAAGGACTCACCACCACCTAACTACGGTGAAACTGTCTTTATGTATTCTATAGACATGGTTCAGTTGTTTTAGTAAAACATAACTACTGTATACCTATTTATGTGGTGGTAGGGGGTAACTGGACTGACTAACATGTCCTTGTATTTAGGGTAATGTTACTGACTAACATGTCCTTGTATTTAGGGTAATGTTACTGACTAACATTTCCTTGTATTTAGGGTAATGTTACTGACTAACATTTTCTTGTATTTAGGGTAACGTTACTGTACAGGGGCAATGTGGTTAGTCGAGGTAATTGAGGTAATATGTGCATGTACAGTGGGGAGAACAAGTATTTGATACACTGCCAATTTTGCAGGTTTTCCTACTTACAAAGCATGTAGAGGTCTGTAATTTTTATCATAGGTACACTTCAACTGTGAGAGACGGAATCTAAAACAAAAATCCAGAAAATCACATTGTATGATTTTTAAATAATGAATTTGCATTTTATTGCATGACATAAGTATTTGATCACCTACCAACCAGTAAGAATTCCATCTCTCACAGACCTGTTAGTTTTTCTTTAAGAAGCCCTCCTGTTCTCCACTCATTACCTGTATTAACTGCACCTGTTTGAACTCGTTACCTGTATAAAAGACACCTGTCCACACACTCAATCAAACAGACTCCAACCTCTCAACAATGGCCAAAACCAGAGAGCTGTGTAAGGACATCAGGGATAAAATTGTAGACCTGCACAAGGCTGGGATGGGCTACAGGACAATAGCCAAGCAGCTTGGTGAGAAGGCAACAACTGTTGCCGCAATTATTAGAAAATGGAAGAAGTTCAAGATGACGGTCAATCTCCCTCGGTCTGGGGCACCATGCAAGATCTCACCTCGTGAGGCATCAATGATCAAGAGGAAGGTGAGGGATCAGCCCAGAACTACACGGCAGGACCTGGTCAATGACCTGAAGAGAGCTGGGACCACAGTCTCAAAGAAAACCATTAGTAACACACTACGCCGTCATGGATTAAAATCCTGCAGCGCACGCAAGGTCCCCCTGCTCAAGCCAGCGCATGTCCAGGCCCGTCTAAAGTTTGCCAATGACCATCTGGATGATCCAGAGGAGGAATGGGAGAAGGTCATGTGGTCTGATGAGACAAAAATAGAGCCTTTTGGTCTAAACTCCACTTGCCGTGTTTGGAGGAAGAAGAAGGATGAGTACAACCCCAAGAACACCATCCCAACCGTGAAGCATGGAGGTGGAAACATCATTCTTTGGGGATGCTTTTCTGCAAAGGGGACAGGACGACTGCACCGTATTGAGGGGAGGATGGATGGGGGCATGTATCGCGAGATCTTGGCCAACAACCTCCTTCCCTCAGTAAGAGCATTGAAGATGGGTCGTGGCTGGGTCTTCCAGCATGACAACGACCCGAAACACACAGCCAGGGCAACTAAGGAGTGGCTCCGTAAGAAGCATCTCAAGGTCCTGGAGTGGCCTAGCCAGTCTCCAGACCTGAACCCAATAGAAAATCTTTGGAGGGAGCTGAAAGTCCGTATTGCCCAGCGACAGCCCCGAAACCTGAAGAATCTGGAGAAGGTCTGTATGGAGGAGTGGGCCAAAATCCCTGCTGCAGTGTGTGCAAACCTGGTCAAGAACTACAGGAAACGTATGATCTCTGTAAATGCAAACAAAGGTTTCTGTACCAAATATTAAGTTCTAGTTTTCTGATGTATCAAATACTTATGTCATGCAAATTAATTACTTAAAAATCATACAATGTGATTTTCAGGATTTTTGTTTTAGATTCTGTCACTCACAGTTGAAGTGTACCTATGATAAAAATTACAGACTTCTACATGCTTTGTAAGTGGGAAAACCTGAAAAATCGGCAGTGTATCAAATACTTGTTCTCCCCACTGTAGGTAGAGGTAAAGTGACTATGCATAGATAATAAACAGAGAGTAGCAGCAGCGTAAAAGAGGGGTCCTTTGATTGGTCTCCAGTCTTGTGTGTGTGTGTGTGTGTGTGTGTGTGTGAGAGAGACATTCTTGACACACAAAGGAAACTGTTGAGCATGAAAAACCCAGCAACGTTGCAGTTCTTGGCGCACACAAACCAGTGCGTCTGCCACCTACTACCATACCCCATTCAAAGGCACTTAAATGTTTTGTCTTGCCCATTCACCCTCTGAATGACACACATACACAATCCTTGTCTCAAGGCTTTAAAATCCTTCTTTAACCTGTCTCCTCCCCTTCATCTACACTGATTGAAGTGGATTTAGCAAGTGACATCAATAAGGGATCATAGCTTTCACATGGATTCACCTGGTCAGTTTATGTCATGGATAGTTATTGTGCTGAAGTTTCTTCCAGAGGCAGTTTGTAGTGAGTGTTGCAACTGAGGACAGACGATTTTTACGCGCTACGTACTTCAGCAGTCAGCAGTCCCGTTCTGTGAGCTTGTGTGGAACCACTTCACAGCTGAGCCTTTGTTTCGCCTAGATGTTTCCACTTCACAATAGAGATTGCATGGCTGTGTGCTCGATGTTATACACTTGTCTGCAACTGGTGTGGCTGAAGTAGCCAAATCCACTAATCTGAAGGGGTGTCCACATACATTTGTATATATATATATATATATATATATATATATATATATATATATATATATATATATATATATCTCTAGTCTCTCTTATGCATGGGAATACTTTGGAACATATTTCCAAAATGTGTTGTTTTTACTCTTTTTATGTCCAACATTCTTTTTGCTCAGAAAATTTTATTTGGCCCCCCAACTTATCAGCCCACTGGCCACCAGTTGGGGAACCCTGGCTTACAGTATGACATAGCGACTATGTGTCACTCTCTTGATCCAGAGGCCCCTGGCCATGCAGTGTGTCAGGCAGATGCAGGAGCCCAGTTTTCCGTGTCTGAGGTACCTGCTGGCCTGTGACACACACTCCCAGCTCTTCCTGTCCCACCTGCAGGGACACAGCGCTGTCTTCTGGGACGGGGACAAGGACGACAGGTTGGTGTTCTCTTTCTTTGTGTGATGATTTCAGACGTTTTCCTGGCCCTAAAAGGGTCTGAGCTGGCAGAGGCACTTTTTTTGCACATGTTTTGGCCTTAGAGAGAGAGAGTCTCAGTGTAGACTTCACGACGATCTGAGGGTGTATTTAAGCTGCTTATGCTTGGACTGTTTCATAAAGAGCAGGGGAGTAAAACACACACACACACTCTGCACATACCTCTCTGAGAGTACCACACACACTCTGGACATACCGCTCTGAGAGTACCACACACACTCTGCACATACCTCTCTGAGAGTATCACACACACTCTGCACATACCTCTCTGAGAGTATCACACACACTCTGCACATACCTCTCTGAGAGTACCACACACACTCTGCACATACCTCTCTGAGAGTAACACACACACTCTGCACATACCTCTCTGAGAGTATCACACACACTCTGCACATACCTCTCTGAGAGTATCACACACACTCTGCACATACCTCTCTGAGAGTACCACACACACTCTGCACATACCTCTCTGAGAGTAACACACACACTCTGCACATACCTCTCTGAGAGTATCACACACACTCTGCACATACCTCTCTGAGAGTAACACACACACTCTGCACATACCTCTCTGAGAGTATCACACACACTCTGCACATACCTCTCTGAGAGTATCACACACACTCTGCACATACCTCTCTGAGAGTATCACACACACTCTGCACATACCTCCCTGAGAGTACCACACACACTCTGCACATACCTCTCTGAGAGTAACACACACACTCTGCACATACCTCTCTGAGAGTATCACACACACTCTGCACATACCTCTCTGAGTAACACACACATTCTGCAGATACCTCTCAGAGAGTAACACACACATTCTGCAGATACCTCTCTGAGAGTATCACACACACTCTGCACATACCGCTCTGAGAGTAACACACACACTCTGCACATACCGCTCTGAGAGTATCACACACACTCTGCACATACCGCTCTGAGAGTACCACACACACTCTGCACATACCTCTCTGAGAGTATCACACACACTCTGCACATACCGCTCTGAGAGTATCATACACACTCTGAACATACCTCTCTGAGAGTATCACACACACTCTGAACATACCGCTCTGAGAGTACCACACACGCTCTGCACATACCTCTCTGAGAGTATCACACACACTCTGCACATACCGCTCTGAGAGTATCATACACACTCTGAACATACCTCTCTGAGAGTATCACACACACTCTGAACATACCGCTCTGAGAGTACCACACACACTCTGCACATACCTCTCTGAGAGTATCACACACACTCTGCACATACCGCTCTGAGAGTATCACACACACTCTGCACATACCGCTCTGAGAGTAACACACACACTCTGAACATACCTCTCTGAGAGTATCACACACACTCTGAACATACCTCTCTGAGAGTACCACACACACTCTGAACATACCTCTCTGAGAGTATCACACACACTCTGAACATACCTCTCTGAGAGTAACACACACACTCTGCACATACCTCTCTGAGAGTATCACACACACTCTGCACATACCTCTCTGAGAGTAACACACACACTCTGAACATACCTCTCTGAGAGTATCACACACACTCTGCACATACCGCTCTGAGAGTAACACACACACTCTGAACATACCTCTCTGAGAGTATCACACACACTCTGAACATACCTCTCTGAGAGTAACACACACTCCTGTCCTTTAATAAGGCTCCCAGGTGGCACGTAATTGCTTTAGTGTTGCTCTCCCCCTCTGTGTGAATGTGTGTGTTTAGGGACAGGGAGATGATCTCACTACGATAAAGGCAGCTTTCATCGCTCCATACAGGTGGTGTTAATGACTGCTATTGCCTGCAGCTGTCCTGCTGTTAACCCCTTCACACACTGTTAGAGATCCTTTGTTATTCTAATACCCCCTCATAGAGGAATAGCACCAGGGCTTCCAGCATGGGAACTGGCCATGAGAATGACATGATGATTGTCAGCAGGTACTACTCCACTAGGGGGAGAAGGAGAAAGGACTGTATTCAATCTAACTCTGTGTCAGGGTAGCACGGTTAAATGGTGTGTATTGATTTCAGTTGAATACATTCAGTTGTACAACTGACTAGATGTACAACCCACTTTGTGCCTCTGTATGACCTGTTGGACTAGTGTGTGTGTGTGTGTGTGTGTGTGTTCTAGAAACTGCGATAGTGAATGTGTGTGTAATACCTGTGTGTTGTCCTATAGGAACTACAGTGTGGTTGTGAATGTGTGTTGTCCTATAGGAACTACAGTGTGGTTGTGAATGTGTGTTGTCCTATAGGAACTACAGTGTGGTTGTGAATGTGTGTTGTCCTATAGGAACTACAGTGTGGTTGTGAATGTGTGTTGTCCTATAGGAACTACAGTGTGGTTGTGAATGTGTGTTGTCCTATTGGAACTACAGTGTGGTAGTGAATGTGTGTTGTCCTATTGGAACTACAGTGTGGTTGTGAATGTGTGTTGTCCTATAGGAACTACAGTGTGGTTGTGAATGTGTGTTGTCCTATAGGAACTACAGTGTGGTTGTGAATGTGTGTTGTCCTATAGGAACTACAGTGTGGTTGTGAATGTGTGTTGTCCTATAGGAACTACAGTGTGGTGAACCTAGAGAAGGGTCAGGTAGAGGTGAAGAGGATGCCGTGTCCAGGAATCAGGCTGAGCTGTCAGATGAAGATGGACAACACCTTATGGACCGCCACAATCACTAACACTGGTTTTGGGGTTGGCCAAACAATCATTAATACTGGGTTTGGGGTTGGCTAAACAATCATTAACACTGGGTTTGGGGTCGGCCAAACAATCACTAACACTGGGTTTCCTATAGACATCAGAATAGAATACTTATATTTATTCATACAGACATGTTCTTTATATCTAAAAGTTTATATAAACGTGGGTTTACATAAACACTGGGGGTGGGGTTGGCCAAACTATCCTTAACACTGGGTTCACGCTGCAAGTTTACGTAGCACTCTATCGCAATGGCACTCAGCATGACATAAAACCTCAGACATAAAGGCATACGCCTTCTTAAGTGTATTTCATAATGTAACCAATGTACATGTTGACACCATGTCAGTACAAGTGCTCTCGCCATACCATAAGTATTTTAATCTCTAGTCTAACATGTGCCTTTCGCTTTGTAGTGTGTAAACTCTGGGTGAGTTTTGTTGCCTGGTGAAGCAAAGTCTAGTGTAAACATGTATGGGGTAGTGTCTTTGGGAACGGACAAGAATACACTGGTACTTATGGAATTAAAGTAAATATTAAATAATAAATTGGTGTTTATATAAAAAATTATCATTGGCAATATTTTTTAAGTATTGATCCGCCCATGAAATGGAAGCTTCTAACATTATCCACCTTGAGTAGATGATGTAAATCTGAATCCATTTTGTTTCTGTGAGTGTGTGCGCATGCTTGTGCGTCCATCCGTGTGTGTGTGTGTGTGTGTGTGTGAGTGTTCTAGGAGCAGGAAGTGTTCATCTACAGTCTAAAGGAGATGTGTCCACTGAGCCAGCCCCAGAAACAGCTCTCCTGTCCTGCTATAGTCACCTGTCTGTGCCCCGTGCCCGTCAGAGACCAGGTAACTCTCCTTTTGTCACCTGTCTGTTCCCCATGCCCACCAGAGACCAGGTAACTCTCCTGTCCTACTGTAGTCACCTTTCTGTTACCCGTACCCGCTAGAGACCAGGTAACTCTCCTGTTGTCACCTTTCTGTTCCCCGTACCCGCCAGAGACCAGGTAACTCTCCTGTTGTCACCTTTCTGTTCCCCTTGCCCATCAGAGACCAGGTAACTCTCCTGTTGTCACCTGTCTGTTCCCCGTGCCCGTCAGAGACCAGGTAACTCTCCTGTTGTCACCTGTCTGTTCCCCGTGCCCGTCAGAGACCAGGTAACTCTACTGTAGTCACCTGTCTGTTCCCCGTGCCCGTCAGAGACCAGGTAACTCTACTGTAGTCACCTGTCTGTGCCCGTGCCCGTCAGAGACCAGGTAACTCTCCTGTTGTCACCTGTCTGTTCCCCGTGCCCGTCAGAGACCAGGTAACTCTCCTGTAGTCACCTGTCTGTTCCCCGTGCCCATCAGAGACCAGGTAACTCTCCTGTTGTCACCTGTCTGTGCCCCGTGCCCGTCAGAGACCAGGTAACTCTCCTGTTGTCACCTGTCTGTGCCCCGTGCCTGCCAGAGACCAGGTAACTCTACTGTAGTCACCTGTCCAGCCGGCGACAGGGGTTGGCAACAGGTTGATCGCGGGCCAAAACCAGCCTGCAAGTGATTTTTTGTAAAAGGTCCTAATACATTTAGGATTTATATTTTTTGTCAAAAAATACTAAAATCCCCATTCAGCTAAAAAAAATATAATTTGTAAATCTGTTCCAAAGTATTCCCACCATCCGCTCCGACAAAAATCGTCCCGCAACGGAATCTAGTTGCCTATCCCTGCTGTAGGAGAATTTGAAATAATAACTTTTTAGTGCTCTGTTTCCCTACCTCTATATCAATCCCAAGCTGATCTCTGATCTCTTCATATACAATTTGACAATTGATAATATTGTCACCCATCAGACTATTGTTAAATTAATCTTTAGGCTAACTATGATTATATGTGTAAAATTAGTTTTGATGTAGTTTAGATATTACATGTCCTCTTAAAACTGCTTATAATACAAATTATGTTTGTGATATCGAAATTCTAACGTGTGTTAAATATACTTTTTTAAGAAAAGTCAATGGCAGAGTAATTAACATGACGCTTTCGGCACTTCTAGTGTTAAACCAGAGCACTGCCTGTTGGCCCCCTGACCTCCCCTTCTCCTCCCCCTTCACCCCCCCAGACCCTCAGCCCTTTGAAGTGTCCTGTGGCTGGGGTAGTCCAGGTGTTGAGGCTGACCTAGTGGAGCCTGCTGTCTGTCTGTCTGTCTGGGGATAAAGAGCTAAAGGCTCTCTCACATTATATCTGCAAGGAACTTTGATTTGCTTGCCACGAATTAGGGGCGCGGAGTGTTGGATAGTTCTATGTAACATATTTCTGACCCGTCAGCTGTTCAGGGTCCCCACACTGCAGACGTTCTGACCTGTCAGCTGTTCAGGGTCTCCACACTGCAAACTTTCTGACCCGGGTCCCCACACTGCAAACATAGAGCCCACTTTGATCTTTCTCTCCTTCACAGAAACCCATGCTCCCTGAAGTCAGCTATACAGGTAGAACAGTCAGGCCCCGCTTTAGGACAACAGTAGAACAGCTGGTAGTTGCTAGGGGGACTGCGAGGTCAAGGGAGGAACAACTCTGGGGCAAACATTCTAAAGTGACACTGAGCCTCTGACCTGGTTGTATGACAAGATGGATTACACGTGTAAATATGTGTTGGGAATGATGAACGACGCAATCAAACACATATTTACACTGTCTCTCTGTCCCTTCAAATACTCTCCATTCCATATACCCCCTTCCTCCATCTCCCTCCGTTCTGGCCTCTTCCCATGCAGACCCAGGCGCGTGTCTTCATGGGGATGTCAGACGGTCTGGTGGCAGTGTACTCCCTGGTGGAGTCTCTCTCTCTCTCTCTCTCTCTCTCTCTCTCTCTCTCTCTCGTCCTGCAAGGTTTAAGTCCAAATGTTATTTAGCACACCTATAGTTTATTAGCTGCCTACCAAGACCTTAGCTAGCTGAATCAGGTAAGTCAGGTTAGGGTTCGACTGAAAATCTACAGGACAGTATATCTCCTAGAAGAGGGTTGAGCAGCACTGGCCTATATGGTATTTCCTTTGGGATCCATAGGATGTACCCAAGGGTAGAGGCTACTGTAGGGTTTCATACTCTAAAGCAGGTATCCCATTCCTAGCCTTCGAGGGCCACAGTGTCTGCTGACTACGTACATGGCGGCCCCCATGTACTTACCACAAATGCCTCATTTGGTAAGTTTGAGGTATTGTCCAATGCTTTCCGTTGCTCTTTTTTTGTATTGGCAGTAGCACATTATACATGATCCAAATTCTAGCTCCAAAAACGGAGTCAAAGTAGATTGTGTTGATTTATAGGCACATTGACCCATGTCACGCGACGTAGTTTAAAGTCTGTGGCTAGTGCTCAAACGATCATGTCGTATCTGAATTCCTTCATCTTTTTTTAACCTTCGCCATTGTCCGGGAAGCACCTGCTTTCAGATAGATTGCACCGCCCAAAGAATCCCCTAAGCAATTCTAACATCCAACGGAACAGTGTGGTAAAGTGCTTCATTGATTAACCCATTACAGTCAAAGCCGGGGGATTCTACTAAGTTTTATATGGAATTCTATTAAGAAGGTCATACTAAGGATCATTTTGCTATTTGATTTTAAATTTTTATACAGGGGCGGAACCAAATTTCAGGGCAACACCTTTCTACCGTAACACCGGTGCATTGCCCCGGCCAACCCATGTGATGCATCCCAAATGGCACCCTTTGGTCAAAAGTAGTGTACTACTGTATATAGAGCAGAGCACCTATGGGCCCTATGTAGGGCATAGGCTTCCATTTGGGATCCAGCCATGGTGTTACAGTGAAAAATAGGCCTCATTACAGACCTGTGGAGTGTGGGACCTCTTTCTGCTGTAGCAAAGTAGGCCAGCAGAACTGTCTGGCTTCATCCCAAATGGCACCCTATTCCCTATGTAGTGCCCTGGTCAAACAAATTGCACTACATAGGGAATAAGGTGCAATTTGGGACGCACAACCTTTCTGGCACAGCAAGAAAATGAGCTGGAGATTAATTTGCTGATTCAGCTTCAATAAAGACCCAGCAGAGATTCCTCATCAGGTTCTTAACGGGGTTTTTCCCCACTCTGTAATTATTCCTGTAAACGTCCCAGCAGCTATTTTAGCTACAGCAGAAAAGGACTTCTGTCTGAAGTGCGTGTGTGTGGGTGTGCGTGAGGTTTTAGCTTTTAGCAGCAGGCAATCAAAGGCCCACCCAACGAAACCTGGGTCCAGTGGTTGTCAGGTTTTGGTGCTATCAGGGATCCTTAGGACGTCCCTAACCTTAACCCCTACCCAAACCCTAACCTTAACTTTAACAATAACATTAACCCTTACCTTAACCATTTACATTTCAACTTCAATTGGGCAGGTAGCCTAGCGGTTAGAGCATCAGTATTGGATATTACATGTAACCATCAGTATTGGATATTACATGTAACCATCAGTATTGGATATTACATGTAACCATCAGTATTGGATAGTACATGGAACCATCAGTATTGGATTTTACATGGAACCATCAGTATTGGATAGGACATGTAACCATCAGTATTGGATAGGACATGTAACCATCAGTATTGGATAGGACATCTAACCATCAGTATTGGATATTACAGTGCCTACCAGATAGGATGATAATAGTCTTGGTTAGCTACATGAAACAACAGTGTCAGGAAGATAATATGGGGGTGTGTATATGGGGGGGTGTATTTGGGGGTGTGTATATGTGGAGAGTTTCCCTCTTCCCAGAGTGGAATGACATATGATTTACCTGTTTGTAATTTCTGAAACGTATTAACCTGTCAATGGCACTTTAAACACAGATCTAAGGTTTTGAGTTAAAGTAAGGTTTTAGGGAAGTTAAGTTGATCCTAGATCTGTGCTTAAGGGCAGCTCCTACCTGAAGGTATAAATCATATGTAAACAGGGTGTTGTGTGTACTCCTCAGTAGCCTTCCAGGGAACCTCTTCTCAGTAAAGCCTGGCTACTTCTAGGAAGAATCCATACATACTCTTTCCCTCCTCCCTCTCCCTATCTAACCCTTCTCTTTCGATCCCTCTTCCCCCTCTCCCTCTCCCCTGTACCTCCCTCTCAGGACCCTGGAGGAGGCCGCACTGGTGGCAAAGGACACGGTTGTGTGTGGCTTTTGCAACGAAAACAGGGCCTGGTGCCTGTGTGTCTGGCGGGGCTGGGGCCCCCGCGAGCTAAAGGTTTTCTACCAGTCCTATGAGGAGGCTGGAGACTAGCATGAGGAAAAGAAGGTAGCTGTTGTACGGCACCGGCTAGCAGCTGAGAGAGAGAGAGAGAGAGAGAGAGAGAGAGAGAGAGAGACTTACTTCCCTCCCGCACACCCCATACTTCCCTCTCTGGAGCATCTGTAAGATGGACTGACTACCAGTTAAACCTGAGCTTGAGGATGAAGATACTAGGGTTGCAATATTCCGGTAACTTTACAAAAATTACCAGGTTTTCCATTAATCCCAGTTGGAAGACTCCCGGAATCAGGAGGGATTAAGCAGGAAATTCAGAATCCTCCAACCAGGATTTCTGGAAAACCTGGGGATTTTGGGAAGGCTACCCTAAAAGGGATGGTAGGACTAACGGGCCATAAGGACACACAGGTCCCAGGTCTACTGAACCCTGACAGAGTGTTCTCACTTCACAAGACAGTGGAATGGAACACTCAACTGGGCCGTGTGTGTGTGATATGAGTAAACAACACCATAAGCAGTTCGGTGTCCTGATAAGCCATCTCCCAACAGACCAAGGACACAGCAGAAAGGACTCACCCATGCCCTGCATTATAAGGACTGTCTCTAAACCAATGACTGTCTCACCTATACCACTCTCTCATACTAGCTAAGATAGACATTAGATGAAGGGTTCATTAGATTTGAAAATGTTTCTGCTACTGGGGACAAACTCTGACTTGAGACTTGTGTATGCAACAAACATTTACACAAAAGTCAGGGTTACCTATGCGTAGGATTTTGCCCTTGGGTTTGATGCCCGTCAGTTGGCGCTTGAATTTGCCAGTACTATTATTGTATATTGAGGCTGCATCCCAAATGGCACCCTATTCCCTACTTAGTGCACTACTTTTTCAACAACAACAAAAAAGTAGTGCACTAATTAGGGAATAGGGTGCCATTTGGGACACGGCCTGAGTGTTGATACCAGCATGGGAGGTTTTTCCAAACTTCACTGCTGTGTCAGTGAGATGGTGTTAATTTATGGTGTAATATATTCATATCCTCCTCAGTGTAAATAGCCTGTATTGTGTATATACTGTACGACCATGAATAAACTTAATAGTACAAGTCTGTGTTGAATGGAAGCTTTATTGACCTCTTATCCAACCTGCCTGCTGTGTCTATCAAATGGGATCAACCAAATGTTGCTTGTAAGAGACTTGCCTGAATCCCCCGATCTCGTACCTTTGAGTATCCTCTCCTTCTCTCCCAATCTCTCTCCTCGCCCCCTCTCTTTTTCAACCGACCCTCTCCCTCATTCAGGGAAGACATAGGGGAACGAGGGAATATTCTGGGCAGATTGAGAGAAGGATATAGAGGGAGGGGTACAGGGGACACATTGAGAGGGGAACGTGGAGAGGTGGGTAGGTAGGTAGGTAGGTAGGTAGGTAGGTAGGTAGGTAGGTAGGTAGGTAGGTAGGTAGGTAGGTAGGTAGGTAGGTAGGTAGGTAGGTAGGTAGGTAGGTAGGTAGGTAGGTAGGTAGGTAGGTAGGTAGGTAGGTAGGTAGGTAGGTAGGTAGGTAGGTAGGTAGGTAGGTTGAGCGAGCGATATGGGAAGAGAGATTGAGGGGACAAGTAGAGTGAGGGATACGGGTGAGAGATTGAGGGGACAGGTAGAGTGAGGGATACGGGTGAGAGATTGAGGGGACAGGTAGAGTGAGGGATACGGGTGAGAGATTGAGGGGACAGGTAGAGTGAGGGATACGGGTGAGAGATTGAGGGGACAGGTAGAGTGAGGGATACGGGTGAGAGAGAGGTAGGGGGAAGGTAAGTTCTCTAACACAGCCCTGCTGTAACCTAACCCCTGACCCTGACCGCTGATGTGGAATGATGGATGGATGAAAGGAGGGAGGGAGGGGTGATAGATTAATGAAGGGAGCGATGACAGGGGCCCCACCTGGAGGGAGGAATACAGGGTGCTTGTACCATACACAAACTGACAGGTTATCATACACACATACATACACACACACACACACCATTGAACCTTTACATACACATGTTGTCCAGAGTTGTGTGTGTGCGTGCGTGCGTGCGTAAATGTTAAATGGTGTGGTAAATGCAACCTACTAGAAAACATAATATTCTTTGAAAACCAATGAAGCATATCAGATCAGGAATCTAACCCAGATCAAATCTCTAAAGTACTGAATATAGCATCATGGATCAGGAAGAGGCTGTACCTTACTGGCTTTCTCATGTCAGAGCGATCCAGCAACCCTGGCCTGAACAGAAGCTACAGTACTGATGGAGGTTTTTGGGGATTTGCTCACGAAACCATCTCGTAAACAAGATGACAGTCTCTGCCAAGGGTTTACTTAGCCAAAAACATGGTGGCACAGAGAAAAGCATCATGAATGTTGCTCTTGTCATCTAAAAACACTTGGTAGTCTGTTGCCCTGATATGAACTGGTTTCACTCAAATCTCGGGGTGTCCTCGCGCAACCTCTGGGCCCCGTATACACATGGCCTATAACACATCTGACATAGCAGTAATACAACCAAGAGTTTTTTCTGTACAAAATTGCAACTGCTGTGTGTAAAAGGTTTAATGCAAGCAAACTCTGCATTGTATCACTAAAATATCCATTGCATCCCAACCATTGTGTTGAATGTGTTGTTCATCAGTTGTGCAGCCTCAGTGTGCACGGGGCCTCTGAGCTTAACAGTATGGTTAGCTCCAGCACGCCTCTTCCCCTAACGGATGAGTCCATAAGCATCTCTATTAAACCACTTTAACACTTGATTTGCTTTAAATTTGGCCTGGACTCAGTCACTCACTCATAAAGTGCAATCCAGATCAGATTTTTTAGTAGCCTACAGTTTTACACAGAGTAGGGTGAAGTTGCCCCTAGACGCTGATCTTGGGTCAGTTTTGCATTTTCCTTACTAAATGGTTAAGGTTAGGACTGGGGGAGAGGAAGCAGATCATAGATCTGTCTTCACGAAGGAGCGTTTTACACAGTACATTGCTAGTATTTTAACCTGGGTTAAGGGCTTATGCTAAAGATAGCAACAACAGAAGTAACAGGCTAAGTGGAAATCCCCTGGCCTGCATAACGTTACACCCCCCGCCACAAAGTGGAAATCCCCTGGCCTGCATAACGTTACACCCCTACCACAAAGTGGAAATCCCCTGGCCTGCATAACGTTACACCCCCGCCACAAAGTGGAAATCCCCTGGCCTGCATAACGTTACACCCCCGCCACAAAGTGGAAATCCCCTGGCCTGCATAACGTTACACCCCCACCACAAAGTGGAAATCCCCTGGCCTGCATAACGTTACACCCCCGCCACAAAGTGGAAATCCCCTGGCCTGCATAACGTTACACCCCCGCCACAAAGTGGAAATCCCCTGGCCTGCATAACGTTACACCCCCACCACAAAGTGGAAATCCCCTGGCCTGCATAACGTTACACCCCCGCCACAAAGTGGAAATCCCCTGGCCTGCATAACGTTACACCCCCACCACAAAGTGGAAATCCCCTGGCCTGCATAACGTTACACCCCCGCCACAAAGTGGAAATCCCCTGGCCTGCATAACGTTACACCCCCACCACAAAGTGGAAATCCCCTGGCCTGCATAACGTTACACCCCCACCACAAAGTGGAAATCCCCTGGCCTGCATAACGTTACACCCCCACCACAAAGTGGAAATCCCCTGGCCTGCATAACGTTACACCCCCGCCACAAAGTGGAAATCCCCTGGCCTGCATAACGTTACACCCCCACCACAAAGTGGAAATCCCCTGGCCTGCATAACGTTACACCCCCACCACAAAGTGGAAATCCCCTGGCCTGCATAACGTTACACCCCCACCACAAAGTGGAAATCCCCTGGCCTGCATAACGTTACACCCCTACCACAAAGTGGAAATCCCCTGGCCTGCATAACGTTACACCCCCGCCACAAAGTGGAAATCCCCTGGCCTGCATAACGTTACACCCCCACCACAAAGTGGAAATCCCCTGGCCTGCATAACGTTACACCCCTACCACAAAGTGGAAATCCCCTGGCCTGCATAACGTTACACCCCCACCACAAAGTGGAAATCCCCTGGCCTGCATAACGTTACACCCCCGCCACAAAGTGGAAATCCCCTGGCCTGCATAACGTTACACCCCCACCACAAAGTGGAAATCCCCTGGCCTGCATAACGTTACACCCCCACCACAAAGTGGAAATCCCCTGGCCTGCATAACGTTACACCCCCACCACAAAGTGGAAATCCCCTGGCCTGCATAACGTTACACCCCCGCCACAAAGTGGAAATCCCCTGGCCTGC
Organism: Thymallus thymallus; assembly: GCA_023634145.1. Classification (NCBI taxonomy): domain Eukaryota; kingdom Metazoa; phylum Chordata; class Actinopteri; order Salmoniformes; family Salmonidae; genus Thymallus; species Thymallus thymallus. The sequence goes on along the minus strand of CM042380.1, from coordinate 7,398,216 downwards.
ATAACGTTACACCCCCACCACAAAGTGGAAATCCCCTGGCCTGCATAACGTTACACCCCCACCACAAAGTGGAAATCCCCTGGCCTGCATAACGTTACACCCCCACCACAAAGTGGAAATCCCCTGGCCTGCATAACGTTACACCCCCACCACAAAGTGGAAATCCCCTGGCCTGCATAACGTTACACCCCCACCACAAAGTGGAAATCCCCTGGCCTGCATAACGTTACACCCCCACCACAAAGTGGAAATCCCCTGGCCTGCATAACGTTACACCCCCCGCCACAAAGTGGAAATCCCCTGGCCTGCATAACGTTACACCCCCGCCACAAAGTGGAAATCCCCTGGCCTGCATAACGTTACACCCCCGCCACAAAGTGGAAATCCCCTGGCCTGCATAACGTTACACCCCCACCACAAAGTGGAAATCCCCTGGCCTGCATTACAAATGAGGGTTACTTATTGGACAGATTCAGGTAATACCTCAGTTCCATTCTGTTTCTGAGTGTTTTCTTCTGTTTCTTCCGGATCAGTCTTGCCTTTTCAGATCACAATGAATAAGACAGGGAGGACCTGATCCTAGATCAGCACCCCAACTCTGAGACGCTTTGGAGCCGATTCTGATCCAAGTTAAGCGTAAATGGAACTTAATTCCCTTTTCTTTATGCACTGTTCTCTCTCTGCGTATTCTGACCTTGTACCTTGAGAATAGCATGCTATTCACTCACTATTCGTTTGGGATGGAGATCACAGAAATAAAGGTGTGGTGAAGTAGTCTACAGATACGCTGTATTCTGACCATGACTTTCCTTTTAATTCCATGAATGGAAACCATGAATAAGGTCGAGCGAACCTGCCGCTTCCAAGTGGAAAAAGCATCTATTTTCTTTTTTATGATAGAAATAACAGCATTCTCCAAGCAATTACATCGTTAAGAGCTATTGATAAGAGCTAGGTAAATTAGTAATCCGTTTGGAGGAGGGGATTGTAAATTCACGTTTTTGATTATTTTTCCTTGGGATCCCTGGAGACGATGTGAAACCAGGCAAATGGAAGCAGACTGAAAATCATATCAACATGACATATATTGCGGCCCCTTTTCCACAGTGAAGTAGGCCATAAATAACTACCATTATTCCGAATTTTAATTGTGTGCCCTCTATTTGCTTGGATGAAATTTGAAGACCCAAGCTATAGGCTTCTGTAGGGTTAAACCTGTCGAGTTGATGTGTTTTAGAATCTACCCCCAAGCCATAAGACTGCTGAACAATTCATCAAATGGCCTCACCTTTGTTTTTACACTGCTACTACTAGCTTTTATTATCTATGCATAGTCACTTTACCCCTATTTACATGTACAAATTGCCTTGACTAACCTATACCCCCGCACATTGACTCGGTACCGGTACCTTCTGTAAATAGCCTCGTTACTAACCTGTATCCCCGCACATTGACTCGGTACCGGTACCTTCTGTAAATAGCCTTGTTACTAACCTGTACCCCCGCACATTGACTTGGTACTCTCTGTAAATAGCCTGGTTACTAATCTGTACCCCCGCACATTGACTCGGTACTCTCTGTAAATAGCCTGGTTACTAATCTGTACCCCCGCACATTGACTTGGTACTCTCTGTAAATAGCCTGGTTACTAATCTGTACCCCCGCACATTGACTTGGTACTCTCTGTAAATAGCCTGGTTACTAATCTGTACTCCCGCACATTGACTTGGTACTCTCTGTAAATAGCCTGGTTACTAATCTGTACTCCCGCACATTGACTTGGTACTCTCTGTAAATAGCCTGGTTACTAATCTGTACTCCCGCACATTGACTTGGTACTCTCTGTAAATAGCCTGGTTACTGTTATTTTGTGTTTTTTTATTTTTGACTTTAGTTTATTTAGTCAATATTTTCTTAACTCTATTTCTTGAACTGCATTGTTGGGCTTGTAAGTCAGCATTTCATGATAAGGTCTACACTTGTTGTATTCGGCGCATGTGACAAATAAAACTGTATTTTATTAAAGTATGTTTAAATCTACTAGTTCCAAGTTTCAAGTTGATGCTGAAACAGAGACAAATATGCATAGATTACTTTATTTTATTGATACCTATATTCTGAACCTGTTCTCTCAATGTTTTCTAGTGAGTCCATTGACTAAATTCTAATTAAAGGTAAACCTAATTTAAAGGTATGGCTTAAAATAAATGTACTGAAAACCCTATTGAATGAAAACTCCACACCAAAATCTGTCGGCCAGCAAGTAGGAGGATTTTCAGTGGTTGAATGAAATGTATTCAGCTCGTGGAAGGGAACCACGCCTTCAAAGCCCGCTACGCACCTGCATAAGGTAAGTGAATACCAACTACTGAGAAATGCATACGTCCATTTCCTACATCGAATCGGCCTCTGTGAATACTAGCCCTGATCCTTTAAGATCTAGAGAAAGAGTCTTGGAGAAAGGGTTAGTGGTTAGTTTGGAATTCACAAATCTAAACTTAGATCAGTGTCTAAAGTCAGTTTTATTCTACTTCAAGACGAGGGAAGGATTGAGTCATGGAGCTAAATAGCTGCATCTCTCCTAGAGTATCCTACAAGTATTTACATTCCAAATTGCAGGAGGTAATTGATATGGTTCAACACATAGGTGTTACTTCCATTCACTTGGAGGGCACCTTATACACACACACACACACACACACACACACACACACACACACACACACACACACACACAAAGTGTGAGTGTACCTCCATATACATTGGCAATGACCTCAGAAGGGCTGCTATGCATTCAGCGATGGGAAAGTCCTTAAGTACCCTGTGTCTCTACTGTGTGGAGCCATCTGCATGTTTTAAATGGTTGTCAGTGGTATAGTTGTGGAGTGGAAGGTTTGGCAGTGTGTGTTGATTTCCTATGTTGTGGGGGTGGACTGTATGTGTGTTCCTATGTGGAGCTAAGCAAAGGGCTGACTGGAGGGGCACGCATAATTGTTCAAAGTTTTTAATGAAGAACCTAAATGAGTTATTTCTACATTTTAGTGAATCTACACAGCGTTGACTGGAAGGCCCAGCTTGGACATTTTGTATTTATTTAACTAGGCAAGTCAGTTAAGAACAAATTCTTATTTACAATGACAGCCTACACCGGCCAAACTCGGACAACGCTGGGCCAATTGTGATACAGTCTGGATGTGAACCAGGTTGTCTGTAGTGATGCCTCAAGCACTGAGATGCAGGGTCTTAGACCACTGCACCACTTGGGAGCCCGACATGGCACAAGAAAGGCTGGGGCATGGCTGGGAAAGAATCTCTCTCACACACACACACACACACACACACACACACACACACACACACACACACACACACACACACACACACACACACACACACACACACACACACACACACACACACACACACACACACACACACACACACACACACACACACACACACACACACACACACACAGCTTGATGACTGGTTAGTGGTTAATAACCCCCAGGTGGTTGCCAGCTCTCTGGGACACAGCCTTCAGGGAGAGAGGACCCAAGACCAGAGAGAGGGAGGGAGGGATAGAAGGGAGAGAGGGCGAAAGAGGGAAGAGAACGGTTAGAGGGAAGGATTTAGGAAGGGAGAGAATGAAGACCATGGGAGGGAGAGAGGGGGGAGAGAGAGAGAGAGAGAGAGAGAGAGAGAGAGAGAGAGAGAGAGAGAGAGAGAGAGAGAGAGGGAGAGAGAGAGAGAGAGAGAGAAAGAGAGGGGCAGGATGGAGGGAGAGAGCGGAGGGAGGGAGAGAACAGAGATGAGAGAGGAAGGGAGGGGGGGAGAAAGAGAGAGAGAGGGAGGGGCAGGATGGAGGGAAAGAGCGGAGGGAGGGAGAGAACAGGGATGAGAGGAAGGGAGGGGGGAGAAAGAGAGAGAGAGGGAGGGGCAGGATGGAGGGAGAGAACAGGGATGAGATAGATAGAAAAGGAGGAAGGGAGGGAAAGGGGCTCCAGTAGGATCAAGTCTTACAGTCCAAGACCTTCTGTATAATGAGCCAGCAGAGACTGAGCCAAGCTCAGGGAGTTACACACACAGGAAGGAGGAGGAATACACTCATTCATTAATACAAATGGAGTGAAAGTGGTGAAGAAAGTCACACACATACATACACACACACACATACACACACACACACACACACACACATACAGAGAGCCTAAAAAAGGCATACAACCACACTACACACACACTCATTGACCCAATCAGGAGAAAGGAAGGAAGAGGCATACACTCAGGCAGAAAGTAAGAGGGGAAGACACACACACAGAGAGAAGGAGCCCTGAAGAAGCAGAGTGGCCTGGACTGAACCGACAGGCTCCCCTCCTCACGGTCCTCTCAACAGCTAACAATTACACCCCCCTCCAATCCACCGTTACCCTGAAGACTCTTCTCCTTCTTCCCCTCTCTAACTCTCTCTCGTTTTCTTTCTCTTTCTCGACCTCCCTCTCTCCCTCTCTCTTTTCCCCGTCTTTCTCTCTTCCCTCCCTCTATTTCTCTCTCTCTACCTCCTTGTCTCCCTCTCTCTCTCTCTCTTTTCCTGTCTCTTTTCCCCCTCTCCTCCCCCCTCACTCTCACTCCCTTCTCTCACTCTCTCCTCTAGTCTATCCCATTACCCCAGAGCCCTGGAATGAACTAGGGCCACTGGAGAGTCTTGAAGAGCCTTGAAAGCCCCTCTCTCTCTCTCTCTCTCTCTCTCTCTCTCCTCTTTCCTCTCACTCATCTGTCTTTGTCCATCTCTTTGTTCTCTCTCCTTTTCTCTTTCCCTCTTTCTTTAATCCTGTCTGTCTCTCTTGTTTTCTCTTTATCTCCCACTAACTTTACCTTTTATTCAAACCTTTTTTCTCTCTCTCATGGAGAAAGTCCTTTGGAGACGAGGCATTACTGAAACTCAGGGTGGAATTGGAAAAAAGTCACACAGGGAATTATCCAGTGTAAAATCCATAAATTCCTCCTTAATGAAACTAATTGACAAGATGACTTCACTTTGTGAACTGTTTCCATGTGTTCTCACCCAATCATTCTCAATTAAACCATCTGTATTCTATTTATTTAACCTTACTTTATTTAAACGTATTTAGTTAACCTTACTTAGTTAACCTTATTTAGCTAACCTTACTTTATTTAACCTTATTTAGTTAACCTTATTTATTTAACCTTACTATATTTAACCTTATTTAGTTAACCTTATTTAGTTAACCTTACTATATTTAACCTTATTTAGTTAACCGTATTTAGTTAACCTTACTATATTTAACCTTATTTAGTTAAACTTACTTTATTTAACCTTATTTAGTTAACCGTATTTAGTTAACCTTACTATATTTAACCTTATTTAGTTAACCTCTATGTACAGTAGTTGGTTGTAAAAAACAGCTTTTGGATCCATACATTTGATTGACAGCTCTCTGTGAATTGCAGTTCTCCACAAGATGAGCCCCCATGTATGGCAGCAGAGGGTGCAACATTTATTCCACATTTCCTCTGACTGGGGGAGAAAGAAGATCAGCCAAAGTAACTTTCTGATTTCACGCATATGATGACAGTAACATGCAATAACGCAGAGCATAACCCTTGGTTTTATGAGACTTGGCATGTCAGCCCTCTCGCTTGTTCTTTTTCTCCTTCTCTCTCTCTCTCTCTCTCTCTCTCGCTCTCTCACTCTGTATGACTGTGTGACTGTTTATGTGTGTCAATCCCCCTTACCCTAATAAAGTCAGAGCTCAAGGTGAGACACAGATGAATAACCCAACACATGAATTGATACACAAAACACCTCCAACACACTGAATGTATCTCCTGTACTCATGGTCAGTAGAGATAGGGTAGTATAAACACATCTTATGCAGCAACCTGAAGTCTGTGGTTCAGGGGTTAAATCCCTACCTTCCATCCATAAGGTTGTGGGGTCAGATCTTACCGCTGGTGCTTGGTGTATGTTTTCACAATTCTTGATTTCAACCATACAAAGAGAAGTGTATGAAATATGAAGAAGTCAGTGGGTTTGTGGTTACTTCCTGGTCTTCCATCCACTAGGTTGTGAGTGTGATCCTCATTTGTTGTACATTACTGGAAATGTCTATGTCCAAATTATGAAGAGAAGTATTTGAAGTCTGTTGCTCAGGTGTACGGATCTCACTCCATAAGTACAGGGTTGCACGTTCAAACCCAGTTGCAGCTCTGGAACATGAACTCCACTGCAGAGTGAAGCAAGGCTACTGGGAGGGGAGGAGTGGCTATCACACTAAGATGGCCAGAGGGCAGTGGTGTGCATTGGCTGAAAGGGTTGTGATAAGCAGAGGGGTTATACACTGTAGTCACCCACCCCCCCTGTGGCTCCTGAACAGTATCCTCCAGCAGTTATGTGGAAAAAGCTCCAAGAAAAATTACATTTTGCCCCGTAACAGCTGCTGTACACATGAGAGGGGACCCCAGGTATTCACCCCCATCCATTGCCACAATTCTCAGTGCCACCACATTGACTAGCCCTGCTTGGATTTGATCCTACAATCTCATGCATTGGGGGCAAGAGCCTTAGCACAGGATCATGAACCCATTCACATTCTAAACACTTCTCTGCATACATGTTAGGGAAAAGAGGAAGGGTTTGACCCCAAGACTTCCTGGATGTAAGGCCATCCCCTTCCTCATAACGCACCTGTGCACACAAGGACACTATCAACATCATAAGTGGAATGCATGTACATTTTTATTTTAGATGGTTAGCTGCACCATTTAGATTGTACATCCACTGCCTATGATATAAATGTTCAATATTTTTGGTAGTTGTACTTCTTGAACAAATGTACTTTGACTTGTTGACTGGTCCTTGGTGCCCAGTTTTGGAATTTATTAATTTACCAATGAGACAGAGTTTTTTCAAATTAAGCCACTCAACATCTACATCACATTGTCATCTAACAGACTCCCATCCAGAGTGACCCACAGAAGCAACCAGGGTCAACGCCCTGCTCAACGGCACGTCGACAGATCTCCCACAAGGTCAAAAACAGGGACCCGAACCAGCGACCTATCAGCCACCGGCCCAAGCTCCCAACCGCCAGGCCACCAGTGCACCAAGATCCCCCCCACAGGTCTCCCAAGAGCTGCCCCTCAACCATCAGCCTCAGGCAAACAGGCATTAGCTGTAACAACACTGCCCCTCAGTGTCATTCAAACTTACTTGATGTTTTGTTTTATCATTGACCGCCATTCTATCCCCCGCCCAGCAACTCCACTCCCACGTCTCCAATTCCACATCCCAACCCTCAGTTTCCCTCAGCCCATCCCACCTATCTCTGTTAGCCACACTTCGGATTTCTGCACACCCTATATCTTCCAACTATGCTTTGACGTTTAACATACAATTTGAATCTATCTAATCGAATAGAATCCACACATTGCAAGTTGAAGATAAATACTGTTACTAAGACTATTAGTATATTAGTAATTGACTGACCAGGTCTCTCCAGATCCCACAACAATACTATTTCTAGGGTTCATTTCAGCCGTTCCTGAACCTGAGACCAGAAACAGGCTACCTGAGGGCAATACCAAAATAAATGGTCTATTGATTCTGTTTCCTCACAACAAAATCTGCAGAGCCTCGATGATTGTATGCACCAAATATGCACCAAATATTCAACAAGTCTTGAATCTTGCGTCATTTTATATATCAACTCATACACCCTGTACCATGGAATCGGTACATCAAATATCTCTTCCCAGCTATTTTGTATGGCACAGCTGTCAACATCCTGGTCCTCAACTGTAACTGGTATACTTTCCTATTCATTCTATTGTTATTCCTCCACCAGGTTTGATCCTTTATATTGGGCAGACAGACCAGTTCCCTCCCTCCTCTCGCTGCCACCTGCCTCCTTCATTTTTGGGGTAATGCTGCAATCAATTGGTTGTAATCTTGGATTGAGCAGACCTTCCCATACAATTCTGATAACTCTATGAAAGACATAACTCTACCATTCCAATTTCATTTAAAAACAAAAAACATATTTTCCATAAATAGAGGTATTTTATTAACCAGCACATTTTAGTTCAAACATAATATTTGTTCTATCTTTTCAGAGGGATGGAATTGAATTTGTAACCAGCTCTACAATGCTTGTTCGAAAAAGAGAGATAATTAGAAAAATATATAATTTTCAATTAATCTAAAATGAGAGAAAGAGGGACTTTATTTTTATTGAATTTGAACTGAGATATTCTCCAGACTCACACACAAACACTTGTGGTTTTTGTGAAGCAGGCAGGCAATCAGCAACGTTCTGGGTAGGCTTTGCTCCTGGCTAAGCCAAATCTCCCAGAGAAAGGGTAGAGAGAGAGACATTAAACAGCATGCAGCTCTGAGGAACAACAGAGGCATTGTCCCAGCCAGTTGGGGAACGTTTTAGAACCTCCCTTATTCTCTTGTTCTGATCCCCCACTTTCACACCGCTGTGCCAGTCCCTCTGACAGGACGGCTGGAGTGTGTGTGTGTGTGACGTGAGAGAGTTTGTGTGTGTGTAATAGGGTACTCCTGGCAATCTGTACTAAAAGTGTGATGTCACCAACACATACCCCCTGGCTGTGTGTATGTCATGGTAGTCCCTCTACCTCACACAACACCACAGTTACATGGTTATAGCGGCACACATACTTGTTTGTTTGGGAAACAGGGCAAGCATACAATATTAACGTGATTAAAGCAATCTGTTTTGAAGGAGCTTTGTGTTCTGTTCAAGCATTGAATCGCATTTGAATAGATCACATTTTCCTTCAAGGAAGAATTAGTAATTTGCCGAGAGGTTTTCTGAGGATGGTTTCATAATCAGGTATGTAGGATCACAAAACAATATAATATAGTGCTGCAATCACTGACAATACATCTACACACTGTTAACTCATACCTAAACAATGTTGTTGAAAGCATAAATTGGAGGGGGAAAAAAACCTTTAAAAAAACCCTCAAAATTGTATCTCAAACAGGCTGGTTAAAGAATGGGTACGTTTGCTATTTTCTCATAGAGGATGATGTAATCTTGAGGAGAATGAGCTAGCCAATCAGCGTTCTACTCGCCGTTATATGCCAACACCATACATAATTAAACATTTTGGGAAGGAAAACTATTTAACTTATATTGTAATTAATTATAGTCATATTTCATAGAAATCTGTGTGTGTGTATGTGACGTTGCCTATGTCCTCACTACTCACTCCACAGCTCAAGGAATACATCCAAGAACGCTTCGTTCCCTAGAGGACCGTTGGTCCCATGTGGCCTACAGATGGAGGGAACAGAAAATGGGCACAGGGTTGTTATCGCTAACACTAAGGAACCCAGAGAGGGATTGGGGAACGTTTGTGAAGCGTTTGGAAAACATTTGGCTTTAACTCAGGCCCAATCAGCTCCTTGTTTTAACATTGGAGACAAAATATAGTTGACATGTTGTCAACAGTCTAAGCCAACCCTGTCTGTTATGTCCTATAGTTGACATGTTGTCAACAGTCTAAGCCATATTCAGGTCTTGACATAGATTTTCAAACTGATTTAAGTCAAAACTGTAACTAGGTCACTCAACAACATTCACTGTCTTCTTGGTAAGCAACCCCAGTGTACATTTGGCCTTTATCTTAAAGGTTACGGTCCTGCTGAAAGGTGAATTAATCTCCCAGTGTCTAATGGAAAGCAGACGGAACCAGGTTTTCCTCTAGGATTTTGCCTGTGCTTCTTTTTTATCCTGAAGAATTACCCAATCTTTAACAATTACAAGCATACCCATAACATGATGCAGCCACCACTATGCTTGAAAATATGGAGAGTGGTACTGAAGAAAACAAAAGAGATGGTCATAAACTTTAGCAAAAACAGAATAATAGTTCCCCACTCTAAGATCAATGGTGAATTAGTGGAGAGGGTCTCAACGTATAAATACTTGGGAGTTGAAATTCTAAATGAACTTTTAATGAATGTGCACTGAATAAAACTAAGAAAATGCACCAGCGGATGTACTTCCTTAGAAAATGATATAATTTTAGACACATTCTTGTAATGTTTTAGAAAAGTCTCCTCCAGAGTGTTCTGTCTTTTGGCTTTATCTGTGTGTTTGGCAACATGCATGTTAAGGACCAAAAGAAACTGCAGCACATGATCGGAATTGACCAGGTGTCGGCAGCTCAGCTGTACAATGAGCTTATTTTAAAAAGGACTGACCAAATCCTCAATGGCCCTACTCACCCTCTTCATCATAAATGTATGAGAAGTAATAGGTCAACTGGTAGAATTTTACAACAGAGAATTAGAACAGAAAAGGTACAATAAATAATTTGTACCTACAGCGATCAGATTGTATAATGATCAAGCACATCGCAAGCTATCATAGTTTTGGTTACCTGATAATATTATACATTTTTAACGTTAAATGTTGGATTGTGATTGTCATTTCTTTTTATTGTCATCGTTATTTTTTTCTTGTTTATTGGTTTGACTGTTGTGTTTATGTTTTCTCCTATCACAGCCATTAAACTCTAACTGTTGTAAAGTCACCATTGGCCTCATGGTGAAATCCTTGAGCAGTTTTCTTCCTCTCCGTCAACTGAGTTAGGAAGAACGCCTGTATTTTTGTAGTGACTGGATGTATTGATACACCATCCAAAGTGGAATTAATAACTTCATCCTGTTCAAAGGGATATTCAATGTCTGTTTATATTTGTTTGACCCATCTACCAATAGGTGCCCTTCTTTGCTAGGCATTGGAAAACCTCCCTGGTCTTTGGGGCTGAATCTGTGTTTGAAATTCACTGCTCGACTGAGCGACCTTACAGATAATTGTATGTGTGGGGTACAAGAGGTGTGAATACTTTCTGAAGGCACTGTATACCCCTTTTATACTTATTATTTTTTTTAACCATGGGTGCTGTTTGCATTTCAAGTTAGGGAGGCATTAAACAATAGAATTGTTAATGAATTTACCTGGAATAAAAAAAAGCAAAGAACCATTCACCCGGACCTGATACCTGTATTTTGGATTTTGATATGTGTATGAAAGGGATATGAGTTTAGTCTGAACCTTGTAAAGCTCTGGAAGAGCCAGGATTTAATTAGCCTTTTCTCATTACAAGACTCTTTGTTTGTACAGCGCTCCTGTCTCCTGTGCCTTTACCTTTGAGTCATTACCTATGCCTGACCCCCAGACCGTGGTAAACCCCATGCACTGTCACGGACACCTTATTCCATATATAGGGCACATTTAAACTACAGCCCTATTGGACTATAAAGGGAATAGGGTGCCATTTGGGATGTAGCCTAAGGCACCTTTGCCATTTCGACAATAGCCCCCAAACACACCCAGATCCTTGCAGGAAGCCTTTCAAATTGTTTTCAGTTCATCTCGCCCCAAGGGAACGGCAGAGGCGGCCATTACTGCCCTAATAAAAACCAGATGTGGCCAGGCCAGAAAGAACCGAACCAACAAACGGGTGGGGAGGAAAACTGAAGTTTGAAATGGAACCTTTCTGAGATATTGATTCCAACAAAACATTTAATCTGTCCAGAGGATAAATACTGTACAACAATCCATCCCACTTGTTGACAGCTTGCATGAACAGTTGATAATAGTAAGAGATGGCAGAGAGGGGGAGGTGTGCTGGCAGAATATTTAGCTGATGCAGATCGTTGCAGTGGTGCATTATGGAGAGCAGGAGCGGGGGGAGACATTCTCCAGCAGTACTCTTGGCCAGTAAGGGTGGCATTTGATCTGATGAGGGCTTTTTTTGTTTTTTTTACTTAATTGAACCAAATCCCATTGAGGTCAGAAGACCTTTCTCAACAGAGAAAGAGCTTACAAAGGCTGTCATGATGGTGGCATAAGATAAGTCATTAGCTATTGGTCTTGTGTGCTGTTTTAAACAACTACCAGGTAAGTAGACTCCCCTTAGAGATATGTTTTCACCTTTCAGAATAACAAGTGTGCGGACACAGCCTATTCCCTATTTATGGGTAAAAGGTAGTGCACTACAAAGGCAATAGTTGCATTTGGAACAGGCTGCTATAGGGCCCCAGGAAGCTCCTACTGGGCTCAGTGAAACCGGGCCCCAGGAAGCTCCTACTGGGCTCAGTGAAACCGGGCCCCAGGAAGCTCCTACAGGGCTCAGTGAAACCGGGCCCCAGGAAGCTTCTACCGGGCTCAGTGAAACCGGGCCCCAGGAAGCTTCTACCGGGCTCAGTGAAACCGGGCCCCAGGAAGCTCCTACCGGGCTCAGTGAAACCGGGCTCCAGGAAGCTCCTACTAGGCTCAGTGAAACCGGGCCCCAGAAAGCTCCTACCGGGCTCAGTGAAACCGGGCCCCAGGAAGCTCCTACCGGGCTCAGCAAATAGTAGGATAAGTCAATATCCCGCTAAGGTGTCTGCTCTGGGACAATAAAAGACACACAGACCGAGAATGGGGGAAGGGGGGCAAAGAGCTTCAGCCATGTCTTAGGCTTACGCAGTCACACATGAACAGACGTAGTCACACACATGCACAAACCCAGACATGTCCACAAACAATCTCATAGACTGTCGCAGACATACACAGTCACAGACAGACACACACGGCATGTCAGCCCCCCCCCCCCAACAGTATGAGACCGTTGCTTGCCTGAAATGGAACCAATGCAATAGTCCCAAAAGAGCAAACCCCCGCCCATCAGGCACTCCAGACAGGCTCAAGCAAATGCTCAAGGTACTATTTGACCCAAGTATGGATACCTGTACCAGAAGTAACACAACTCCATGATTCCTTCAAATAAATAAAGGACAGTGTTGCCAACTTAGAGACTTTGTCGCTATATTTAGTGAGTTCAGACCCCGCGACTAGTGACAAAAAAGCAGGTATCGTTCTTACTCTTCTCAACAAGCAGCGGGTGCTGCCCCCACCCAGTCCCAAAGCACTCACCGGCGGCCCAGTCCTCGCCCAGTCCTCGTCCACTGTGTGTGTGCCTCTCTGTGACATAAGCTAAACATCTAGTTGGCTAGCTTATCATGTCTCAGTCTAAACTGTACACTCACAAATACAGAAAGGAGTGGGAATTAAACCCTGAATTCAAAGGCAGGATGAAGCCGTTTATTGGAGATAATACACGGGCGTACTGCCTGTATTGTAAGGCTGATTTCTACGCCAAACTTAGTGATGTAAAAAAACACATGACAACTCAAAAACATACTCAAAAGGCAAAGCCTTATAACAGTTCCACCCAAAACAAGCTGCCATTTATGGTAAAAAAATGTGACACGCAAATTAGGTGATGACGTCATTTAGCAACCCTTCTTTTTCAAGACCTCTGCAATCCGCCCTGGCATGCTGTCAATTAACTTCTGGCCCACATCCTGACTGATGGCTGGCCATTCTTGCATAATCAATGCTTGGAGTTTGTCAGAAGTTGTGGGTTTTTGTTTGTCCACCCGCCTCCTGAGGATTGACCACAATTTCTCAATGGGATTAAGGTCTGGGGAGTTTCCTGGCCATGGACCCAAAATGTAAATGTTTTGTTCCCCCGAGCCACTTAGTTATCACTTTTGCCTTATGGCAAGGTGCTCCATCATGCTGGAAAAGGCATTGGTTGTCACCAAACGTTCTTGGATGGTTGGGAGAAGTTTCTCTAGGAGGATGTGTTGGTACCATTCTTTATTCATGGCTGTGTTCTTAGGCAAAATTGTGAGTGAGCCCACTCCCTTGGCTGAGAAGCAACCCCACACATGAAAACGTCTGAGGATGTTTTACTGTTGGCATGACACAGTTGTCTTCTCCGGACAAGGTGTTTTCCGGATGGCCCAAACAATCGTAAAGGGGATTCATCAGAGAAAATGACTCTACCCCAGTCCTCAGCAGTCCAATCCCTGTACCTTTTGCAGAATATCAGTCTGTCCCTGATGTTTTTCCTGGAGAGAAGTGGCTTCTTTGCTGCCCTTCTTGACACCAGGCCATCCTCCAAAAGTCTTCGCCTCACTGTGTGTGCAGATGCACTCACACCTGCCTGCCATTCCTGAGCAAGCTCTGCACTGGTGGTGCCCCGATCCCGCAGCTGAATCAACTTTAGGAGACGGTCCTGGCGCTTGCTGGACTTTCTTGTGCGCCCTGACGCCTTCTACACAACAATTGAACCTCTCTCCTTGAAGTTCTTGATGATCCGATAAATGGTTGATTTAGGTACAATCTTACCAGCAGCAATATCCTTGCCTGTGAAGCCCTTTTTGTGCAAAGCAATGACGGCACGTGTTGCCTTGCAGGTAACCATGGTTGACAGAGGAAGAACAATGATTTCAAGCACCACCCTCCTTTTAAAGCTTCCAGTCTGTTATGCTGACTCAATCAGCATGACAGACTGATCTCCAGCTTTGTCCTCATCAACACTCGCACCTGTGTTAACGAGACAATCACTGACATGTCGTCAGCTGGTCCTTTTGTGGCAGGGCTGAAATGCAGTGGAAATGTTTTTGGGGGATTACGTTTATTTTCATGGCAAAGAGGGACTTTGCAATTAATTGCAATTCATCTGATCACTCTTCATGACATTCTGGAGTATATGCAAATTGCCATCAACACTGAGGCAGCAAACTTTGTGGAGACCAATACTTGTGTCATTCTCAAAACTTTTGGCCACGACTGTAGTCAGTTGCACAACTAAATGCATTTAACCAAAATGTGTCTTCCCCTCTAAATCAGTGCCTTAATCAACATCAGGGAGCAGTTGTTATTGGGGGTTAACTGCCTTGCTCAAGGGCAGAGCGGCACATTTTTTCCCCCCAACTTGCCAGCTCAGGGATTCAAACCAGCGACCTTTCGGTTACTGGTCCAATGCTCTTAACCACTAGGCTACCTGCCGCCATATAGCTACTGGTCTAGCAAAGGTCAGGATAGAGTAAAAAACATCACTTGCCACCTTAGAAAAGCTATATTTCTGAGAGGGAGCTTCTTTGTGAAGAAGACAAGAGTGCATCTGAATGTCACGGTGGACTGGATCTCTCCTCTCAGTTCTAAAAGCCACAGGATGCCACATGGCTGCTTTCTGTTAAACCTCACCACATGCTTCATAGAGCTAGGCCTAGGAGATCAGCTACAGCATTGATTCATTGTTTGTTTTGCGTCCCTAACGGCTCCCTATTCCATTTGTAGTGCACTACTTCTGACCAGGGTACATAGAGAACTTGTCAAAAGTAGTGCACTATGTAGGGAATAGGGTGTCATTTGGGACATAAGCTTGATAATGTCCTGGTTTCAGTTTTCTCAGAGGAGATTCAGAAAACAAACTCTAGTCTCCTCCAGGCAGCCTCACTCCAGGGCACTTCTGTCCATGAGAACATACAGTACACTTTGATAATACATTCACTCATAAATAATAATAATAAAAAATAAGACTTGATTATGGTGCTTTTCTAGATTCACTCAAAGCAGGGGCAAAAGTCACCCCATCTACTATTTTCTACTCCTACTGGGCTCCCGAGTGGCGCAGTGGTCTAAGACACTGCATCTGATTGGGAGTCCCATAGGGCGGCGCACAATTGGCCCAGCGTCGTCCAGGTTTGGCTGGGGTAGACCGTCATTGTAAACTGACTTGCCTAGTTAAATAAAAATAAATGAACGTGCTGCCCCCACCTGGGTGATGCATGGCAGCCATTTGTGCGCCAGAAAGCACGCCACTCAGTGTAGAGGGTTTATTAGGAGTGAAGGGATGATATTATGAAGCCAGGTTGAAGCCAGGTTACTCATATGAGTAACGATATGTTGTACATTTGCATATAATAATAAGCAGACACTTATGCTGAGAAAATCTCTTGTCCAGGCCCATTTATGGAAGCCGTCCCAGATCAGTTTATGCCATCATGTTAGAACTACTACTGTGCCTTGCCTGTTAAATGCAACTGTCATCATTTAAAATTGCACATTGTCAATGAATGCCTGTATAAAACAAGTACACCAACACAACAAAGGCATTTTTGATAAAAATGTTTCCATTTTATTTCTTAAATATAAAACCTTTCCCAGTTGGATAGGGCTGAATGAACAACAGAAATATTTAAAAGCCCCAGAAAACCAAGACTATTGTGGTAGAGCACAGTCAGCCCTCCTGCCTCAAGTGTAGCTGACCCTGTCTTCTCTTGTGGAGTAGAGGAGACCTTTAACTTGAACGTAAAACCAGGGGAGTGCTACAGCACAGAAGACACCCTCCTAAATAGACAGCTATATGGACAGGGACCAAATAATTCATAGAATTAGAATTCATTCTCAGAGTTCTAAACTGAACAAAATTAGAAACGAAAAGCTTATTTCTCACAAATTGTGCACAAATTTGTTTACATCCCTGTTAGTGAGCATTTATCCTTTGCCAAGATAATCCATCCACCTGACAGGTGTGGCATTTCAAAAAGCTGATTAAACAGCTTGATCATTACACAGGTGCACCTTGTGCTGGGGACAATAAAAGGCCACTAAAATGTGCAGTTTTGTCACACAACACAATGCCACAGATGTCTCAAGTTTTGAGGGAGCGTGCAGTTGGCATGCTGACTGCAGGAATGTCTATCAGAGCTGTTGCCAGAGAATTTAATGTTCCTTTCTCTACCATACGCCGCCTCCAACATCGTTTTAGAGAATTTGGCAGTACGTCCAACCGGCCTCACAACCGCAGACCACCTGTATGGCGTCATGTGGGCGAGCGGTTTGCCACATGGTGGCGGTGGGGTTATGGTATGGGCAGGCATAAGCTACAGACAACGAACACAATTGCATTTTAATCAATGGCAATTTGAATACATAGAAATACCATGGCGAGATCCTGAGGCCCATTGTGAGGCCCATTTCATTTAAGGTATCTACTATGACCAACATATCTGTATTCCCAGTCATGTGAAATACATAGAAATCCATAGATTAGCATCTAATGAATTTATGTCAATTGACGGATTTCCTCATATGAACTGTAACTCAGTCAAATCTTTGAAATTGTTGCATGTTGCGTTTATATTTTTGTTCAGTATAAAATACAATTAAATTCTAAGAGTTCTAATTCATGGTACCAATGGGTGCTGAGAAGGTTCTAGAATTCAATCCAAGAGTACTAAAATGATTTAGAATTCATTCCAGTTCTATGTTGGAGAACAGCATTCCCATCCCCTCCACTTCCTTTGTTCCTAAAATGTAATTACTAGGTCGATAGATTCCTCATGAGAGCTAGCAGAGATCTAGACCCAGGACGGCGCTCCCTCACTCCCTCTTCATCTACGGTACCTGTCATGTTTGTGCCAGCAACTCCTAGAAAACAACATGACACACACAACACCTAAAACACACTGTGCAAAAACTCTTTGGTAATCAGATGAGTTAGAGAGAGAGAGAGAAATAAAAAGAAAATGGAAAAACAACACTATCCAACAACTGAGATGGGTATACAATTTTTCTAATATACATATTCCAACAGTCAGGTAACAGAGAATGGAGACTGCAAATTCAATAAATTAGACAGCGGAAGATGAATTGCAGATATTATATCCAGCAGTTGTGTTCACAGAAGTAAATAAAAAGAAAATCTAAATCAATGGAAAAAACAAAACAGTGTTATTCTGTATAATAAACAAATCAAAATGAATCAAAATGGCCCTTAATCATAATAAAAAATTGCTTTTCATCTAAGTCAACCTTTTTCAATTATGAAATGTTTGTTCATATTAACCTCCTGTAAACATTCACAATCAAGAGTACAGTTACGTTTAGAGCACTGCTGGTCTGTGAAGACGATAACGTCCATCTTCTCCACGCACAAAACAAACGTTGCACCTTTTAAGGAGCTTGTACATGCACATCACTGAGGTACACATAATATAACCCCGAAAATCATCATATCCCCCATACTCTCTTTATAGATAATGTCGTTCCCAGACACTTTCGCCCCAAATGTGAAGAGTATGGTGGGCCAATGCGTCAAACTTGGCCTTCATTAGCCAAAACAGAAAGACTGTGAGAAACTCCCGGCGCATTGGTTTAATCTACCAACCAATCATCTCACCAAACACGCCTCACAGTTGTGTGATTCGCTAAAATTAAATGACGACAGGTACTTTACTCAGTAGGTCACTGCCATAGAATTCTATGGTCACTCCCACTAAGGCAAACTTTGAATTGTTGATATCCCAGGCTTATATGTGCAATAACCTGGGCACAAGGATACTGTACAAATAATACAGAATGGTCTTTATTACTAGACTGGTAGAATAAGACATCAGAGCACTTTGTTCTTGCTAACAGAGTTACGGTAGGCTCATCCAAAGGAATGTTCAATGCTCACTTGTTTTCTTAAAAAAGCATATTTCCAAAATATATCCATGGAAGTCTTTTTTTGTTTCTGTAAAAAATAAATTAGGTAGTTAAAAATGGTGCTAAGACAAATGGGAAGAAGGTAAGACACCTGGAGGACCCCACATACTGGTTTCAGTCCTGGCCTGGAGGATCCCACATACTGCTTTCAGTCCTGACCTGGAGGACCCCACATACTAGTTTCAGTCCTGACATGGAGGACCCCACATACTGGTTTCAGTCCAGGCCTGAAGGACCAAACATACTGGTCTCATTCCTGGCTGGAGTGCTTTCTCACGCTGTCCTGAGCGATTCGTTATTTGAGCTCCCCAGATTCCGGAAGCCACGGTCGTTCTTCTCGAACCACAGTTCAGCCAGCTGCTGTGTCGAGCCGTGCGACGAGGCTTTGGAGCCCAGGCACATCTTGTACTGGTTGACCTCCAGGTTGGGGTCACAAACTACTGGATGGTGAACGTGTACGATCCCCGGGTCCGTGCTCCGGAACAACCGGATCCCTGATTGGACAAATTTGTTAAAGAGGTCCACGTCCTCCAAGCCCCACCCTTGGATGGAGGTGTCAAAGCCCCCGGCCCCGACCAGGTCGCCCTTGTAGACGCAGACGATGCCGAAGCCGTAGTGCCGCCACAGACCCGTCTTGGCGGTGAACACATAGTTGTTCTCACTGTGCACCTTGCCGGCGTATACCACCTTGGGGTCGTACTGGCTGAAGATGATGGGGAAGTAGGTCTGCTCCCCCAGGACTGTGTTACCCCGGCACCTCTTGAGGAAGTCGCTGGTGAAGAGCAGGTCCACGTCGCAGTAGAAGAGCAGCGAGTCGTTGGAGAAGTGGGCCGAGCCCACTTCCAGAGCCAGGGCACGGGAGAAGGCGCCCGACACGGGCTGGATCTCCATTTCGGCCCGGGGGTACTTGATGTGGTACTCCCTCATCAGCTCCACGTGCTTGACCCGCTCTGTGTTGTTGTCGGTGCTGAAGAGGAGGATGAGCAGCTTGACGTTCTGGTTGGGAATCAGGCACACCCGTTCTAAATTGGTCATGAAGCGGACAAATATGTCGTAGCGTCCGGATAGCGGAACCAGTATGTTGACCTTGGGCTCCTTGGGCAACTTCTGGTCCTGGCTAGAGCTGGACAGCTTGAAGGGCACAAACATCTTGAGGGAGTTGGAGAGGAAGGCAAGGGAGTTAGAGTCCTGGTTGATGCTGCTGGCGAGCGCCATGGCGTCCATCTCCTCGTCCTCTCTGAACTGGATCTGGCTAAAGGTCTGCTGGAGGTAGGCATGTCTCCTTACTGGCACCGTCATGGTCTTCCCTTTGTGCTTCTTGTAGAGGAGCAACAGGTCAAGCACGTACTCCGCCCCATACATAGGGTTGACCCGCCGGTAGCCGTACTGGATTTCCTTGAAGTCGATCACCCGTCCCCGCGTCTTGGCATTGGCATTAATCATCTCCATCACCTGCATGATGATGTCATCCAGGGCCAGATGCTGGGAGGAGTCCATTCCCCGGCGGGGGGGTTGACCATCAGACGAGGAGAACAGGTACTTGCCTGTCAGGAACTCCCACTCCAGGACCTCCTCGCGGAGCCGAGGGTGGAACCTCATGAAGGATGGAGGCATGCCCAGCTGCAGATCCTCTCGGCTGGGCTCGGCAGCCCAGTAGCGTCCCATCTGGACGATCTCGCGGTGGAGCTGGATGGTGCGGTGGCGGAGCTGGGCAATCTTGTGGCTGAGCATGTAGCTATGCAGGCGGTACTGGTAGGGCGGGTTCTTGTTGGGATGCAGGGTGATGGCCCGGTGGATCTTGCTGTTGTGGAGGTCGCGGATGTATCCCTTCTTGTTGGGCTCGTAGTTCTCGTAGAACAGCTGCTGCATCTAGGGAGAGAAGAGAGGGAGGCAACGGGTGAGTAAGCATGTTATATCAATAAACTACACATGGTACAATATAACACTCACGCATTATATAGACTAGGCCCTGTGTGTGAGTGTACAAAAGCACAAAACATACAGAGCGCACTCTAGGAAAGAAAACATTCTGCCCTCTAAATGTGAAAATAACAAAAAATAAGTTGCACAACATAGTTTGATCCCAGTTGATCCCTCTCCACTTTCCTGTACTTGTATACTGCGTCACTGATGATTTATTAAGATGGATGTCAATATGAATGTAAACTCTTGCAGCCCAACAGAGATGTTATCTTTATCAGACGTCCTTCTGCTAATGCAAAGTGCAAATTAGAACAGGCCCAAGGAATGCCTTCTGGAGGTGAGCTCCGAGCTTACAGAGCCCTCAAATATTGACCAGGGAGCAGGTGAGCCTCGGCCGGTTCGATTAGTGTTTACTGCAGGGGGCCGTGTGAGTAAACTGAGGGACAGCTCTGGAGGCCCCTATTGGCAGCAACTCAAGCGTGGCCAAGAAGCAAGGGTCTGTGTTGTTGACCAATCCAATGAAGGGAGCCTTCAGAGGTCTATTTGCGAAAGACCGGCACCGCTCAGAAAAAGGCCTCCAATATTGAGAAGGACGGCTCTGGAATGCAGCCACAAATCCACTCCCCGGGGGAAAGGCAATACACAGAATTGGACAGGACCGGCACAGAGGCCAGGCCTGATGGGTATCGCTTTTAAAAAACGAACTAGTGTGTGTACGGCTGGTCACAGGAACCCACAGAGTAAGTCTCTTTGCTTTTCCATTGGCTCTGCCCCTGCGTTCCCACACCAAGGAGTTGGCACGTGGCCAACCATAACATCAAGCAGTCTTATCAACAGAAATCTGTGAGGGGTCAGGTAGGCTATTACATCAGAACCAAGGGGGCGATCGCATGGCAGCCTATTACATCAGAACCAAGGGGGCGATCGCATGGCAGCCTATTACATCAGAACCAAGGGTCCGTACGCATGGCAGCCTATTACATCAGAACCAAGGGTCCGTACGCATGGCAGCTTATTACATCAGAACCAAGGGGGCGATCGCATGGCAGCCTATAACATCAGAACCAAGGGGGCGATCGCATGGCAGCCTAAAACATCAGAACCAAGGGGGCAAACACATGGCAGCCTAAAACATCAGAACCAAGGGGGCGATCACATGGCAGCCTATTACATCAGAACCAAGGGGGCGATCACATGGCAGCCTATTACATCAGAACCAAGGGGGCGATCACATGGCAGCCTATTACATCAGAACCAAGGGGGCGATCACATGGCAGCCTATTACATCAGAACCAAGGGGGCGATCACATGGCAGCCTTACACACATTTATTTAATGAGCATATAATAAAATATGTATGCCGGAAACAATCGTAATCTAGGAAAAAGACTGCGTTGCAGTAGTCAACCCTTACACGTGTCCATGTTTCACTGTTTCTGAGAAGTGACTGGCAAATAGCCTTCTTTGGACACCAGACAAGAGGGTGCACTCTATAGTATGAAGTGGCTTACTCTCCACACCTCCTTCCATACATTGGAGAAGTCAGTGATATGGAGAACATTCATCTACTTTGATGTTTTTAGATGTCCTCTCTTTCCCCTTTGCTTTGAGGTGGCCAAATGAAGATCTCCTCTCCTTTGCTCGGAGAGGTGGCCAAATTAAGATCTCCTCTCCTTTGCTCAGAGAGGTGGCCAAATGAAGATCTCCTCTCCTTCCCATTTTCACAGAGAGGTGGCCAAATGAACATCTCCCCTGCTCTGAGAGGTGGCCAAATTAACATCTCCCCTGCTTTAGGAAGTAGCCGAATTAAGATCTCCTCTGCTCTAGGAAGTGGTCAAATGAAGATCTCCTCTGCTCTAGGAGTTTTATGCCAGGTTAACAACCTATTGTATTCAGGCCTTCTGTGTTCAAACACTTCAACAAATCTTTAAAATATATTTTTTCTGTGCTTGATTGAGTTCACATGGTGCATGCAACCAACGGAATAGTGCAAACCCAGCCCACATGGCACTTCAGGCAAGCTTGATCAAACGCTTAAAGCATTTGAAAAACATCAAATACTTGTTGAATCCAGGTCTGATTGTAGTGACCTGTAGTGATCACATTTAGATGAAAGCTCAGTGTTGTATCCTATCTGGACACATTAAGATGAGAGCTCAGTGTTTTAATATATCTGGACACATTAAGATGAGAGCTCAGTGCTGTACATGTAGAATTAGTCATGCCACTGTGTCATCTTCCCTTTCCTGCTAACTGTTTATCTCCAAGCCTCCATAAAGTCAATATGAACGCCACTCCATCAAAGCAGAGGGAAAACAAACAGTGCTATCAAACCAACAACAGTCCATTACTAGAGGGCAACGCTATCTCAGCGGGAGTAAATATCCCCCCTGAACAAACAACCAGTCATTGTGGAGCGATTGCATTCGGAGACGGGTGATACAATAGTCTTCCTTGGACCGCGCTACTTGGGCCTAAATCAACATTACGGCTGGACGGAAGAACCCTGCAAAAAAGTAGTGAGCTGCATAGGGAATAGGGTGCCATTTGGGATACTAGCTGGGTAAGTATAAGTGACGGTTCCAGTCTGGCTCATGTCAGGGCTGGCGCTGGCTAGCGAAGGCTTCCTCTGGAGTCGTGAGTAAACAGAGCTGATGAATCTGACACAATCTGCTGTTTAATGAATATTTCAAAGGACAAGTCATCTGAAATCTTCATTAAGGGGTGAGAATAGCACCAGGCTGGCGTACAGAAAACTTCTCAGGTGTGAAGAGCAGTTGGAATTACACTCGGCTGTAGGTCAACTCAGAGTGAAATATATGCCCCTCTGATCAGAAACCACCGGCCAGGAATGTCTGGAAAAACCACATGCAGGTATTATTAGGTCATTAGCATTAGTTGGGGGGATGGGGTGCCATTATGGAAGCAGCCAGAGAATCCCACAGGGCCGTGCCTCTGTCCCATGATATAGGAGAGCAGTACTGATGTTTTCATTTGACCTTTGAAAAGTACAATAAAAAAGGTTACCTTCTATTTATTTTTGTTTTGATGACTTTTATGATTCTATGTGTGAGTGTGTGTGTGAGAGAGAGACAGCTTGTGTGTATGAGAGAGAGACAGCTTGTGGGTGTGTGTGTGTGTGTGTGTGTGTGTGAGAGAGCGAGAGAGACAACTTTTGTGTGCGAGTGAGTGAGTGAGAGACACCTTGTGTGTGTGTGTGTGCGTGCGTGTGTGCGTGTGTGTGAGTGAGAGACAGCTTGTGTGTGTGTGTGTGTGAGAGAGAGAGACACATAGCGTGTGTGTGAGTGAGAGAGAGAGACACAGCTTTTGTGTGTGTGTGTGTGTGTGTGTGTGTGAGTGAGAGACAGCTTGTGTGTGTGTGTTTGTGTGTGTGTGAGAGAGCTTGAGTGAGTGAGGGAAAGCTTGTGTGTGTGTGTGTGTGTGTGTGTGTGTGTGTGTGTGTGTGTGTGAGAGAGAGAGCGAGAGAGCGAGAGAGCTTGTGTGTGTGAGTGAGTGAGTGAGTGAGTGAGTGAGTGAGTGAGTGAGTGAGTGAGTGAGTGAGTGAGTGTGTGTGTGTGAGAGAGAGACAGCGTGTGTGGGTGTGAGACAGCTTGTGTGTGTGTGTGTGTGTGTGTGTGTGTGTGTGTGTGAGAGAGAGACAGCTTGTACGTGTGTGAAAGAGAGACAGCTTGTACGTGTGTGAAAGAGAGACAGCTTGTACGTGTGTGAAAGAGAGACAGCTTGTACGTGTGTGAAAGAGAGACAGCTTGTACGTGTGTGTGTGCGTCTACGTGGTGCTTAATTGTAAGAGGACAGTTAATGTATATTTGAGAACAGAGGTGCAATGTTAAATTATGGTCCAGTGACATTAAAGGCTCTCGTTGCTGAGTCAACTCAAATGCCCCTGAGACAATGAGATAGCTACCATCCATCAGCTGCCCTAGCTACGACAAGGGGGCGGGGCGGGGGGCGGGGACCTGGCCAGCCAGAGAGGATAGAGGAGAGGAGAGAAGTCTCAAGCAGCAGAATAGGAGAGGCACTGTAGTAGAAGAGGAGTGGCTGCGTTTAATTTGCATGGCCTGCAGCGGGGCGGGCCTACAAATCTAATTGGAGACACCATTATGCCAGCATAATTGGCCCCTTTGTGCCAGAGTGTGGTCTGTCCAAAGTAATTTCCCCTGCCCGCCTCTCCTCTATAGCAGCCTCACAATAGCCATGAAATTGAGTCTCTGAAGGGATACGGATGTGTAGTCTTCAGCAGCATTGTGACACTAGATTACTTTTAGTGTTTGCGTCCCAAATGGCACCCTATTCCCTATATAGAGCACTAGTACATCCCTTGGGCCAAGCTTACTGCCATCCAAGACCTCTATACCAGGCGGCGTCAGAGGTAGACCCTAAAAATTGTCAAAGGCTCTAGTCACCCTAGTCATAGACTGTTCTCTCTGCTACCACACGGCAAGCGGTACCGGAGCATCGAGTCTAGGTCCAAAAGGCTTAACAGCTTCTACCACCAAGCCATAAGACTCCAGAACAGCCAATCAAAGGGCCACCAGACCCCTCTTTTACGCTGCTGCTACTCTCTGTTTATTATCAATGCATAGTCACTTTACCTCTACCTACATATTACCTCGACTAACCTGTGCCCCCTCACATTAACTCTGCACCGGTACCCCTGTATAAAGCCTCCTCACATTAACTCTGTACCGGTACCCCTGTATAAAGCCTCCTCACATTAACTCTGTACCGGTACTTCCTGTATAAATCCTCCTCACATTAACTCTGTACCGGTACCCCTGTATAAAGCCTCCTCACATTAACTCTGTACCGGTACTTCCTGTATAAAGCCTCCTCACATTAACTCTGTACCGGTACTTCCTGTATAAAGCCTCCTCACATTAACTCTGTACCGGTACTTCCTGTATAAAGCCTCCTCACATTAACTCTGTACCGGTACCCCTGTATAAAGCCTCCTCACATTAACTCTGTACCGGTACTTCCTGTATAAATCCTCCTCACATTAACTCTGTACCGGTACCCCTGTATAAAGCCTCCTCACATTAACTCTGTACCGGTACTTCCTGTATAAAGCCTCCTCACATTAACTCTGTACCGGTACTTCCTGTATAAAGCCTCCTCACATTAACTCTGTACCGGTACTTCCTGTATAAAGCCTCCTCACATTAACTCTGTACCGGTACTTCCTGTATAAAGCCTCCTCACATTAACTCTGTACCGGTACCCCTGTATAAAGCCTCCTCACATTAACTCTGTACCGGTACCCCTGTATAAAGCCTCGCTACTGTTATTTTACTGCTGCTCTTTATTTCATTATTTGTTATTTTTATTTTCTATTTTTTTCTTAAAGCATTGTTGGTTAAGGGCTTGTAAGGTCTACACCTGTTGTATTGTTGGTTAAGGGCTTGTAGGTCAGCATTTCACTAAGGTCTACACCTGTTGTATTGTTGGTTAAGGGCTTGTAGGTCAGCATTTCACTAAGGTCTACACCTGTTGTATTGTTGGTTAAGGGCTTGTAGGTCAGCATTTCACTGTAAGGTCTACACCTGTTGTATTGTTGGTTAAGGGCTTGTAGGTAAGCATTTCACTGTAAGGTCTACACCTAATTGTATTCGGAGCATGTGACAAATAACATTTGATTTGATTTGATTTACTTTTGAACAGAGCCAGGGTCATATAGGGAATAGGGTGCCATTTGGGAAACAACCCAGATGACTTCATTTTGACACCAGACGTATTGTCATGCAGCAGCAGCCATTGGCCATTACTGGACAAGCTGAAAGAGACAGTCTAGATCAATAGACCTTTGATGTATAGAGAAAGCATACTGGGTGGTGAATGCAGTGGGCTGTAGCCATAACGGTGACAGAGCCTCTCTTTGCAATGGCTGCTTCAGTGACAGGATTTGGGCCAAGTGAGCCCCCTATCCAACTCTATGGCTGTAGCTGTATTGGGCTGAAAACAATGCTGGACAGCAGAGTTGGATCAACACCATTTCGTGTCTATGTAGGAAATTATTTGAAATTCGATTCATACACGGAACATTGCCCAGAGTGCATTTCTGTGAGCTGGAATTGAATTGACTCCAACACCAATGCTATCTGTTTGGTGCATCTGCATACTCAGCTGGGAGAGACTAAATCCCCAAATTCCAAAGAAATACTTATATGTCCCAGACAACATATTTCCTCAATTGCTTGTCTAATCAGTGACACCAAAGAATCTCATCTGAAGAATCTACTCCGTATTTAGTCTAGAATTAAAATATTTTTACGAGACTAAGAGACTTTCTGGTGTGTGTTGCACACGTTGTGGTCGACTACCGTTCCAGTCTACCACTACCGTTCCAGTCTACCACTACCGTTCCAGTCTACCTCTACCGTTCCAACTACCGTTCCAGTCTACCACTACCGTTCCAGTCTACCACTACCGTTCCAGTCTACCTCTACCGTTCCAGTCTACCGTTCCAGTCTACCACTACCGTTCCAGTCTACCTCTACCGTTCCAACTACCGTTCCAGTCTACCACTACCGTTCCAGTCTACCTCTACCGTTCCAGTCTACCACTACCGTTCCAGTCTACCACTACCGTTCCAACTACCGTTCCAGTCTACCACTACCGTTCCAGTCTACCACTACCGTTCCAGTCTACCACTACCGTTCCAGTCTACCACTACCGTTCCAGTCTACCACTACCGTTCCAGTCTACCACTACCGTTCCAGTCTACCACTACCGTTCCAGTCTACCACTGAGATTTAAACATCTGCTTTTCAAAACAGCGCTTTCTGGTTTGCCAACAATTAATTCAAACATGCTTCCTTCAACTACAACACATCTGAGACACACAGACGATAACAATTAGCTTGATTTCTCTAGCATTGTGGATTCATTTCCTTGCTGTAGCTTCAGAAGTACTCAGTAACAGTCCACTAAACAACTATTTATTTTCTCTTGTCAGTAGTTCTCTCTTCAATAACTAACAATATGCAGAGTCAGCAGAGGAAGAGAAGAGAGGAGAGGTCCTGGGTTGGGCCAGGAGGAGAGAGGAGAGGTCCTGGGTTGGGCCAGGAGGAGAGAGGAGAAGGGAGAGGTCCTGGGTTGGGCCAGGAGGAGAGAGGAGAAGGGAGAGGTCCTGGGTTGGGCCAGGAGGAGAGAGGAGAAGGGAGAGGTCCTGGGTTGGGCCAGGAGGAGAGAGGAGAGGGGAGAGGTCCTGGGTTGGGCCAGGAGGAGAGAGGAGAAGGGAGAGGTCCTGGGTTGGGCCAGGAGGAGAGAGGAGAAGGGAGAGGTCCTGGGTTGGGCCAGGAGGAGAGAGGAGAAGGGAGAGGTCCTGGGTTGGGCCAGGAGGAGAGAGGAGAAGGGAGAGGTCCTGGGTTGGGCCAGGAGGAGAGAGGAGAAGGGAGAGGTCCTGGGTTGGGCCAGGAGAAGTAGAAGTGTCCCCAGCCCGAGAGCCTGTTTCTGCATCCAACCAAGCTAAACACAAGACAGAAGATGACACAGCAGGAGACATTATAGGACAGGCTGTCAAGAAATCAGGAGTTCTAGAGAGTTGTTGTAAAGCATGCTCCAAAGGATTAGTAGACTAATGTCCATTTTGCCTTTCAATGGAAGTTAACCAGTCATCACTCCTGTTCTCCCTCACCACCCTGTCACACACACACACACAAGGGTGGGTTTTACAGGTGATTCAAATCAGTGTGTTTTATCCTTCCAGGTGATTGCCAGAGGAAGTAAATAACAAGGCACACAGAGGATGCCTGGGCTTGTGCTAACATGTTACCTTTAGCTCTCTGCCACCCAACACACTTTACTACAGGTCTTTATCTTTGAGAGAAATCTCAAATCTGACACACAGGAAGATCCCGCACAGATCAAACTGTTGTCCTAAAACTTATCCTTCAACAAAGGTGTGTGATTGAGAAATTGAGCAGAGTGTGCAGGTCCCATTGTTACTATGTAAACAGTCCTTTGTGAGCTTGGTTATTTAAATTGCACCACTCAATAGCATGGTCGCAACAAACTGTGAAGTGCGAACAGATCAAGGCCTTGCATTGAATCGCTCCAAACTCACGTCCCAAAGAAGCACACACAAACACAATTCATATCCTCCATTCCGCAACCTGGTGCTAGCCAGTTTAATCGAGTTAACAGCGGCTGTTGTGGGAAATTAGCGAGGCACGCCAAAGTGATTAGCCTGGCAGAGTGTTGCTATTGAAAAAGACTACAGTATTGCTGCTAGTAATCTCTAGAGTAATCCCTGGGCTGTCCCAACACTCCAACACAGCCTCCTTCCCTAAGCATACACACAGAGTATACAAAACATTAGGAACGCCTGCTCTTTCCATGACAGACTAACCAAGTGAATGCTATGATCCCTTATTGATGGCACCTGTTAAATCCACTTAAATCAGTGTAGATAAAAGGGGAGGATTTTTAAGCCTTGAAACAATTGGAGACATGGATTGTGTGTTTGTGTTATTGAGAGGGTGAATGGGCAAGACCAAATATTTAAGTGCCTTTGAACGGGGTATGGTAGTAGGTGCCAGGCGCACCGGTTTGAGTGTGTCAAGAACTGCAACGCTGCTGGATTTTTCACGCTCAACAGTTTTCCGTGTGTATCAAGAATAAATCCACCACCCAAAGGACATCCAGCCAACTTGAAACAATTGTGGGAAGCAGTCCATGCCTCGACAAATTGAGGGTAAAAGGGGGTACAACTCAATATTAGGAAGTCGTTTCCTAATGTTTTGTACACTCAGTGTATAATTACTGTTCGGCTAATGCTGGGCCCTCTCCCAATACTCTAACACGGATTCCTAGTCTTCTTTCCTACAGTACCGCTGTTCATTTCTTGCAGTGGTCCCTACACGGACCCTGTCCCAACAATCTAAAACAGTCTCTTCTCTTCATCTCCTTTGTGAGAGTTTTCAGATGCAGGCAGGGTAGAGTATTGGAACTGTCCTACAGGCCTGAATGGACATTAGTCACTGAGCAGAGGTTTTTCCACACATGCTGCTTGTAATATTTTGATAAGACATGATGAGTCCAGACATATAGAATCTGTATGGGACTACATACTGTAGGGTTGCAATGGATGGCATAAAGCTAGGCAAAGGGCGAGATGGACGCAATTGTGGGCAGTCAATATTGACACCAACTATATTTCTGCCAACCTCTCCTGTGATGGCTCAAAGTCAACAGCAATCCAATCCTGTGGACTGACTGCATACTTCATTAAGCCCAAGGAGAGCGTGCACAGAACAAGCTAATAACACCCTAAAAGGGACTGAGCGTTGTAGACCTAATATGGTGGAGCAGAGAAAAGTGAAGTTTCGCCAGATTTACTTACCGTTTAAACTTGTGACTAATTTGATTTGATTTATTAGGATCGCCATAGGCGTTGGCTAGCTAGTCTTACTGGGGACCGACACGAACTGACAGGAGGGATAGGCTAGATTTGCTGCATATTGTTTTCACCTGTCAGTCTGTCACCTCCTTTCAGATCAGTGGTATACAATGACAGTAAGGAGGACATTTGACACTATTAGGACGCAGACCCTGTTCAGTGCAGCACACCCCAGATGTCCATCTTGATAAGGGCCTTGTCAGTAAGTGTGCTGCCGTAAGAGTTAGGCTCCGGTTACTCTTGGGAGCACTAACAAGGGGTGGAATCTGAAAAACTGCCATTAGTCTGGCCCAGCGCTATGCTGAGTCCTGGGTGGGAGACAAGAGACAGCAGAAATTGTATTTTGTTCCCACTAACATCGCCATCCCTCTATCCGGATGTCGTCTTTCCCTCTCACCACTACAGCCTGGTCCCAGATCTGGGACTAGCCTAGGAGAGATGGGGAAGGTTGACAAATAACAACAAAGTGAGGTCACAATGGAATTCCTGCACTCCCTTTCCCCCAGATATTCTATTTAGTTCATCTTAACCACAGGGTAGAGTGCTGTAATTCCAAAACATGACGGTTAGAAAAGGGAAGGGGATTATGTGGGGGCAAAGTATGTAGGCGTCAGGTAGCCTAGCGGTTAGAGTGTTGGGCCAGTAACCAAAAGGTTGCTGGTTCGAATACCTGAGCCGACAAGGTGAAAAAACCTGTCGATGTGTCCTTGAGCAAGGCACTTAACCCTAATGTAAATAAGAATTTGTTCTTAACTTACATGTCTAGCTAAATAAAAGGTTAAATAAAGAAATATAAAAGGCATCATGTGAGGAAATGAGTCATCAGCTTGTTGTGGTTTTATTGTCGTTGCTTTTCTGACAGCTTTTCTTCCACCCTGTAGTTGAGCAAGTGGGGAAATTAACATGTTGGTGACCACAGGCTCACAGTGCCAGTCAGTCAGTCAGTCAGTCAGTCAGTCAGTCAGTCAGTCAGTCAGTCAGTCAGTCAGTCAGTCAGTCAGTCAGTCAGTCAGTCAGTCAGTCAGTCAGTCAGTCAGTCAGTCAGTCAGTCAGTCAGTCAGTCAGTCAGTCAGTCAGTCAGTCAGTCAGTCAGTCAGTCAGTCAGTCAGTCAGTCAGTCAGTCAGTCAGTCAGTCAGTCAGTCAGTCAGTCAGTCAGTCAGTCAGTCAGTCAGTCAGTCAGTCAGTCAGTCAGTCAGTCAGTCAGTCAGTCAGTCAGTCAGTCAGTCAGTCAGTCAGTCAGTCAGTCAGTCAGTCAGTCAGTCAGTCAGTCAGTCAGTCAGTCAGTCAGTCAGTCAGTCAGTCAGTCAGTCAGTCAGTCAGTCAGTCAGTCAGTCAGTCAGTCAGTCAGTCAGTCAGTCAGTCAGTCAGTCAGTCAGTCAGTCAGTCAGTCAGTCAGTCAGTCAGTCAGTCAGTCAGTCAGTCAGTCAGTCAGTCAGTCAGTCAGTCAGTCAGTCAGTCAGTCAGTCAGTCAGTCAGTCAGTCAGTCAGTCAGTCAGTCAGTCAGTCAGTCAGTCAGTCAGTCAGTCAGTCAGTCAGTCAGTCAGTATTTAGTGTTCTCTCCAGTGTCTCTGTTTCCTTAACCACAGCTGACGCAGTTCTAAACCTAAACAGACAACACCCTAACCGGGGCAATACATGGCAAACTTGCTTTGAGAGTTAAGATTTTAAATGGTCGCCATGTTGGAACCAAAATTTCAAAGACAACTGCTGCTAGTCAGAGTTCGCTATTGTCATAAAATGTTTGGTGCCAACAGTTTTGCCAGGCCAAGCCCCATTACTGTGCAAATGCATAGATATATCAGGGTATTTGGGCAATCTGATCCTAAGGTCAATTGAGTTTCCCCCCCAATTGGTTAAGGTTAGGATAAGACGATCCTAGATATGTGCCTTAGGCTAACTTCTACCCAAAGCAGAACATAATCGCAACATCCTACCAAACCTGGCTGGCCAAACCCACCATGATGACCCAATTCTGCCAAGCAAAGCCCCATTGCTGTGCCCATGAAGGATCAGATGGGCACCAGGATAGGGTTTGGCAGCCTCTAATTCCCTAAAGGCTTGTTCACACTGCAGGCCTTAATGCTCAAATCAGTTTTGTTTTTCAAATCCATTTTAGACTACGGACTGTCCAAATAGCAAGTTACAAGTGACCAATCGGATTTGTGTGTTCAGACAGCAGTCATTTGCTGACATGGCTATACTAGTTGTTATAGTAATGATGGGTGTGTGTGCAGTGGTGTAAGCTGATTGGTGGTGGTACTCGTGCTTCCTATAGGTCAGAAGTTATGTAGCAAGGTGACAACAATGCCTGCCATGGACATTCCTCAATTGCTTTGAATGTTCAAAACCATAGTGTAAGAACACTTTTAAAGCCTCAAAGGACTTTTAAAATGAGTCCTAGCTAGATAGCTGTTAAGCTTTCTAGCAGATTCACTAATTTGTTTGTAAACAATTAAAAAGCTAGTTAGCTCCCTCATGATCTTGTCAAACTGTCAACAGAATAGCTAGCAAGCAACAAGATATGCCAACTAAGTCTAAAAAACACTTGAGGACAAATAAAATCAGATTTGACCATTCAGACAAGTCACATGGCCAGGAATCAGATTTGTATATGACTTCAAACCACCTACGAAGGTTGTTTGAAATATGTCTTGAAATATCCAATTCCATGTGTTTTATGGCTGTTCAGACTGCAGGAAAAAGAACAGATTCTAATCAGATATGCAAATCAATAGAATTTATGTCACTTCAAACTGCCAATGAGAACAAGGTGGCTCATTTCATATTTAGAATAAGATTTGTCTGTCGGGGCCATTTCCCCCATAAATATGTATAGTTCTCAAAGTCATTGTGGTATCCAAGGCCATCGTTAGAGGTATGGGAGTCGCGGGGGCTAAATCGTATGCCAGTTTAGGATACAAGAAAAACAAAATCAATCTCTTATCTTGTTCCATGGTGGCTATCGGGTACATTAAAGTCAATACAATGGATCAGTTATCTGGATAAGCTCAAGCGGAGGCCCCTCTGGCTCAGCTAAAGCGGTGGCCTCCACCCCCCCGAGAGAGGTTTGAAAAAGCACAATGGACCTAAAATAAGCGCCTAGTGG
The DNA here is from genome assembly GCA_023634145.1 of Thymallus thymallus. Taxonomy (NCBI): domain Eukaryota; kingdom Metazoa; phylum Chordata; class Actinopteri; order Salmoniformes; family Salmonidae; genus Thymallus; species Thymallus thymallus. Next base: position 7,365,371 of record CM042380.1, on the reverse strand, counting down.
TTATGTGGAGAAGAGTGGAATCCATTGCGTTGCTGAGCTCCATCTTCAGCGTACAGTTCACGCTACACTAAACCAACCCATCTGCAGATGTATAGGATGCCAAACAGTATAGTCTTACAGGCTTATGCGTACAGTCGGAAAACGATAACCTCGGCATAAAGAGACCCCATTGTCTTGCTGTAATTATGTCTCAAAACCTCTCACTTATTCGTTAATAAAGTCAGAATCGCTCCTAGTAGGAGAGTGCTGAAAGCAGCCCCCTATAAAAGCCTAGTGTTGAATTTCTACTCTTGGCACTGGACGAGCCACAGACAAAGCGCTGCTAACTGCCAAAGAACGGACAGAAATATCTAATGGGCTGAAATTGGAAGAAGAGGGAAAACCCTCAATCCATCGGAAAGAAGAAAAAATACATTGGAAAGTACATCCTCCTATGGACTGAGAACTGAGAGGCTTATGACCAAGCTGTCTGGTAAGTTGAGAACAGTAGCCACAGTAACTACCTTGCTAATGTACAGGGCCATTATGGGTCACAGATACCCAGAATGCCTCTCACCACTCTGGCTGATCCGTCAGTGCTGTTGGGCACTCCTCCATGCCAGACCGGAACCCATAAATCAGCAAGGGAACTTATATACCTTGCCAAAATAAACAGAACACTAACCCCTGAGCTGGCCCCAATCACACAGCACTGAAACAAGAGCGTTCCATTCTCTCATGTGAAGAGGGGCAGAGGAGGGTACCGAGACGGACTGTACCGACCACAGTGACTGCTCTTTGGTATGGGTGATGCTCCAACTGGGTTGTTTCACTCCTGGTCCTGGAGAGCCATTGGGTCATTCCGTGTGCAAGCTTTTGTTCCAGGCCAGCATGAACACATCCAATTCAGCTTAAAGTCTTGATGATTAGTTGGTAATGTTAAATCAGGGTTTGTGTGTTTATGTTGGGTTGAAACAAAAGCCTGCACACACTGTGGCTCTGCAGGACCAGTAGTGAAGAACACTGATGCAGTAGCAGCCATATACCGACCACAGGGCTAGTCAGTCGGCCATACCGACCACAGGGCTAGTCAGTCGGCCATACCGACCACAGGGCTAGTCAGTCGGCCATACCGACCACAGGGCTAGTCAGTCGGCCATACCGACCACAGGGCTAGTCAGTCGGCCATACCGACCACAGGGCTAGTCAGTCGGCCATACCGACCACAGGGCTAGTCAGTCGGCCATACCGAACACAGGGCTAGTCAGTCGGCCATACCGACCACAGGGCTAGTCAGTCGGCCATACCGAACACAGGGCTGGGCGATATGACAATATATATCGTGTGACGATAAAAAAAAAAAAATTGTTTATTTTGTTGTGTCGCAAATCACACTCTTTACGGCAATATTTTTAATCAATTGGACGACGCTTTGCGTTCGCAACACAAGCAAACATGGAGGAGAGTGAACGTGACACAGTGCACAGAACTCCTACCTAAAATATGGGCTATTTCGGGCGCACAGACGTGGTTTGGGTATGAAAAGTCTGACACGGACCAGAAAACCGTCCTCTGCAAAATATGCCGCAGGCCGGTCCCGACAACAGGCTCAAACACCACTAACCTCTTTTACCACCAACGCAAGAATCATGTGAAACGGTATGGAGAGAGTCTACGGATGAGACCCAAAAAAGTAGTCGAGTGCTCAAAACAAACCCGACTCAGACGTTGCAAGAGGCATTGTTGCCAAATATTTTGTTTGCGGCACTTTGGTTGTTGTCATATAATGTTATAATTCAAACTTGAAGGAGTGTTTGTTTACTTGTTATATTGAGCACCTATGCAGCTCACAGCTGAGGATAGCAGAAGTACAAACACTGAGGTCAATGTGTGCTGGATTCTGCTATTCTGGGGGGTCATGACTGACACTCATGAAAGTTTCAGAAAGAAAGAACTCAGTGTATCATACGTGTGCAGGTGTTGAATCTGATTCAAAGCAATATAGGGGAGACGACTCAGCAGGTCAGATGAACATGGGGAATAAAAATGGCCTGTAAAACAACACTTGATACACTACAACAGTAGCCGTATGACACAAAGTCCCAGATTAACTCAAAATGCTTCAAGCTGAAGCTGGGTTTATTGAAGTCACGGATTATTATTGTGTGTGTGTGTGTGTGTGTGTGTGTGTGTGTGTGTGTGTGTGTGTGTGTGTGTGTGTGTGTGTGTGTGTATGTGTTGATAGTGTAAAGGGTCAGTAAGATGTCTTTGTAAGACAAAAAGCTACCTCAAATGCTAAATGTGTTGTACACCCCTTTCGGAATGTGTACAAATGTCACATAGAATGTTCTGCCACACATTACAGTCACAGAGGAAAAACAAAACCCATTTCATTGTTATGACGTGTTCAGACTGATAGGTTTGCACGGTGTGAGTGATATTACCCATTGGGGTAGACTAAGTGATAGTCAATTCACAGTGGAGATAGAAATAAAACAACATCTTTGTCATTCTACGAGATACAATGTGCACAAAGAATCCATCATACCACACAAGCGGCTCCATTCACCTGCTGATCAATGCATTCTTTAAAAATGGGCCGACTTGGGGAGAGAGAGAAAAATATCAAACAAGTTGCAAGGGCATTCATTTTGTTTAAAAAATAACCGTTCTAAGAAAAGCCCTGAGCAGATGACGCTCATTGGTAGGCCGGAGTCAATGGGTTTTACAGTACAGGCTTCTACTCTGCGCCTTCTGCCACACCCTGATAGACAAGACCGGGCATCGTTCATCACCAGTCAGACGGTCACAAGCCACAGAAGGTCTTTAGAACCAGTCATAGCAAAACGTTTAAAAAAAAAACAACAAAAAAAGCAAGTTTTTTTGTAGTTAGGTCCCTCCCTGTTTCAACCAGTTGGCTTCCATTTGGTCCCTAGTGAGTACAACCCTAGTGTCCCTTTAAATCGGAGGACGGTCCCATTGTGATGGTTGGAATGAAATTAAGCCGTATCAAAACACGTGGTTTCCATTCCAGCTATTACTATGAGCCCGTCCCCCGATTTCTCCCTCCACCAGCCTCCACTACCAGAAACATGTGTCTGTCCTGAGTCCAGACTCCAATCTTATGTCTTTACACACACAAAAGGAAAATAAGCAGACAAAGTGGCCCGGTGAGGAGTGGAAGTTGAAAGGAAGGTGTGCCAAGTATTTGAACAGACTTTAGGGGGGGGGGGGGGTTGGGGGCTCTTTAGTTCTCAAGTATTGTAGTGTCCTTGGACTGCGGGAGGGAGGTTACAGTAGTCTATTCTAAACACTGTGTTATTGTGTTGCTGAAAGGAGGAGGGAAGACCGGAGAGACCTCTGGAGACTACCATAGACTGGGATAAACCAGGGATGTGTGTGTCTGAAGTGTCCGCTGAGAGTTTGATTTGGCTGGGATCTGGGCGGAGGAGAGGAGGCCTGGGACCTGGCAGGAGAACAGAGAGATACTCCCTCCACAGGCTCCCTCTCTTTCCTGTCTCCTCCCTCCTTCACACAGTGGGACAGAGGGGCATGGCCCGGACACGTGCAAGGGGAACGGCACTACAAATGCAGGGCAGACAGGAAGACTGGCAGAGGCGGTGCATTCAAAGACGGGCCGGTTAGGCCTTACAGCAGAGTACTGTTCTGTACTGCTATCTCCATCAAAAGACGGGCCGGTTAGGTCTTACAGCAGAGTACTGTTCTGTACTGCTATCTCCATCAAAGACAGGCCGGTTAGGCCTTACAGCAGAGTACTGTTCTGTACCGCTATCTCCATCAAAGACGGGCCGGTTAGGCCTTACAGCAGAGTACTGTTCTGTACCGCTATCTCCATCCATGCCATGGCTGATGTATTTATGCTGAATTGAAAATATACTAATGTACCAACTCAGGAACAGAAATACATGCACGCACACAAATATCTACTCATGCTTCCACTGCAATCAATACCTTTATACAACACACACATACATCCTTTCATCAGGCTTACAAACACTACAGGCATGAGTAAACTAGAATAGTGTATATAGGGTCATACCCACACGTGGTGTTTGATCAGAAAAGAACGAGAAATGTCAATATAACCTGATCGAAGAGAGCTTAACGACAGGCATCTATCTTTGGCTCGGCGTGAAAGACTCCTGGAGCGATCAAGTGTAAATATCTAATTAGTGTCGCAGTTTGATCGGATGTGATTTCTAGAAGAGGGCCTGTCTGTCAAGGTCTCACCCCGGGCCCCGAATCAGTCACAGTCCCAAACTAGAAGGTAGAGGAGCTGAGCTGACAACTCCTTCATTACCGCCCCGCCTGCCCTCAGAGGATACATTCCCACTTTAACTCTTACCAAGACTTCAAGGCAAAGGCCAAAATTAAAACCCTCAGTAAAAGACGGGAGTTACAAAATATAGCTGTGTTTTTATTTATTGCTGAAGGTAATTACAGCGTTGTGGCCAGGTTGCAGCATACTCAGGGACTGCCGGTGGTCCGTTGAGGCGAGCGTTAGAGAGCGCCACTCTAGGGAATCTGAAGGGAGGAGGATGGAAGGAAGGGACGGGAACTGAGCTGTGGGCGTTGGACAGTTTCTCTGAGACAAACATTTACACACAAACTCTCCATGATTGAGAGCGAAACAAGCTTTAAGTATAACGTTTTTCCTGCGTCTCTGCCCTAAACAATCCTGGAAATCTCAGGCCTCGAGTCCTTTGAAGTGGAATTGTGTGACCTCACAGTATTCACACGTAAACTATGTGAGGGGTGCAAAATGGCGGATATGCATCTCAATGGAACTGACTTCCTGGTTTAAATAAAGGTTGAGCAGAAGTGATCAAAGTCATACTGTAAATGACTGTGTCCAGACATTCACATAAAAATCAACATTGGCTCCTCAACACCTCTATTTCAGTCTGTGGTGATGTTTTCTGACTAAGTGTTTCCTGTTGATTAAGGGCCTTATGGCACGCTTGCTTTCTGAACCTTTTTTTGTACAGGGGTCTGGGAGGACCACTAAATCAGTGTCCGTTAGACGAACTTACAGCAACATCCTGGTCCAAATCTTCTATCGTTGTTTAACCACACAATGCCTGATACAATATGCCAGATCTTTGGTGTGAAAATTAACCAGCACAGAGCAGTTGGCTTAAGCACAAATCAACTGGAACACCAGTCATGTTCATTAGGCACCAAATAGAAGACAACGGACTGAAACAGGGAGGGACTACCTAGGTGTGTCCAACCTGTTCTCATTTTCTGTTGCAAGCGTTGTGCCCTAATGAACACGGCCCAGGCTAAGAGTGTGGTGTTGTGGTTGAGAACACACAGCTTTATGGGAGCAGAGCCAGAAGCCACAGAGGGATCAATATGGAATGGGGCCTGGAAGAGGAGGAGGAGAGAGGGAGGACAGGGGGGATAGGATGAGAAAGAACAGGAGTGAGGTAGGGGAAAGGCTGGTGCAGGGTTTGAAGACTTTTACAATGCATCTTTCCATGTCCTCCTTTCCTTCCGTGAAGTATGCCTAACCACTGAACCTAGTTGAAGTCCAGTAACACTGGCCCATGTTTACGGAAGTGTGCTCATTCCAATGAAGGCACTTGATGGCTGAAATGTCACGCTTTGAACCGAAAGACAAATTAAATCATCTGTTTTTACTTGCGAGAGCCTTGATGTTCTTGTGATCTTCTGTCGGCTGCACCTCGTTTCATGTTGGTTGAAGTGCTGTATACCTCCTTCCTAAGGCATTGTACATCAATCATGTACGTCATGTAAGACATTCTCCTCAGTGATGAACTTGAGTGTCAAAGATAACCGTACGCAAGAACAAAAAGGTCTTCTTCTTGTAAGACTTGGGCTAAATGATGAATAAACCCAGTGTGAGAGGTGACCAGTGCCATGGAGGCGCAAACCTTGATCAACTCCTCAGAGATTAGTGGGGAGCTAGGTCATCCATCTCCGTAGCCGCACAGGTGAAGGTACGACTAGTTATTCATAGCCTATATAAATCACCTATTTGACGGAGTTTCTCTTAAGCGCTCCATACCAGTGTGGGGCTTTCACAACGCAAAGAGGGCACTATAGTCTACTGCAAGCAAATCAGAGAGGCCATTTCTGTGAGTTCTCAGAACTAGTATGCTGTGAGTTGACGTGGAAGTAATTACATCCCCGGCACCAGTCTGATCCTGCCGACGTCACGGCCAGGCGACCCCTCAGGTAGAGGGAGCACCAGCTGTGGGCCCCTGGGTTACTGCTCCACATCTCCCTGGGTTACTGCTCCACATCTCCCTGGGTTACTGCTCCACATCTCCAGAGTCCAGATGTAACCTTTTAGAGAGAGGAGAGTAAAGCCTGGCATTGACAGTACCTCTAGGCACTTTGAATGACTAAGACCTCTCTGATAGGTGGTGTTTATGAAAACACTTTGTTGCTGAAAGCAACACAGTGAAACTACATCCACTCTCCTTGCCAATCAGTGATCTCACCAAGGGGAGGAGGAGGAAGAGGGGGGTACCTAGTCAGTTGCACAACTGAATGCATTCAACATAAATGTTTCTTCCGCATTTAACCCAACCCCTCTGTGCTGGGAGCTGCCTTAAATCAATGTCCACGTCATCGACGCCGGAGAACAGTTGGGGGGTAACTGCCTTGCTCAAGGGCAGAACAGAGGAGGAGGCTGTACATACTAAGAGTCTAGGGCCCCAGAATGCACCAGCTGAAAGCTTCAGATGGTTGCCTCACACTATGCTTCAGAAAAACCTACGCATCCTTCACACATATGCTTCACAGACTCTCACACAGGGCTCTGTGATAGCTGTAAACACACACAGCTGTAGAGTGGATGCAACAATGGCACTAAAAACCCATTTTGATTCCAGAAACTGGAGCTCCATTCTAGTTCCAGAGAATCCAGCCTAACTGCTTCTGATTCAGCATTTCACCAGATGGGGCGGCAGGTAGCCTAGTGGTTAGAGTGTTGGGCCCGTAACTGAAAGGTTGCCGGATCGAAGGTAAAAATCTGTCGTTCTGCCCCTGAACAAGGCAGTTAACCCACTGTTCCTAGGCAGTCATTGTAAATAAGAATTTGTTCTTAATTGACTTGCCTAGTAAAATAAAGGTTAAATAAAATAAAAATAAATAAAGTCATTAATAAACTAGACTCTCTAAAGACCATACACAACAAGGACTAAGGCCTTGCTAGGGTCACCTGGGAGATCCCTATGGGGGCTCCAGTTGCAGCACGACCAAGCCTAATTAAATGTGTTGATAGGTAGCCGGTCAAAAGACAGCACGACACAGAGCCGGCACGGTACGCTCCATGCTGTGCCCAGTCAGTGGGCAACAACGGGCATTGGCATGCCACGAGATAAGCTTCCTGGCACGCTGCGGGCCTGGTTTCCACCTTAGGAAGAAGGTTAATTAGAAATTTAATTCAATCTAACAGAGGCTGAAAACCATGTGCAAAGAAAAGAAAGCGGGGGGGGGGAAGCTGTCGCTGTATCAGAGAGAGAGAGAGCATCAGTAAAAAAAGAAAATCAGCCACGCTGGCAGAATGAACCGGAACGCACTCACAGTCGCCATTAGATTACAGACAGTGGTAATGAGCACAGACACACACGCACGATTATACACGGGTTTGGCTCGTTATGAGAACACAGAGAGACAGGAGCAGACAGATGGGGGGGTCAACCTAGGGATGAGGCCTACATGCCTCATTACTGACGGGGAGTAAAGAGGCGGCTGATATTTAGACAGATTCTTAAGTAAACCCAATTCCACACAATGCACAGGGAGAGTAGGCCTTTACACCCCAGGGTTTCCACAACATATTCAGATTAGGGAACGTCAGACTGGGTTGGAGAATGCAGAGGCCTTAGGGTAAAAAAGATGCTGATTGTGTGTACGTTTGTGTGTGTGTGTGTGTGAGTGAGTACATGTATGTGTGTGTGCAATGAAATATTGTTCTCTTTGCGGAGGAGGAGAGGATATAGAGGAAGTGCTTGTGAGAGAGAGTCTGGTGCCAGAGAGTGTATTAACACAGCTGAGGAAGAAGCCCTCTCATTGTCTCAGACATAAACCGTAAGGGTGTGTGTGTGTGTGTGTGTGTGTGTCAGACATAAACAGTAAAGGACTTCAGTAAACTGGAAGGCTACTTCCCGACATGTAAATGGTTTGTCACTGATAAGCAAAACAATACCACAGATGCTTACCCCCCCCCCCCCCCTCAGTCTCTCTCCCTCTCTCGCTCACTCACTGTCTCTCCCCCTCTCGCAGTCTCTCTCTCACCCTCTCTCGCAGTCTCTCTCTCCCCCTCTCTCGCAGTCTCTCTCTCCCCCTCTCTCGCAGTCTCTCTCTCCCCCTCTCTCGCAGTCTCTCTCTCCCCCTCTCTCGCAGTCTCTCTCTCCCCCTCTCTCGCAGTCTCTCTCTCCCCCTCTCTCGCAGTCTCTCTCTCCCCCTCTCTCACAGTCTCTCTCTCCCCCTCTCTCGCAGTCTCTCTCTCCCCCTCTCTCGCAGTCTCTCTCTTGCTCTTCCTCCCTCCTTCAGTCTCTCTCCCCTAGTCTGTCTCTTTCCCTCTCTTAATCACTGTCTCTCCTGCTCGTTCTCAGCCTCCACTTCCTGCCCGTGTTACTCTCCGTCTCCGTCCGTCTTTCCCTCTGACCATCTTTCTGCTGCTTTCTCTCCCTCCCTCTCCCCGTCTCCCTCTCCCCATCATGGAATGGAATGTGAAGAGGGAAAGAGATGGTTCAGGATAAAGGGATGAAATAGCTCCACAGACATGGACTGCCAGCAACTGAACAAAGCATCGATTCTATCAGACTGCCCACTCATATCTTTAACAAGCCTTTGTCAACTAACCAATTAACTCATGTACTTTTAATGTATGGTGTCCTTGAGTGTCCTGAAAGGCGTCTATCAAATTATTATAACTGCATATCAAAAACAGAGTCCCATTGTCTTGGGGCTGATCCCAAGCCAGTGGTTACAGTGGAATGTGCTGAGCTGTCCCTTTAAAACATGCTTAATGCTCCTGCTTTGGGAGCTGACCCCATTTCTACACCACGGTCACATCACCTGGACATGGGCAGACACCCACCCACCCCCCCCCCATCTTTCTCTCCACAGCGAGGTCACTGCCCATAGGCTGACCATAGCAGAGTTTGATGGTCAGAGCCAGATGAGCCATTCTAAGACCTGCCTGTTATTCCACACACAGGGGAAACTGTCACAATGAGCACTAATCCGCGTGCCCATCGGCTTGCTATGCTATGCAACGCTATGCAACGCTATGCAACGCTATGCAACGCTATGCAACGCTATGCAACGCTATGCAACGCTATGCTCTGCACTCATGTGCCTCCAGAGCAAAACAATGACACTTACAAGGGAGAGTCAAGGGAGAGTCATGGAGAAAACAAAGGGAATGGAAACCAGCGCCGGGGGAGGCACTGGCAGAGAATTAAAAGAGAGGTTCCAGATCTGGTGCTTTAATGGAAGTCAGAGTTTTATTGGGAGTTCCAGGCACGATATCTGGGTCTATACAGCCTTAAACAGCTTGCGCAGTGGATTAATATGTTAACTGTATGAGCTCTATGCACACTCAGGCCCAAATAACTGCTGAGTAACCTGCCATTCAAAGATTGAGAAAAGCGTGAACCGTTTGAAACTCCCTGAACTCTTTGGCCTGGTTTCCAGGACACAGATAAATCCTTATCCTGGACTAAAAAGCTTTTTCAATGGAGAATCTCCATTGATTATGTTTTTTTTTTTGTCCAGCACTAGGCTTATTAATGTGTGTATGGGAAAGCATCCCTTGACGCTTCTAAAGAAGTAGGAGTTCTTCATTGTCAAGGTAACACTTTGGACTGCAGTGAGCCATTTAAATCCAATGCTTTCTAAACATCTTTAAGTGGGCCGAGCTAGCAGCAGTGAAACAAGGAGAAGTGGTGGCAAGATACTTTCCCATGACAATATTCATGTCCCTCTCCAATTAAAACAATGACTCACGAGGCAGATTGGGACAAGAAAACCAATGTTTCCTGGCTATTGAGGGACAGACAGACAGAGAGGCAGACTACTGACAACTGATAACAAAGCTTTCATTACCACATTAAACTACCATATAATTGCCTGCATATCTGGCACTGAATATCTTCTGCAGGGGAATAACACCTGTTGAGGTGATATCTGTTTAAAAACATTATAGACCTACATTATAGGATAAACCACTGTAGATCTACATTATAGGATAAAACAGACTTACACTATAGGATAAAAGATTAGACCAACATTATAGGATAACACATCATAGACCAACATTATAGTATGAATTATAGACCTAAATTATAGGATAACAAATTATAGACCAACATTATAGGATAAACCACTATAGACCTACATTATAGGATAAAACAGACTTACACTATAGGATAAAAGATTAGACCAACATTATAGGATAACACATCATAGACCAACATTATAGTATGAATTATAGACCTAATTATAGGATAAACCACTATAGACCTACATTATAGGATAAAACATAGATCTACATTATAGGAAAAAAGATTAGACCTACATTATAGGATAACGAATTATAGACCTACATTATAGGATAACGAATTATAGACCTACATTATAGGATAAACCACTATAGACCTACATTATAGGATAAACCACTATAGACCTACATTATAGGATAAACCACTATAGACCTACATTATAGGATAAACCACTATAGACCTACATTATAGGATAAACCACTATAGACCTACATTATAGGATAAACCACTATAGACCTACATTATAGGATAAACCACTATAGACCTACATTATAGGATAAACCACTATAGACCTACATTATAGGATAAACCACTATAGACCTACATTATAGGATAAACCACTATAGACCTACATTATAGGATAAACCACTATAGACCTACATTATAGGATAAACCACTATAGACCTACATTATAGGATAAACCACTATAGACCTACATTATAGGATAAACCACTATAGACCTACATTATAGGATACCAAATTATAGACCTACATTATAGGATAACAAATTATAGACCTACATTATAGGATAAACCACTATAGACCTACATTATAGGATAAACCACTATAGACCTACATTATAGGATAAACCACTATAGACCTACATTATAGGATAAACCACTATAGACCTACATTATAGGATAAACCACTATAGACCTACATTATAGGATAAACCACTATAGACCTACATTATAGGATAAACCACTATAGACCTACATTATAGGATAAAACACTATAGACCTACATTATAGGATAAAACACTATAGACCTACATTATAGGATAAAACATTATAGACCTACCATCCCCTAGATAAAAAGATCCTGTGCCATTTATAAAAAAGTTTTTTTTTCTTTTTCTAAAAGACAACCAGGAAACTCAATAAATACAACTAAAAAAAACTATTATCTTTATGACATTGTACAGTAATTGAAATACACAGCGCATTTCACCACATAAAAACTCCATTGATTAATAGGCTACCGCTGTGAGATGTTACGGAGATTCTAAAATGGATCACTTAATACGACAGTAACAGAGTCTGTGGGTGAAATTCAACATTACAGAAGGAAACTTGACGTTTCATGCCGAGGCACATTAAAATAAAAATACTTCTGATAAATGGTGTTTTAACACACAGCATAGGGAACATTCCACCATGCTGTGGCGAGTAGGTTTGCGTCCCAAATGGCACCCTATTCACTATATAGTGCGCTAGATTTGACCAGGGCTCAAAGGTAGTGCACTACATAGGGAATAGGGTGCCTATAGGGAAGCAGCCTAGATCTTGGCCAGCTATGAGTCTTTGCAGCCTTGATGTGACAAACCATAGAAGGGAACAAATATGGTAACTGCAAGAGCAGCTTTAAAAAGAACAGTTCAGCACAAATTACTCAGTCTTTCCACTCAATGCCAAGCTACATTTTCAATAAGGCAAAAATGGAAGTAGCTCGGTGGGTGAACAGAAAAAACTCAAGAAGAACCACCCAAATCAAAATGTACTTCACGCTAATTTCCCAAATAAGCACGTGGAAATTGAGAATAATAAATCAAAACATTTCCTGGGTAATTTGAGATGCTTCGCCATTGCTGCTTTCTTTCCCAACAGCCTGTAGACTCGAGCTTGGAGGACATGTGACCGGAGTGACCATGTTCATGGAAAAACAGGGAGGGAAAAGAGTGGAGGGGAAAGTATGGGAAGCGTTTAGGTTTCGCCTGGTCATAACCAGGGGATTTGGTTTAGGTTTCGCCTGGTCATAACCAGGGGATTTGGTTTAGGTTTCGCCTGGTCATAACCAGGGGATTTGGTGAGACGGCTCTTTTCGCTGACTCCGGCAGGGGGGAGAGGAGTGGAGACGAGTGAGGAGATGGAAATAGTGAAGAGCTTCCAGACAGCAGTCTCTCTGCTGGTTTGGGTGGATGTCCTATTGGAAGTTTTTATTTATGGAAGGTAGACAACCGGGAATGAGAGAGCTAAACACATCCTACTGTATGTCATCATTACACTGACTGGGAAGAAGAATAAAATAGAATAGTGTGTTCTGTTTAATTACGAAGTAAGTTGTTCCTCTGGCTGAGGCCTACTTTACTATTAGACAAGGGTGGACAGGTGCTTTACTTTACTGTCTTTAATAAACAGTTGTTAAACCATTGCTGTAAACCAAGGATTCATTCTCGTAATCCCAGAACACATATTGAACAAATCAACAAAACTCCAACGAGAAAAAAAAAAAAAAGAGCTTAGGCGGTGACCCAGTAGTCGCCGTGCAGGAAAAACCCTGTCTAACTGCATCAAGTCAGTACAAGTTTTACTTAGATATTAATCTAGGAGTCTCTGTCCATCTACAGTCTCAGTTATTAGTCTAGAAGTCCAGGAGTAGCCAGGCGGTCTCTCTACAGTCTCAGTTATTAGTCTAGAAGTCCAGGAGTAGCCAGGCGGTCTCTCTACAGTCTCAGTTTAGGAGTCCAGGAGTAGCCAGGCGGTCTCTCTACAGTCTCAGTTATTAGTTTAGGAGTCCAGGAGTAGCCAGGCGGTCTCTCTACAGTCTCAGTTATTAGTTTAGGAGTCCAGGAGTAGCCAGGCGGTCTCTCTACAGTCTCAGTACAGAACCAGGTACAGCCGAGCTGGCTGGCTGGCTAGACTAGACAACTGACTATGATCAAGGCGTTGAATTATTAAAATGGTGGGTCATTGAGAGCTAGGTTAATAATTGAAGATGTTTGATGTGGCTGGACTCAGAGGCATTTGGAAGACAGAGGAAAAAGTGGAGAAGGTTGGTTCCAACAAAATTCTCATGTATTCCAACCGGGGGATAAAATGGGTCAAGTTGAACATACTAGGGTGATCTAACGGTGTAGGTTGAAGTTGACCCTAGACACTGATCTTGGGTCAGTTTTTGTATTTTCCACACTAATGGTTAAAGTTAGGATTGGGGAGATGAAGCTGATCCTGGATCTGTACCTAGGGAAAACTTTACTCTGGAGCGTTTCTAACACAGGGTTAAGATACCAGCAGAAGACAACACAGAGCATGTTAATGGAGGCCTCACGCTCCGCTCAGCACCGACCGCCAAGCTCCACAACACTTAATGGGTTTATCTGGGAGTCACAGAGTAACAGCTGACCTTGGGTCTGTTCAGAGCTGTGCTGGTGTGCCCTTTAGATGGGATATTGTACGAGTTGCATTTGGCGCAGATCTCGGATCAGCTTACCACACACTTTATGGTAACGTAACTAATGGGGGAGCAATGAAAAACTGATCTCAATCTTTCCTTTATGACCATTTCGTGATCAGAAAAATGACAGGTGAAAGCTCTGCCGCTCTGTGTGGTATTTCTCTATCCGCGTCACTTCCTGATCGCCCCCACAGCCCCCATAGACACAGATCTAGAATCAGTTTACCCTCCACCCTATCCTGAGCCATTAGGTGGTGACTCCAAACTGACCTGAGATCAGAGTCTAAGGGCAACGCTCTACTCCAGTCTGCAGACAGCAGCAACTTGAGCCATGGTGGAATCAACCTGCCTCAGCTCAGGAACAAAGACATCATTCTAACCAGAGCTTCACACACACACCACACACACACACACACACACACACACACACAACCCCACCACCTCTCTGGAATGGAGTCTAAGAGGTACTCAGAAGACCCCCTCGACAGTCACACACACACACACCTTCACTCCCCCACCTCCATCCAGTCATGAAACAGTGAAGCGGTACTCTGTTCTAAATATGCCCAACTCCATTAGCCCACCATCTGAAAAATGCCCCCCCCCCTGCTGTCAACAGCTCAGCTGTCACACACGTACACCCCACCTCCTCTCGGACGAGACAAGGTTATCCTGTATCGGCCCGGCTAAGACCGTAGCTAATCTACAGAGGAACTGGGAGGGGGACAAGCTACAGACCCGATCCCTGATCAGAGGCAGAACAAAATTATCCTCAGCAGAACTCAGGAGCAACACGCGTTTTTATACTGCTGCTACCCACTGTCTTATCTATGCATAGCCACTTCACCCCTACCTACAAATTACTTTGACTAACCTGTACCCCCGCACATTGACTCAGTACCAGTACCCGCTGTATATAACCTCCTCACATTGACTCAGTACCGGTACCCCCTGTATATAGCCTCCTCACATTGACTCGGTACCGGTACCCCCTGTATATAGCCTCCTCACATTTCTTTGTCAAGCAGCTACGATAAAACAGAAGACAGGTGCAAAATGCCAGAACGAAAATACACAAAAGACAGATACACGATACATGGAGCAGCAGTATGAAAAAGTATAAAAATACAAGAAGTCTGGAGTGCAAAAAAGCTATAAAAAGACATTTCATAGTATGGGTGGATGGCTGAATTTATACACTATACATTGTTACAGAGTGTTAGGTGAAAAAAAAAGAATTATAAAAATATTGCAAGTTGATATAGATAAATAAGGAGTATTTGCATGGTTAACTATACTATACAGGTCGATGGCAGAGAAATACTTAAATTGCGTATGATATAAGTGAGGGTAATAATAGCTTACTTAATATACAGACTGGTTAAATGTACAGGTAAGTGAATATTTTGCATGGTTAAATTAACTGTACAGGTAAATATACAGTTATATTTACAGGTAAGTGAATATTTGCATGGTTACATTAACTGTACAGGTAAATGACAGGAAGAGATACTTAAATACACACATTTAGCTATGATATAATTTAGGGTAATAATAGTAATTCACTTAAAATACAGTCCTTAGTGCGCAGGGTTTAATTACAGATAAATGCACGTATTGCACATTCGATATACTAAAAGTAATGAAAAAAAATATACAACTGACAGGATACTAATATGCATTCCTGAGTAAAAGACTATGTGAGTTCAGTCCAAAAATGTCTTACAATATTGCCCGTGACATGATCTAACAACTGTACATGAATATGTATACACAGACCTGAATGAATAAATAAATAAGTCCTGAGTGAATGAGTGATTACAGACCAGAGTTACTCACGGATGGATGCATAATTATTAAACTTGGTCCTAACACCCCAACAGTTCCAGGTCTATGTTGCCGACGGCACAGCACCCCGGTGAGGCATTAAATAGTCTAATAGCCGCAGGCAGGAAGGACCTCCTGTAGCGCTCTCTGGCACACCGTGGTGGGATCAGTCTGTGACTGAAGGTGCTCCTCTGCGTCATAACCATGGCATGCAGAGGGTGGGTGACGTTGTCCATGATGGCCAGCAGTTTGGCCAGGATCTGTCTCTCCACCACCTCCTCTAGAGTGTCAAGGTTAATCCCCAGAACAGAGCTAGCCTTTCTGATTGGCTTATTTACCCGAGAAGCATCACCAGCTTTTATGTTGGCTCCCCAGCACACCACTGCAAAAAAGATGGCACTGGTAGAAGGTATGCAGTAGTTTACTGCACATATTGAAGGACCTGAGCCTCCTCAGAAAGTAGTCGGCTCTGGCCCTTTTTGTACAGAGCCCCGGTGTTACCAGCCCATTCCAGCCTGTTGTCCATATGGACTCCCAGGAACTTGTATGACCCAACCATTTCCACATCCATCCCCTGTATAGGGACTGCAGTCAGTTGGGCCTTGGTTCTCCTGAAGTCCACCACCATCTCCTTTGTTTTGCTGAAGGTGGTTCTGCTTACACCACAACACAGTCATTGATTGTGTATATAGCCTCCTCACATTGACTCTGTACTGGTACCCATTATTGTTATGTTACCTTTTAATAATTTTTTTACTTTATTTGGTAAATATTTTGTTAACTATTTCTTGAACTGCATTGTTGGTTAAGGGCTTGTAAGTAAGCATTTCACCTGTTGTATTCGGCGCATGTGACAAATAAAGTCTGATTTGACAATGTGACCGCAAACCCCTTTCCAAGACAAACTAAAGCACAGACTAGCACACCTACCACAGTGGTAGAAGCTGTTATCTTCTGAGACGCAAAGCTAATTATAAAACTGTACAATGGAGAACAACCACACGGCTGGGTTTTGGAAGGCCAGAGCCCGACTGATGTTTTTAGGGGCTGTTTGGCTTTTAGAAGCGCTTGTTGCAGGTCGACTAGCCGCCTCTTTTGGCGAGACTACACACCAGAAGACCTTGGATGCTTCCCAAACGGAGCCCTAATTCCTATATACTGCACTACTTTAGACCAGAGCCCTATTGGGCCCTCATCTAAAGTAGTGCAGTATAAAATAATGAAATAGGGTGCCATTTGAGACCTTAAAACGACTCCGCTCTGGTTTGGTGGAGGAATTCTTATCATTCCCAACATGTTTTGGGGACGTTGTCCTCACACAATTGAGACATCTAACATGTTTATGGCGACTAGGACTTTAGGTTTTGTCTATAGGACAACAGTGACCTCAATCATCGACGTGGGCTTCCCAGGTTGGTTTCCCATACAGACAGAGGATCAACTTCCCCTCGACCAAACCCAACTTTAAAACATTCGGGGGGAAATTGATCAGTTTCTAGGGGAAACTTAGACATTCTCAAAATCATCTTGTCGCTAACCTTCACACATCCAGACAGACTGACAGGTCGTCATGGGAACGCTCAACACTTCACAATTGATTGATTATATGTGCAATCGATTCAATTGACCGATCTATTCGTTTTTGATTGAAAGATTGAGTTAATACAGTACATCCCATGACAAGACGTTCAAAGGTCACCTTTATGAAGTTTGTTACTAGTTCCTAGTTGGTTACTAATTCATATGTTTATGAGGATAACTAATAGTAACTATGTTGCTATAGGCTCATCTTCAATCAATACATTTTATGTGACTTCACCGTTGAGCAGCAGACACCTCAAACCCTATACACACACTGATCAACCTTAAACAGAATTGGTCATATTCTGCTTACTAGTCCCTTGCTTGGAGACGATAGGCCGGTTTAACCTATGCAGATCTGAAAGCTTTGTTTGTTCACCTTTCGATGTGTTTGGAAACATTGGATGACTCTTTTTTTAGGATGACCATAATCCTTTTCCGCCCAAACGATCAACGCTCGAACTTGTACAGTCCACATACAGTATCCTGTATAACCACGGCGGTGTCAAACCCCAAACAACATGAGTGTGTACATATATCACAACATCATATACAGTTAAGAGACATGGTGGAAGACAGGTGAGGAGAGGTGCTCTAATATTATTATAATTTTTTTGGGGGGTGTAGATCAGCTTTAATATTGCAGATCGATTGTAGCTTCCATCAATGTAGTTGTCTGCATCATTGGGCTCAGCCGCTACGGTGTTGACTGACCGTGATAGGGTGAATCGAGACGCAGTCAACGGATGAGCCGCGGGAGTCTCTGGCATTTCAGACAGTCATATTGTCAGTCCTGCTGTCTGACTGCCTGTCTGTCTGACTGCATGTTGTTTGCCCTTTGTGCAGTTTTGTCTCACCCCCTAATTTCTGTAGACAATTACATTTAATTCAATGGGACTTAAATCAATCCCCTCAGGGGCAATTAAGGTATTAGCAGTAATAGTAATAGTAGTATGATCTTTACTATAGGAGCCTTGAGAGGTAAAAAGAGATAGAGACTGATTGCATTCCAAATGGCACCCTATGGCCTATATACAGTGGCAAGAAAAAGTATGTGAACCCTTTGGTATTACCTGGATTCCTGCAGAAATTGGTCATAGAATTTCATCAGATTTTCATCTAAGTCACCACAATAGACAAACAGTCAATTCTAAAGATCAAGAATTGATGTTAAATCAGTCCACAGTAAGACAAATTGTCAATAGAAATTGAGAAAGTTCAGCACTGTTGCGACTCTCCCTAGTTGCCGTCCTGCAAAGATGACTAGGAGCACAGTGCAGAATGCTCAATGAGGTTAAGAAGAATCCTAGAGTGTCAGCTAAAGACTTACAGAAATCTCTGGAACACGCTAACATCTCTGTTGACGAGTCTACGATACATAAAACAATAAACAGAAAAATGAGATCCCAAGTTTATCAAGACATTTTGCAGGAGAATGTAAGGCTATCTGTCCGCCAATTGAAGTTCAACAGAATTTGGGTGAGGCAACAGGACAACGACCCAAAAGACAGAAGAAAATCAACAACAGAATGGCTTCAACAGAAGAAAATACGCCTTCTGGAGTGGCCCAGTCAGAGTCCTGACCTCAACCCAATTGAGATGCTGTGGCATGACCTCAAGAGAGCGGTTCACATCAGACTTCCAAGAATATTGCTGAACTGAAACAGTTTTGTATAAAGGAATGGTCCAAAATCCCTCCTGACCGTTGTGCAGGTCTAATCCACAACTACAGAAAACCTTTGGTTGAGGTTATTGCTGCCAAAAGGAGGGTCAACCAGTTATTAAATCCAAGGGTTCACATACTTTTCCCACCCTGCACTGTGAATGTTTACACAGTGCGTTCAATAAAGACATGCAAACTAATAATTGTTTGTGTGTTATTAGTTTAAAAGAGACTGTGTTTGTCTATTGTTGTGACTTAGATGAAGATCAGATAACATTTTATGATCAATTTCTGCAGAAATCCAGGAAACTCCAAACGGTTCACATACTTTTTCTTGCCACTGTAGTGCACTACTTTTAGTCTTATGCGCCCTGGTCAAAGGTCGTGCACTAGAAAGGCTATATGGTGCCATTTAGAACACAAACTGAGTCCAGTGGGTGGTCAACCATAGGACATGGTGAAGTAATTAACACCCCAGACAGCGGTCGGCCAGGCCAAGAGGCCAGAGTAGAACAGGGTAGTGTGGAGGTCCATGGGGTACAGCTAGGCTACCTACCTACCTACATCCTTGCTCCTCAGGCAGGGGGGTGTAGAGGGAACCACCGGGGCTAAGGTCAATCAGAGGTGTGTGTGTGTGTGTGTGTGTGACAGGAGATTGCGTTGTCAGGCTAAGGTCTTAGCGTGGGACTCTTACTGAGGATTACTACAGAGCTGGGTTCTGGGCCACAGGCCACTGTTTCTGTGTACCTAGAAAGAAACAACAAATCTCTTTACCGAGAAGAAACACTTATTTAAAAGGGAAAGTCAACTATTTCCTTGAACAAGCTCTCAGGGGGGAATCCCACATTTTTAGGGAAAAGAAAATCACAGAAATGTTGTAGCGTTTTTGCATCAATTCGCTTTTGTACATTGTAACGCAACTGGCGTTTTGTCGACTAGAGGAAAGAAGTTAACTTGTGGCTTTCTTCTGAGGAGTAGTCACAAAACAGGTGAGGAGAGCTTTAATGCTGCAGATAGATTGTAGCTTTATTCAATTTAGTCGTCTGCATAATTTCTAATTCCCATATATTTTTTAAAAATATATTTTCCTTTATTATTTTCCCATAATCCTACCACCTAATGGACAACAACACTTAGGCTTTCCTGTGAGAAGGAGTTAGGAGACAGGTGAGGAGCCAGATGATGAGAGGGGCTCCTTATATCTGCTCCAGCAACACACCACTAAGACACCGCTGTGGCTGGACCTGGGACTGGACCTGTAAAGCGTCCACAGCTGTAGGCTACGAGCGCATCTCAGCCACTTATCTCTGCCTTGGCTAAAATGTTTGTGCTCTTGTCGATCCACAACGCAATTGAGGGTATAACGCCCGTTTTCAAGTCAGGTTTGCTCATTTTCATGCAGCTGACATCCAGTAAATGTTAAATAATGGTGTAATTGTTTTCTTGGCATCTTTGTTTTAATTATTGTGGTAGGCTCATGTTTTACCGGTACGACATACCCCCACTATTTATTTTGCCAGGAAGCTGTACCGGACCTTACCGGCTTACTTTCACCCTTACCCCAAACAGAACAGGCCTCCAATAGAACCATTTCAAAGTCTACTGCCAAAGTGCGTTTGTGGAAATGGAAATGGTGAACTTGTGTGAATAATTTTCCCAAATATAGGTCTCTCTCAAACAGAGCTGTTCAATGGAAGGGGTTCCAAAACAGAGCTGTTCGATGGAAGGGGTTCCAAAACAGAGCTGTTCGATGGAAGGGGTTCCAGAACAGAGCTGTTCGATGGAAGGGGTTCCAGAACAGAGCTGTTCGATGGAAGGGGTTCCAGAACAGAGCTGTTCGATGGAAGGGGTTCCAGAACAGAGCTGTTCGATGGAAGGGGTTCCAGAACAGAGCTGTTCGATGGAAGGGGTTCCAGAACAGAGCTGTTCGATGGAAGGGGTTCCAGAACAGAGCTGTTCGATGGAAGGGGTTCCAGAACAGAGCTGTTCGATGGAAGGGGTTCCAGAACAGAGCTGTTCTATGGAAGGGGTTCCATAGCTGGGGTATGTCAGTGTGTGTTTTTTGTGCCGGCTATTGAGATTGAGTGGCACTGAGCAGCACTAGCACAACCACACATATTTTTGTCATTTAGCAGAGCCTCTTATCCAGAGCGACATACAGTAGTGAGTGAGTACATTTTCATACTGGTCCCTCATGGGAATCGAACCCACAAACCTGGCGTTGCAAGCGCCATGCTCTACCAACTGAGCTAAAGGGGGCTGAACACATCCATGGCATACCCCCTTCCTGTGGTCACCTGACAGACATCCTCACTAGTCATGTAACCTCCATCCCCAGCGTGCACGCACGCACACACAGTCCCACTCCACCCTGCTGCTGGTCTTTCCCTGACAGCAGTCTCCCCAGGGTAAACAAACAGAGGGATGTGAATCCATCACCACCAGGCCACGTTGCTGACACGTCCTCTCACTAGCCTGGCCTACAGCAGCAACCAGCCAGCAGATGTGTGATTACACACAGACTCACACACACACAGCTGTACCCATCTGTCCCAGCAAAGCACTGTAGTAGCAGTTAGCCCTCTCCATCAGTCTCACAGCAGGATGCCAATAAATACGATCTGCCAGTGAATAATTTAATCCAACCCAATAAAAGAGCCATGACATCATTAACCAGGTGGAGCCGTCTGGGCATCAGGTCCACTGGGAATGGAGGGAAGGAGAGGGATGGGAGGAATGGAAGCCTTTTGATAGCATCTGTCACATTCTGACCCATGCTAACCTTA
The DNA here is from genome assembly GCA_023634145.1 of Thymallus thymallus. Taxonomy (NCBI): domain Eukaryota; kingdom Metazoa; phylum Chordata; class Actinopteri; order Salmoniformes; family Salmonidae; genus Thymallus; species Thymallus thymallus. The sequence continues at coordinate 7,343,793 of CM042380.1, read as the reverse complement.
GTGCCAGTCTGTTTGTGCCATCATGCCAAATCCTTGTCATTCATTGTTATGACAAACAGCAATGGCGTGGGCAGGAGCAAAAACAGATCTGGAATCAGGCTAGACTTATGCACCTAGCGCCCAGATTGGAGTATGTCCTTTATTCTCGGTTCTGTCATGATGTTTAATGCCCAGGGTTTTAGGCCATAGATACTAGAGACCACTCTAAGATGTTTAATGCCCAGGGTTTTAGGTTTAGACCATAGATAGAGACCACAGCTGTAGCTAATACAAAGCTAATACACATCTGTTGTATGGAGCCCAGCACATACAGTTGAAGTCAGACATTTACATACATTTAGGTTGAAGTCATTAAAACTCATTTTTCAACCACAGATTTCATGTTAACAAATTATAGTTTTGGCAAGTAGGTTAAGACATCTACTTTGTGCATGACACAAGTAATTATTCCAACAATAGTTTACAGACAGATTATTTCACTTATAATTCACTATATCACAATTCCAGTGGGTCAGAAGTATACATACAATAAGTTGTGTGTATGGAGCTAGCACACAGCCTAGTTACATCTGGTGTATGGAGCTAGCACACAGCCTAGTTACATCTGGTGTATGGAGCTAGCACACAGCCTAGTTACATCTGGTGTATGGAGCTAGCACACAGCCTAGTTACATCTGGTGTATGGAGCTAGCACACAGCCTAGTTACATCTGGTGTATGGAGCTAGCACACAGCCTAGTTACATCTGGTGTATGTAGCTAGCACACAGCCTAGTTACATCTGGTGTATGTAGCTAGCACACAGCCTAGTTACATCTGGTGTATGGAGCTAGCACACAGCCTAGTTACATCTGGTGTATGGAGCTAGCACACAGCCTAGTTACATCTGGTGTATGGAGCTAGCACACAGCCTAGTTACATCTGGTGTATGTAGCCTACTAGCTAGGCCTTATATAGCCAATACATCTGGCACAATACTGTGATATACATGGTGCTGGAGACATCAAACAAATAGCCTAATAGAGGCCATAATGAAGACTTAAGGGAAACAATCTGCTGCCCCACACAATTAGCTGCACTAACAGTATACTCTAAGCCTGCCTTTTCACACTAAAGCCGAGTCCAAAATGGCACCCTATCCCTACATAGTGCATTACTTTTAACATAGGGCCCTGTTCAAGTTATGCACCTTATAGGGAATAAGGTGCCATTTGGGATACAGTCTAAATCAATCTTTGAAACATTATTGAAAAAAGGCAGTGGAGAGAAATTATGTGAGCAGTTTTCTTTTCCTAATTCCTTCCTGGATTTGAGGATAGCAGCCAAGATGGCAGACATGGAGAGGGGCTGGCTGTTGGAGTGAATAGAGGTAGACATCTCTGTCTAAATAATGGGCTGTGGCCATTGGGCCTGCGTGAGAGAGACACTGTGGTAGGATAGCTGCCAGACTGGAGACTTGGAGCAGGCATCAATGAGTAACTATAGCAACACAGACCTATACTGCCCTACCAAGCAAAATGGCAGTAACTGTTCAGAGAAAAATGGCTTTTATTTACCTTGGTTTCACAGTAACCTTATGCAGTTCTGCTAACATGACCCTAATGTTCTCCAGAACACAATACAATAGAGGCAGGATATTTGTCCACATGATTAATCATGTATTTAATGTAGCAAAAATTACATGAACTCTTTTGACCAAATTAGCAGTTACTGCCTTTTTGCTTGGTAGGGCAGAATAGCTCTAGCTTCAAGTCAAATACATTTGACTACTGAGAAATACAATCACCGTCGTGACAGCACGCCTGAGTGCAGTTATCAAGAGCATTTATGATCGAAACGGTTTATCCAAAGTGCCAATCTCAGGAGTCAAGTTGATTGTAGGTCACTAGTCTGGACCCGGTCAGTACCAGGTAGCCATGCTAGAACTATCAGAACAGAAGGGCAGCACATTTATTTCTACATGGGTCAACCTATTTGTGGTTCATTCAGAGTTAAGATTAAACATCTTATTTGCACTTGTAGGTACGTTCTACCTAGCATAGTGCAGTGATTACCATGGACATGTCCCAAATGGCCCCCTATTCCCTATATAGTGCACTACTTAGACCATAGCCCTATGGGCCCTGGTCAAAAGTAGTGCACTATATAGGGAATAGGGGGCCATTTGGGATGTGCAGCTCATAACTAGCGCATCCTCTCCTATCCACTCCAGTCACCAGATGGCTTACAGAAGGCCTGTCCACTACAGACAGACAAAGGGCAGCTAGCCAGGGTATTAACAGCTCCACATATCACAGCCTGTTCATCAAACGCGTGTTTGGGCCAAGAGCAGAGAGGAGCACACCCCCTACAGACAACACTGGGCCTGCACGACTTTTTAGTCCCGCCAAGTTTCAATCTGTTTTCATCAGTTTGGTGCCTAATCGACACGGCCCTGGACAGAAGCTGCCATCTACAAAATGTTTAAAAACCTAGTTGTCGGCCATTTAATTACCTATTCATCGTTGACAGGGAACCATGCCTTGCATCGAATGGGCTGATTATTTTTCATGCACCAATTGGGTGTTGCTCACTAATGCATATATTCTGATGAATGAGATAATATTATGAGAGACTAGCCTACATTACAAGAGCAATGTACTAGCAGCAGGAACGCCAATACAGGACACACACACACACACACACACAATACTGCAGGGACAGGAAGGATCTAGGCTGAGAAATGAACTGAATGAACCTACAGGAAGAAAGAAAAGAGTGAGGGAAGGCTGGCATGGAGGGAGACACGCCAGGAGCATGACGAGTGCTACGGTGGCACAGAGGAAGGAGTGCCAGGGGCTGCCAACACTGCCCAGACAGACAGACTGTGGGGAGAGGAGCGGTGGTGGGCTACTGGGCAGAGAAGGAGGGAAGAGATGGAAAGAAGTGTCCCAGCGCTGACCAGACAGACAGACAGGGAGAGGAGAGTCCCAGCACTGACCAGACAGACAGACAGGGAGAGGAGAGTCCCAGCACTGACCAGAGAGAAAGACAGACGAGAGGAGTGTCCCAGCGCTGACCAGACAGACAGAAGTAAAGATAGAAGAGGGAAATGGCTGAGGGACATTATGGTTAGAATAGGAGAGGACAAGAAGTCTGCCAGCACTGACCAAGGCTGTCAGACAGAGAGAGGAGAGGACTGAGACGGAGGAAGAGGAGGAGGAAGAAAAGCTCCTGACCCATTCTGGGCGGCAGCCCGCTAAACGATTCCTGGCAGGGCAGGCGAGGGAGGAGACAATTAGAGAGGGGAATAAAGCCAACGGAGAATAAGGAAACCAAGACGAAGGAGTTGGCAGCCCGGTGGAGGGCCTGCAGAGCACCATGGTGGTGCAGGAGAGAGAAGACTTTGGCTGGATAGGGACTAGGGCTGAAGCTGGGACTGAATGGAGGGCATATGTTGGATGGACGTGCCCAAGGAGGGAGGCCAGGGCTAGCAAGGTGGGTGGAACTGGTTTGGGGCTGGAACTGGCTGCAGGGATGCTGGCAGGACAATGTGCCCAAGGACGGAGGCTGAGGCTGGGCTTGTAGGTTTGTAAAACAGGGGCTGGGGAACTGGAGCTGGGGCTGCTATCAGCTGACAGAGGCTCCACACATGCAGGGAGTAATGATAGACTTGTTTGCAGATGCCACAACTAATGGCAATTAAAATACTGCGTCTCCAGCTCCTGTTAGGCTCTGGACCTGATCGATTTGATTGTTCTAGAGGCACTACTTTCACATCCCACTTGACCACGACCCCGACAATGTGGTAAAAACACTATTTGTAGTCAAAAGAAACTGACTGCCCCAGCAGAGTGTGGCTGATTGTAGTCAGTATTGTGAAACGGGGCAGCAACATGGACTGTCAGGCTGTTTGTGGTCGGTTTCTCAAGCAGAAAGAACGAATATAGCACAGGCACATCAGACAGTCACCTGTACAGGGACAGGAATAGATTAAACAGGCTGTAGGGGGAGCTGTGACCAGATGGCTGGCTGGCTGTAGCGTTTAACGTGAATGCAGTCTCCGCGGGAACAAATTAAATTTCGATCACTCTGTAACACTGACCTTCCGCGATACGGACTGAATAATAAAACAGGGCACGTCAGAACAGAGCCTCTGATCTAATAAACTACTTCACATAGCGTATTAAAGGGGCCAGTCTGCATTCAATCAATCACCACCACTGCCTCACTTTCCACTCTCCACAACAAATCAATGACACCTATGTATTTATAGCTGTCCCAATCAGGATGGATATCTCTCCCAAACTCTAGCAGAGCGGGTGGTTATGTGATGCTGTATTATTCCTTCTCACATGCATTCATTTGAGAACTTTACACAGACCGACATGGACTATGCTTTCTCTGTGAGAAGCAGGACATGCCTGGAAGTTTCAGACAGAAGTTTAGGACCAGTGGTACGTGGTTAAAATGACGACTATCTACATAGGTTATATTCTAGTGTGTGTACTTAACGGCACCCTATTAATAACTCTGTGTCCTTGTCAAAAAGAATACACTAGAAAGGGAATAGGGTGCCATTTGGAACTCAACCCTAATTATGTCAATCAAACATGAAACATGGGACAGGGACATAGATTGGAAAATAACTGCTGCTCCAACATTAACAGGCCCAGCGAATTCGCTAGATAACTGCTGCTCCAACATCAACAGGCCCAGCGAATTCACTAGATAGCTGCTGCTCCAAAATAACAGGCCCAGCGAATTCACTAGATAACTGCTGCTCCAACATTAACAGGCCCAGCGAATTCGCTAGAATCAACACAAATATGCCATCACTTTAACCTAGAAGTCAAAAACAGAATAAGTTACAAATATTAAGAGATCTGAAACTACTTTAGTGGAGGCCTTTACACTGAGCCACTAAACACCACTATAACTGGAGCTTCAAAAGCAGAAGCGGAAAAACCTTTAAAGGAACCAATTTCACCCGCTATTTCTGTGGAATCGCAGCTGAGAACGGGCTCACACAGGCACAATGTGTGGCAGGGGGAGACAAAGGTGCAGAAACATCCAACACACACAAACACACACACACACACAGTGACATTTTCTGTATTTAGAAAGTTGTACATCTTGAAAACTTGATTCCTGACATATAGTCGAGTCATTTCAGATCTTTGATTGATTCCTCAATTCTCTTTCTCTCACATCCTCTTTCTTTCTCCACTGCATTTCAGCCCTGCCACAAAAGGACCAGCTGCCATCATGTCAGTGATTGTCTCGTTAACGCAGGTGAGAGTGTTGACGAGGACAAGGCTGGAGATCACTCTGTCATGCTGATTGAGTCAGAATAACTGGACTGGAAGCTTTAAAAGGAGGGTGGTGCTTGAAATCATTGTTCTTCCTCTGTCAACCATGGTTACCTGCAAGGAAACACGTGCCGTCATCATTGCTTTGCACAAAAAGGGCTTCACAGGCAAGGATATTGCTGCTGGTAAGATTGTACCTAAATAAACAAGGAGAGAGGTTCAATTGTTGTGAAGAGGGCGCCCAAGAAAGTCCAGCAAGCGCTAGGACCGTCTCCTAAAGTTGATTCAGCTGCGGGATCGGGGCACCACCAGTGCAGAGCTTGCTCAGGAATGGCAGCAGGCAGGTGTGAGTGCATCTGCACGCACAGTGAGGCGAAGACTTGTGGAGGATGGCCTGATGTAAAGAAGGGCAGCAAAGAAGCCACTTCTCTCCAGGAAAAACATCAGGGACAGACTGATATTCTGCAAAAGGTACAGGGATTGGACTGCTGAGGACTGGGGTGAGAGTCATTTTCTCTGATTAATCCCCTTTCCGATTGTTTGGGCCATCCGGAAAACACCTTGTCCGGAGAAGACAAGGTGAGCGCTACCATCAGTCCTGTGTCATGCCAACAGTAAAGCATCCTCAGACCATTCATGTGTGGGGTTGCTTCTCAGCCAAGGGAGTGGGCTCACTCACAATTTTGCCTAAGAACACAGCCATGAATAAAGAATGGTACCAACACATCCTCCGAGAGCAACTTCTCCCAACCATCCAAGTACAGTTTGGTGACGACCAATGCCTTTCCCAGCATGATGGAGCACCTTGCCATAAGGCAAAAGTGATAACTAAGTGGCTCAGGGAACAAAACATCGACATTTTGGGTCCATGGCCAGGAAACCCATTGAGAACTTGTGGTCGATCCTCAAGAGGCGGGTGGACAAACAAAAACCCACAACTTCTGACAAACTCCAAGCATTGATTATGCAAGAATGGCCTGACATCAGTCAGGATGTGGCCCAGAAGTTAATTGACAGCATGCCAGGGCGGATTGCAGAGGTCTTGAAAAAGAAGGGTCAACACTGCAAATATTGACTCTTTGCATAAACTGAATGTCATTGTCAATTAAAGCCTTTGACACTTATGGAATACTTGTAATTATACTTCAGTGTACCATAGTAACTACTGACAAAGATCTAAGAACACTGAAGCAGCAAACTTTGTGGAGACCAATACTTGTCATTCTCAAAACTTTTGGCCACGACTGTAAATGAGAACTTGTTCTCAACTGGCCTACCTGGTTAAATAAAGGTGAAAAAAAAAAAATTCTGATCCTATCAGCTTTCACTTTCCGGTGAGTTCATTCCTCGCAGCAGTGGATGCTTGTGATTCCCATTAGCCCTGTTCTAACATGTTTGTTTGTTGGCATGAAAGGAAAGGTGCTACTGCTGACACAAGGAATGGGAATTCACTTACTGGATACACACAGCCCTGTACTATTACACACCTGAGATCTATTTACCTGTTGCAACCTCCACAACTACTTTTATTATTATTTGACCCTGCTGGTCATCTATGAACATTTGAACATCTTGGAGAAAGAACTGGCCTTAATGGCCATGAATTGTTATAATCTCCACCCGGCACAGCCAGAAGAGGACTGGCCATCCCTCAGAGCCTGGTTCCTCTCTATGTTTCTTCCTAGGTTTTTGCCTTTCTAGGGAGTTTTTCCTAGCCACCGTGCTTCTACATCTGCATTGCTTGCGGTTTGGGGTTTTAGGCTGGGTGTCTGTATAGCACTTTGTGACATTGGCTGATGTAAAAAAGGCTTTATAAATACATTTGATTTGATTTGATCAGATGCCCACTTGAGTGACTGACTGACTGAAAATGCCCACTCCCATTTTCCCATGAATCTTTCATCTCCTAATGCATGATTTAGACCTATGCAAAAATGTGAATGACAAGCGCACAACAAGTGTGGATGGAGGTAGGATTCAGAGCCCTGGCTGAAGCAGAGAGGAAATCCAGAGGTCAACAACTGCATGGTCAGAACAGACTATAATAAAGGTATTTTAAGGCTTCATAACGGGTGATGATTTACAAGCGCTGATGGTTTTGTTCACCAACACAGTGCTCAAATGCATCCTAATGTAAACAAGTTTCAGAACAAGCGAGAGCGATGGGACTGCTGAGAGTGCTCATGTACACAGGAGAGCTTAAACAAGAAACACCCAGGCACACGTCTCCAAACAAATGACAGTGTAGTTCTCTTGTATCCAGACTCTCGATCTCCCTCTCTCAGGGCGGGGATGGGTGCACACTGCACAGCCTGGATCCTTCAGCTGCAGCCCTTCCAGCAGCAGACACACAAGACAGACCAACAGCCCTCAGACAGACAGACAAACAAACAACCCTCAGACACACCAACAGCCCTCAGACAGACAGACAGACACACCAACAGCCCTCAGACAGACAGACAGACAGACACACCAACAGCCCTCAGACAGACAGACACACCAACAGCCCTCAGACACAGACACACCAACAGCCCTCAGACACAGACACACCAACAGCCCTCAGACACAGACACACATACTTGATTCACTAAAGCAAATCAAATCTAATTCTAAGACATTTTCTATCAAAAGTAGTCCTGTCACGCTTATCATTAACATATCCTGCAGCTAGACAGAGGGTGCATTTTATGTAGAGAAAACCCACTGTAATTCATGCAAAATGAATCTCTTTTGGCCACTGTTTGTTTATTTCTAAATCTGTCTTGTAAACATTTATTTGCTCGTTTGGGGTCTAAGTTTAGAGTGGTGGAGGCAGTGCTGAAAAGAGACAGAATAACACACACACACACACACACACACACCACACCAGCGGCCACATGATGTCTCGAAATACACAAGGTTTGCCACATTTCCTGCCGTCTGAGAGGGAGAAAAAACAGAAAGAGAGAGAGGGATATAGAGACCGAGAGATGGAGATAGATGAGGAGAGAGAGAGAGAGAGAGAAGCTTTACAACTGTCATTGACAAGGAGTTGGCTAGCCTATACGAACTGATCTGGGACACCAGGCTAAGCCTCCTACACAGTACGATGAGAGAGAAAGAGAGGCAGAGAGAGAGACAGGCAGAGAGACAGAGAGCGAGAGACAGGCAGAGAGACAGAGAGAGACTAAGAGAAAGCATGCAAGCAACAGAGGAGAAAGGATACGGAGCGAGGTAAAGAGAGCATGGGACAGTATGAGAGAGAGAGAGCATGTCGAGGCATTGTACAGTAAAGTACAGATGTGGGCGTTTGACTTCCTATGGATTTGTCTGGCAGGAGGAGAAACCATGCCTTATCTTGAAATACTCTGACCAGCACTGGAGAACATGACTGGTTCTCCTCCGAAAGAAAAAAACAGACTGAAGAACCAACAAACATGTTGTGAAATACAAGAGTCCTCCCTTCCCTCCCACTTGCTGCCTCTCTGGGATGAACCCTAAAATGAGATTTTGTGTAAATCATGCATTCATATCATCAATTGAAGACTTGGAAGGTGTGCATCTTCAAGTTAGGATTTGGTCCTCTCTCTCATTGGACTAGGCACTAGGCAGGACATCCCTTTGACCTTCCTAACATCATGTAAATGGTGCATTTGATTGGAGCATTACGCTTGTAACAGCAGGGTTTGATCCTTGCATGTGCCGCAAACCAAATAGTGGGGTCCAAATTATTATTATAAAAATGCGCAAAAAATCATGTATGCTAAAAAAAGGCAAATAATTTAAAAAAAAGGTTAAATTATTGACACCCCAGTTTTCAATACCTCACCTTACGAGTAGTAAAATGTTTGAAAAGATGGAGAACACATTGGGAGGGATCTTAGACAAGAAGCATGATATGAAGAAAATATAGTCTATTTCAGAAGAACAGAATAGCATACTCGGAGTTGTCCTTCTGTTAGGTCCTGATCTGGCTCTGCCAAATGGCTGTGGGCTACACTCGTTCATTTAGCAGACGAGATTTGCTTAGAATTCCATGGCATTATTTTATAATTTGAAGAATACAATTGAACAAAGCTGAATAAAATAGAAAGGATATTTTCTCCAAATGATTTGAGGGAGTGTGCACATGCGGCTATTCTGTGTTCAGCAGTCAACAAAGAAATAGGTTTTCCTAGATGCTTAATTTATAGGTATTAATGTAACTTTAGTTGTTCTACAAACACTGGGCTTTATGTTTTGACGTTTAATACATAGTAAGGCTGCATGATGCGACTAATGATTATTTGAAAAAAAAGTCGCTTGAAAGTCGCTTTTGCGCAGGCTGTACACACTTCATCAGTCAGTCATTCACAATTTGAGAAGCACTTGATAATTCCCAATGCACCTTAAAAATTCCATGCCTTTTGCGGGCCAGTGGCCGTTCTACCGGAGTGCTGTGCGCCTCGAATGACAATTAATTATGGCTCTCCATCACATGATCGGGTCTTTCTCACAGGCTACAAGTTAAGATAGCCACATTGTGGACGCAACTGTGCGCGTCCTTCTCCAATTCCCAGGTGCATATTGAAGATGTTGGAAGAACTGTCCACATTTACTTTTCGTCAGCCAACAAGATGAGTAGGCCTAACAAACAGCAAAATCACTAGCCTATGTCACTCTACTGTCCCCCATAGTACACAAGTCGACCTATTCTATTCTGTGTGAGAAATAAATATTCAAAATATAGTCTGACAGTTGTGGGATGTTCTGTTGTGGCAGCAAAGGTGGGACCAACTCCATATTAATGCCCATGATTTTGGAATGAGAAGTTCGACGAGCAGATGACCAAATCATTTTGGCGTATGATATTAGCTAGTCTGATAGAAACCGCTGGATTATATGGCTGTGATAAAGGATCAATACTCAAAGCCCAGTGACAGCTGTTCTGCTGCTCTTTCTGAAGCACTGGTGAGGGCTCTTCTAAAACACCATTTGCTCACTCGTAGTGAAGGGAAACATGGATGCACAGCTACCATAGCAACTGCCTCCACAGGCAGGCATTACTGAGGAAACCAGAGATGTTTCTTTGGTCAGGGAATAAGACTTGGGCCTATTAACAGACACAATCACCTGATTATTTGCATCCATCCGTCCACCCCCCCCCCCAAAACCTCATTCTCTTCCTTCACCACATAAAACAGATTAATGTACAGACATTCATTCAAAAGCTCACACAAAACACACTGAGGATGGCTTGGCTGACCAAACAACTGCCTCTTATTGAGTGAATAAATCCTCATAGGCAACTATGAATCCGTATTTTAGTAGTAAAGTCCTCCACTGTGATGTCAGCAAGTGTTCCTTTCCCTACCAACCTACTGAATCATCAAAATGAGGAAATTGTCTGAGATTTCAGACCATTTTAATGTCACTTAAACAGTCATTCAGATTCACCATTGAGGCGTGATGAGGAGAGCGGAGGAGGGACAGACAGACAGACACACTTGGGAGGAAGCGGACAGAGAGACAGACACACAAACATTCTCACTGACATTAATGATGCGGTTGCTGGGCTCTGCTCTCTGTAACTAGATAACGATAAGCTGTAATTAAAACTCACATCAAACGGCTGTTTAAAAAAGTTGCCCCAGGCCTGTCGTAAAAGGTGGCTGGGGCTGAACTCTGTATATGAGACTGTAGACATGTCAGTTCGGTCTCATTCCCCCTGCCAAACCAGATTAAATTTGCAGCTTTAAAAACAGAACAGAAGCTGCTTTTTACCAATTTGTTCATAGGCATGATATTATATGCAGATTTATTTGGATGGGGGAAACGTGTGTTTAGCTGCGTGTCTCAACATTTACTATGAAACCCTTGACTTGATTTATGGCTAAATGACTAACTGAAGTGAAGGATGCAAACTCAACCGTATGGTGGGTGCCCAGCCTAGTGCATGCTGCCAACATACACAGCATACCGTTTCTGGTAGTTTGCAAAAGGAACAATGTGGACAACTGCAAACAGAAAATGTATTGTTATGGTTTACAAACTGGTAAACACACACACACACACACACAAAGTGACTCTGGGTCATCATAACCTTGATATCAACGGACCATCAGGGCGCCGGGGCGTAAGCGCACATACATGTCAGATGAAGTGGTCCTAATAAATAAAGATATTAATTGTCAACAGTTGAATTAAGAGTAACACAGTTCACTCTCTAACCTCTGTCTAAAGCCTGTGAGGAGGGCATCAGCACCAAAGCTCCACAGCTATTGTGGGAGGAAGACAGTAACAAAGGCTGTCAGTCAGAAAACAGAAAAAACAGACACCTTTTGCCAAACTGAAACCCATAATTTCCGATAGCCCAAATTACAGCTGCAAAGCCTTGTTAAACGGGGTTGATTTTAGAACAATGCACATTAGAAAGCAAAAGTCAAACAAGGAATTTAGATTGCAGTATAAGGGCTCTAAACATATTTTACATTACTAGCACTGGTGCTCCCAAAAACGTAAGGAGCACAAGCAGGGCTTTCAAAATAAGTTATAATTCATATACAGTCGTGGCCAAAAGTGTTGAGAATGACACAAGTATTGGTTTCCACAAAGTTTGCTGCCTCAGTGTTGATGATGGCAATTTGCATATACTCCAGAATGCCATGAAGAGTGATCAGATGAATTGCAATTAATTGCAAAGTCCCTCTTTGCCATGAAAATGAACTTAATCCCCCAAAAACATTTCCACTGCATTTCAACCCTGCCACAAGAGGACCATCTGCCATCATGTCAGTGATGTACATCTCCTGCAGACACTGGCCGATGTGGGGCACCATCCGGCGCAGCACCTCGCGGCTCATGATCACGCCAGGGCCGCCCATGCAGACGTTCTCGCCAGGCTCAAGCGCCAGCTTGCCCAGCTTGTCGCGGGCGCCCATGCCCGTCTGGCCCAGGAAGAGGGCCTCACTGCTGTCACTGGCATCATGTCAGTGATTGTCTCGTTAACACAGGTGAGAGTGTTGACGAGGACAAGGCTGGAGATCACTCATGCTGATTGAGTCAGAATAACAGACTGGAAGCTTTAAAAGGAGGGTGGTGCTTGAAATCATTGTTCTTCCTCTGTCAACCATGGTTACCTGGAAGGAAACACGTGCAGTCATCACTGCTTTGCACAAAAAGGGCTTTACAGGCAAGGATATTGCTGCTGGTAAGATTGCACCTAAATCAAACATTTATCGGATCATCAAGAACTTCAAGGAGAGAGATTCAATTGTTGTGAAGAAGGCGTCAGGGCGCCCAAGAAAGTCCAGCAAGCGCCAGGACCGTCTCCTAAAGTTGATTCAGCTGCGGGATCAGGGCACCACCAGTGCAGAGCTTGCTCAGGAATGGCAGCAGGCAGGTGTGAGTGCATCTGCACGCACAGTGAGGCGAAGACTTTTGGAGGATGGCCTGGTGTCAAGGGCAGCAAAGAAGCCACTGCTCTCCAGGAAAAACATCAGGGACAGACTGATATTCTGCAAAAGGTACAGGGATTGGACTGCTGAGGACTGGGGTAGAGTCATTTTCTCTGATTAATCCCCTTTCCGATTGTTGGGGCCATCCGGAAAACACCTTGTCCGGAGAAGACAAGGTGAGCGCTACCATCAGTCCTGTGTCATGCCAACAGTAAAGCATCCTCAGACCATTCATGTGTGGGGTTGCTTCTCAGCCAAGGGAGTGGGCTCACTCACAATTTTGCCTAAGAACACAGCCAAGAATAAAGAATGGTACCAACACATCCTCCGAGAGCAACTTCTCCCAACCATCCAAGAACAGTTTGGTGACGACCAATGCCTTTTCCAGCATGATGGAGCACCTTGCCATAAGGCAAAAGTGATAACTAAGTGGCTCGGGGAACAAAACATCAACATTTTGGGTCCATGGCCAGGAAACTCCCCAGACCTTAATCCCATTGAGAACTTGTGGTCGATCCTCAGGAGGCGGGTGGACAAACAAAAACCCACAACTTCTGACAAACTCCAAGCATTGATTATGCAAGAATGGCCTGCCATCAGTCAGGATGTGTCCCAGAAGTTAATTGACAGCATGCCAGGGCGGACTGCAGAGGTCTTGAAAAAGAAGGGTCAACACTGCAAATATTAACTCTTTGCATAAACTGAATGTAATTGTCAATGAAAGCCTTTGACACTTATGGAATACTTGTAATTATACTTCAGTGTACCATAATAACTACTGACATAAAGATCTAAGAACACTGAAGCAGCAAACATTGTGGAGACCAATACTTGTGTCATTCTCAAAACGTTTGGCCACGACTATAGACCCAATACATCCCAATAAAAACATGTAAAATATTATTTTCTGGTGCTTCTAAATTTCAAGTGGTGCTCTTAAATGTTTTAATTTGGGAGCACCAGTGCTACCAATTATTTTTGTATTTGATCTAGTTACAGCCCAACAAAAAAATGTAAGAGCACCAGAAAATAAGATGTTTTAATTGATTGAGATAGTCTATATAAATTAAAGCTAATTTTTAAGCACATGTTGTGCCATGGAAACTAATATTAAACTTTGTAAAGACGTTTGTTTATTATAAAAAGCCTAAATGTTTAAACAAAAATATTAGGTGTCTATATTGTGTACCTATTGAGATGCATAACATTAGAATTGAACAGGGTCTCTTTAAGAGAGTCAAGTTTGTGAGTGACGACATGCAAGAGATCAGTCATTCATTCATTGGTGTGATCCTTGATCTCCTGAAGAAGAATCCACAAATGTTTAGTGGATATAATGGTAAAGTAACCAGGTTGTTAGCTAGCTAGATAATGAGGTAACATGACTGAACAAGGTGTAAACATTCATGGTTTATCAATGTAAAATGCAGCCTGCCAATGTAAGATAGGGAGAAACAAATCTTGCGCCAGTAAAACGAGTCATATTTTTACCCGTTTGTGCTTGAAATAGTCTGTTTTCTCTGTTGTAATGGTGCAGCCGTGACAGTAACGAATACCTGCTAGTTTTTTTTCTCTGGAACGACGGTACAGCAAAGCCTAATCATTACAGCAACTATTATCCGAGTGATTTTCCTAGGCGCACTGGTGATCCCAAAATAAAATGTCAGGGTTGCACAGAAAAATATTTACAGTAGGAGCATATGTAACCAAAATGGTGGCACTTTAGAGCCCTGGTCTCAACATAATTACATGGAATTGTCCCTTTCTGTCGAGCAATCATGTCATCGCATTAATAAGCTTTGAATATTAAATCTGCCAGGAGAGAAGACACATACTCTAAGGAGTGCCTACTGAAGGAGCCAGATCTACAGTGGGGAGAACAAGTATTTGATACACTGCCGATTTTGCAGGTTTTCCTACTTACAAAAATCCAGAAAATCACATTGTATGATTTTTAAATAATTAATTAGCATTTTATTGCATGACATAAGTATTTGATCACCTACCAACCAGTAAGAATTCCGGCTCTCACAGACCTGTTAGTTTTTCATTAAGAAGCCCTCCTGTTCTCCACTCATTACCTGTATTAACTGCACCTGTTTGAACTCGTTACCTGTATAAAAGACACCTGTCCACACACTCAAACAGACTCCAACCTCTCCACAATGGCCAAGACCAGAGAGCTGTGTAAGGACATCAGGGATATAACTGTACTCCTGCACAAGGCTGGGATGGGCTACAGGACAATAGGCAAGCAGCTTGGTGAGAAGGCAACAACTGTTGGCGCAATTATTAGAAAATGGAAGAAGTTCAAGATGACGGTCAATCTCCCTCGGTCTGGGGCACCATGCAAGATCTCACCTCGTGGGGCATCAATGATCATGAGGAAGGTGAGGGATCAGCCCAGAACTACACGGCAGGACCTGGTCAATGACCTGAAGAGAGCCGGGACCCCAGTCTCAAAGAAAACCATTAGTAACACACTACGCCGTCATGGATTAAAATCCTGCAGCGCACGCAAGGCCCCCCTGCTCAAGCCACCGCATGTCCAGGCCCGTCTGAAGTTTGCCAATGACCATCTGGATGATCCAGAGGAGGAATGGGAGAAGGTCATGTGGTCTGATGAGACAAAAATAGAGCTTTTTGGTCTAAACTCCACTCGCCGTGTTTGGAGGAAGAAGAAGGATGAGTACAACCCCAAGAACACCATCCCAACCGTGAAGCATGGAGGTGGAAACATCATTCTTTGGGGATGCTTTTCTGCAAAGGGGACAGGACGACGGCACCGTATTGAGGGGAGGATGGATGGGGCCATGTATCGCGAGATCTTGGCCAACAACCTCCTTCCCTCAGTAAGAGCATTGAAGATGGGTCGTGGCTGGGTCTTCCAGCATGACAACGACCCGAAACACACAGCCAGGGCAACTAAGGAGTGGTCCTGGAGTGGCCTAGCCAGTCTCCAGACCTGAACCCAATAGAAAATCTTTGGAGGGAGCTGAAAGTCTTGCCCAGCGACAGCCCCGAAACCTGAAGGATCTGGAGAAGGTCTGTATGGAGGAGTGGGCCAAAATCCCTGCTGCAGTGTGTGCAAACCTGGTCAAGAACTACAATAAACGTATGATCTCTGTAATTGCAAACAAATGTTTCTGTACCAAATATTAAGTTCTGCTTTTCTGATGTATCAAATACTTATGTCATGCAATAAAAGGCAAATTAATTACTTAAAAATCATACAATGTGATCATACAACGTCACTCACAGTTGAAGAGTACCTATGATAAAAATTACAGACTTCTACATGCTTTGTAAGTGGGAAAACCTGCAAAATCGGCAGTGTATCAAATACTTGTTCTCCCCACTGTACATAGTATCAACTTATACCCTTGACTCTCTACTGTGGTGTGTAGGCAATCCACTTCATGATCTCTTTCGCTTCACAGAGTACTTCAAGCCAAGGTAGGCGTCTGGCTGGCGATTCCCCTCCTCACGTTGTAGTACACTTCAGGCACACTACATTGAAGGACATTTCTACCAACTAAACCCTCAATCTCAGATGGTTTTCTACCCAGCCTCCTCTTGCATGACACCAATTAAAAATAAACTTTCAAAAGGAGTGCTATATCTACTAACTGCAATATACAATACAACCGGCCGCCATCTTTGCTCTTACCTCATAGGACCAGACACATTGCACGCCAGCAAACCTCCGCACACAGCGGCCCACCTCAACGTCCTCGTGGGTGGTGTACATCTCCTGCAGACACTGGCCGATGTGGGGCACCATCCGGCGCAGCACCTCGCGGCTCATGATCACGCCAGGGCCGCCCATGCAGAAGTTCTCGCCAGGCTCAAGCGCCAGCTTGCCCAGCTCGTCGCGGGCGCCCATGCCTGTCTGGCCCAGGAAGAGGGCCTCACTGCTGTTGAGTGAGCGCAGGAAGCCCTCCAGGCGCTCGCTCTTGATGTACACATCATCGTCGGCCCGCATGAACCACTCGTATTGGTCCAGGTAGTGGTCGTGCATGTACTTGAGCATCATGAAGGACTTCTTCTGCGGCGGGTACGAGTCATCCACGTTGCGCAGTGCCACGATGGGGATGGGGATGGTGGTGTCAGAGCCCTCGCTGGAGAAGAACTCCACATGGCCCGGGATGGTCTGAGCCCACGTTCTAAATAGAGAGAGACAAGGGCAGAGGGCGGCAGAGGTCAGGTACTTGATAGGATGGAGAGCGGGGGTAGAGTTCTAACACACACAAACACGTCTGGGCCCATGAAGGACATAAATAGACGGTCCCATGTGGCTTAGTTGGTAGAGCATGGCGCTTGCAACGCCAGGGTTGTGGGTTCGAGTCCCATGAGGGACCAGTATGAAAATGTATATACTCACTATTGTAATAGCATCTAATAAATTACTAAAATGTCAAATAAACGGATGAGACATGTAATAGCATAATGTGTAATAATATGTATGGCCCAAAATAAAGACATGAGTGGATGTAAAATACTGTGTTAGATATCTCCATTCATTCATCTAGAGAATTATATCAAATCTGCCACATGACTGGACACATGAAAAGATAGCACTGTTGAGTCTGCAGGCTTTCTTCTAGGTCCAACCCCTAATTTCACAAAAGCTTCACATTCACTGCATTTCAGTTGGGCCTAGATGAAAGACATTTTAGGGCTAATGACATTATCATTCACTCTTTCAAACCAGACATCTCTGCATTTAGAGCGATCCTAATAGCATCACTGCTAGTCTACAACGAAACACTGACAGAAACCACTCAAAATTGGAGATCGCAATGGCTCCATCCAGGATTACTCAATTGAACTAAAATAGCCTACCAAAGAGCATATGCAGCTCATCTGAAGGAAAAACCATTCACCACAGAATGGTACAGATCAATTGTGAAGGGAATGTGTTTAGAGTTGGCAACGCCGTGGACAACTGAACAGAACATTTAGCCTACTGAAGTATGCTCTTTGTAAGGTAAATGTGGGTGTGAATGTTGAGAGCATGTTATAACAAAGACTTCCTCCAAATGTCACTTACGACAAGTTGTAGTGACTGTATAAAATCTATAATAGTATATCCAACAGGGTTTTGTCTTGACAGCTTATAGGACATGACCTGCCTTACGTTGAGGTGTTTAATAGCTTACAAGAACACGGAATACCAGAGTCGCCACAGGCACACATGGCGTTGATAACGCTACACTTAAGGGGTGACTAGCAACATTTGTATCGATTACACTTGTAACAAATTTGACTGAAGC
This sequence comes from Thymallus thymallus, assembly GCA_023634145.1. Taxonomy (NCBI): domain Eukaryota; kingdom Metazoa; phylum Chordata; class Actinopteri; order Salmoniformes; family Salmonidae; genus Thymallus; species Thymallus thymallus. Next base: position 7,325,813 of record CM042380.1, on the reverse strand, counting down.
AAGCTTGCACTCACGCTGAGTGTAGGCAACATTATTGCAATTCGGTATCCCTATTTGGCAGAAAACTAGCAACAATATGTATCTTTCAGTGCTCATTTACAAATGTAGGCCGACAACTGACGTGTACATAAACCCTGGGTCAGAAAAAAACAATAGCTGGAATTGGTAACTTGTTAAAAATAAAGTAACATTCCTTCCTTTCTACACATACCTGTGTGCCGCGATGGCGCGGTTATTCAGGTACTTCTGGGCGGTCATGACGCCGACGTAAAGGAAATTGTTGGACCTCGGAACTAGCTTCTCGGTCGCCGAAAATCCGTTATCTTGCGCGGACCATAATACCCCACCGTATTCTCTCATCAGACCCCCGTTCAACCCGCAACCGGCTGGGTTCGCCTTGCGTTTCTGACCGGATTTCTTCAACTCCGTAGCCTTCGGCAATAGGAGTCTGGAAGCCAGGGTGAACCCGACAACCAGCCCCAACAGAACACTAAACCATGCCCTTCGGCTTCGACCTGCCATTCCCCAAAACTTAACCCAACTGCGATTTGCCTCGTAGCCTATTCTCGCTGTTGCCAACACAGCGTCTTTGTAAAGAAATATCGGTTAAATTGTTTCTCCCTCCTCATAAAAACGGGGTTAACTCGCTCTCATGGTAGGAAAGGCTTTCTCCTCCAACCCTCTTTCGGTCCCGATATAAGCCGACTGCTGCATACGTAGCAGTCTCCACAAACCCACCACCTGAACGTACACTCCTCTCTTCATGTGGCCCTTCTAACCAGCAAGCATTCCGTCGCTAACAATAAATGACAAAAAAAAACTGCGACCTTCAACAAAATGTATGGTTTCTTTTTTGCCCCGAGACGCGTAGCCAACCCATTATGTACACTATCTCGTCATTGTGAGTGTCGAAAACGCTTAGTAGCGACGCGGCTTAACTGTGTGATTTGACCTAGTGCTTACCCCGTAGGAGCGCTCTGACTGGCTGTGGTGTGTGATTACGCAGTCGTCTCAGCTTTTTTTCCCCCCTTCCAATATTTGACGCACAAGTCTGATCACAAGCTGAGAGTTTCCCCGGAGTGATGAGCCGGTGAAATTGAGAGACCATGCATGCAGACAGGTGGGGAAGTACAGCGCAAGCTTTGTTGAACCTTGAAATTAAACGGCAGCCGAATTAATATGCAGCACTGAGACATTTCTGAGAAGTCATAATGGACTAGGCCAACTACATAATGCTCTATGATTCAATTCATGTAAATGGTGTGCAGAAAATTAACAAGGTTTATAATGATAGTATTAAATGCATATCAATTTAAGAGCAAGACTACAACAATAATTGAAATCAGTGCGATTTTACCCATACCCAGGAGTTTAGAAACTGTGCCCATACCGTTATAATTATGGCCTAATTTACATTACACTGCCGCCATCTGGTGGACAACACGGAGATGGCAGGTGTATAATTCTGTCACTGGGCCATTACATTAGCTATTGTGTCGTCGTCACATAGTCAGCCTCCCCATCAAACATCAGATACAAAGACAACTTATTTATAATATCTTTGTGATAAAAAAAAAGAAGTGCAGGACAGTTTATTTCTTGACCCCCAATATATTTGGGGCAGAAAAGGGCTTTTTTCAGAATTTTAATAACAAATTGTTTGATGATCATTGATCTTCTAATACATAACACAATGACTGCGGTTACATCTGATTTATGTAATAGTTTAACAAGCAGTATGGTGTACAGTAGTACTAAAGCCATCTGGCTAGCATCTACTCTCGCAACATGAAGCCTTGGTAGGGGGCACACATTTGAAAGTTTACACAGATGCCAGCTCAGCCCCCCCCCCCAAAAAAATAACATACACACAGTTACTCTGAAAGTCATCAGCCAAACCCACTGGCACAGGTGCCACTTACAGGAATAGCATCATTAGAAACTGTAATTCTCAGGTGTCCTAAATAAGATGATTCAATAAGCCAAAAGTTGAAAGTGAGAACAAGACAATCATTTTCAACACTGGTTAGTCTGAAGTTGTCCAAATGCAATAAAACAGAAAGCATTCATCATTATCATGTGGCAACACATTGCATTTGGACAATGGTAATATTGCTGAGGCAACATGATCAAAATCACATACAGTAGTGAAACCAGTTGAATCATACATTTTTTTTTTTTACCAATTCTGAAACCCAAACACTTAAACAACAGATTCAGATTTAGATCAATAACTCAGAGAGCTTTGAGATTGCTGGCAGCTTCCTTCAGTAGGTCAGTGTGTGCCTCTGATGGGTCAGAGGTCAAAGATCAGGGGTCAGAGTTCACAGGTCACCTCAGAATAGGCACAAGTCACCCCTAGACACAGATACAGGATCAGATATTTCTTCCATCTTCCTAATAGTTCAGGTTAGGAACGACGGTAGGGTAATCTGATCCTAGATCCAGGGTTAAGGGGTCAAGGTCTACCCTGAGCCTGTGGCTCTGACCTCCTTTAACCTCATCCACCGCCAGCTGACGGTCCTCTCCTTCCTGGTCTCCACACACAAGATCCACCTCCCTCTCCGCTCAGGGGATTAAATCCTGAAATACACACAGCATGGCAGAATGTAGGCTACTGTCATAGAGAGGAGATGAAGGACACCTACTACTTTTTCCTTAAAGGAGCAACATGTCACATTTCAGCCATTTTCTTTTTAAAGACACTGCGAAGAAAGGCCCCCAAAAAAGCTTAGTACTGCTTCTTACCGGATCATAATCCCAAAAACATTTTTGAAAAAAAAAAGACATTTTGTATCGCTGATGTTTTTGAAATTCAAAACATTAGCAATATTAGCTGTTTTCCTGTATTGTAATACACAACGTTGTGCCCACAACAACGGGCCTGAAGAGATAGTTGCAGTACAAAGATACTTTACAGCAGTGCGCAGTGTTCCATTTTTTTAAAAAAAATGTTTCTTTTGTGGATTTTATTCCTTCATTAATACTGGTATGTACTTTACATTTGGCGCCATTTGCAGATGGAAATGTGACATGTATAACCTTTGAAACGGTTTTAGTAGGAATAGCAGTGCTTTTTATTTACAGCAAGATTAGTGCCTTACATGCATGAATATGAACGTTGCTCATTGCATTGATGCAGATACGGATCTAATAGGATTCAGAACCAGTTTAATTTTAGAGTGAGCATGCAGTCTTTCATTTTCACATTGACAGAGATGCGAGTAATTCGCTAACTACAATGCTGCTTACATCAAATATGTCAACATACCACTGCTCCGTAGGGGCTTCTTGTCAGTCTTTGGTTTCAACACTGTAGTCGATGTGCTGGCCTCTTCAGTGTTCTGAAATTTTACATCATAGTAATAACAATTATAATTATGAGCTATTTTCATTTACAGACAAGAAACCTCAAAGTGCTTACGTGAAACCCATTAACAAATCTGCGAATTGTGAGAAATATGTCTGAGCCATGAGTTTCTTCATGGTCTGGATGGACATGGTCAGAAAATAAACTGGGTGCTAATCATGTCATCACAACCAGGAGTTTTCTGACCCCGTGTCCTTACCATGAAAAACTCCTGGCCTGGCAATAATGTCTATCAAATGCTGCACTTACTTTTTATTTTTATTTTACATATGGGTGGTCCTGTATGGCTCAGTTGGTAGAGCATGGCGCTTCCAATGCCAGGGTTAATTGTTCGATTCCCAGGCCCACCCATATGTACAATGTATGCATGCATGACTGTGAGTCACTTTGGATAAAAGTGTCTGCTAAATGGCATATGTTATGTATGATATTTAGGCCTACGATAGAGAATGCAGCTTACCTGGGCTGTCTTTGCTTTCCCTCTGTAACTCCGCCCCTCTTTCATGCTGTCATACATCTCTATTTTCTGCAATCTCTTCTCCTCCTCCAGCTGGTAAACAAAAGAAAAGTACCAAAAGTCTTCAAGATCAGATTTGGCAGGGACAACGGGCAAACTGGTTTGTGGTGCCTGGGGTTTCAAATGTGACTTTCCTGTGTTTTGCATATATATTTCCACACTATGAGGTTGGAATAATACTGTGAAATTGTGAAAACGATGATAATGCCCTTTTAGTGTGAGAGCTGTTTGAAAAGAATGCCTGAAATGTCTGCCCGTTTTGGTGGGATGGAGTTTTGGTATGCCTGGTGACATCACCAAATTAATTAATAGACCAATAAGAAAGAGTTCCAAACCGCTCTGCCAATAACAGATCGTTTTCCGCTCCCAACTTAGACTACTTCCGGACAGTCCTAGCAAAATTCTACTTCAGAAATTGCTCTTTGCTAAGAAGCCATGGCCTATGTATGGTCCACCTATGTGAAAGGTGTCACCTTTTACCTGTTGTTGTTTCAGCCTGAAGAGGGCCGCCTTGGCATCCAGCTCCTCCTGCATTCTTCTCCTGGATGCCTCCAGTGCCTCTTGTCTCCTCACCACTGCATTGGGATCTGCCAGAAAAAAAAGTAAGATTGGAAAATATTACTGACTCCATAAATTCCATGGCATTCCGAGATTCCGTTCCTGATGTGTCAGTCGCCTTGTTGGAATGGGAGCCGGCTCTAGCCTGTGAGTGCCAGTTGGTCTCTGCTTTAGCAAGCTTGTCATTGTTTTGAAAATAAGTGGCATTGTTGGAGCTGAAGCAAAATGCTCATGTCATAGGTGTGTGCGTGTCTGTCAGTGTGTGTCTGTGTGTGTATAGGTGACTAAATGTACTTGTCAATCTCAGAGACTTCCTTGGTTAAATAAAACAACTAATTGGTTACAGCCACTCACCTTGCACTGCTCCAGAAGCCGAGCTGCTCTGTCCCTGGCTGGCTCTCCTCTTGCTCAGGTGCTGGACCACCAGGTATACCCCCACACACATGAACAGCAGATACCATCCATATTCTGCCATAAATGGTCCCACTGTGGGCAAGAAGAGAAATTATGGGAAGGAATATGGGTTATTTTTAGGGCCGGTTCCAGGCATAAGCGTCATAAGCGGTCACTTAGGGTCCCTGGCTGCTTAGGGCCCTTGGAACTCAGTCTGGGTCTCAACTTACTATTGAGAGTAAAAATAGTAGAATACATCCGGTGCAATTTCGAAATTTGATTGTGCATCAGCAGCTTTTCTCTTTTAGCCATGTCAGATAAAAAATGTGATTTGTAGTTAGTCTAAACTATCTAAACGAATAGCAATCGTGGCCGAATACCGACCGGGCATGCAGGGCACGTGCCCAGGGGCCCTGACCTCCAGGGGGCCCAGATGGATTTTGTTAGTCATTCACACTCAGATATTATATTAACATGGCATAATTCATTACAAAATGTGTATAATTGCAGGAAATTTGCTTTAAAACTGCAAAAATGTTCCACCCCATAGCAAATTGGGTAAAATTGCAGGAAATAAGCTGTGAAACTGCACATTTTCTCTCTCTGTCCCATGGCAAACTGTATAGAATTGCAGGAAATTAACTTTAAACATTACATTACACTAAAATGTTTCGATGCGATGTGGGGGGCCCACCCACCAAATCGTGCTCAGGGCCCTCAAAAGGCTAGAACCAGCCCGGAGTACAGTGCATTGGGAAAGTATTCAGACCCCTTGACTTTTTCCATATTGTTACAATACAGCCTTATTCTAAAATTGATTAAATTGTCTCCCCCATCATCAATCTACACACAATACCCCATAATGACAATGCAAAAACAGATTTAGAAATCTTTGCAAATATATATGAAATATCACATTTACTTAAGTAATCAGACCCTTTACTTAGTACTTTGTTGAAGCACCTTTGGCAGCGATTACAGCCTTGAGTCTTCTTGGGTATGTCGCTACAAGATTAGTGGTACCTGGTTTCTCCATATGTGACGCTTGGCATTTAGGCCAAAGAGTTCAATCTCGGTTTCATCAGACCAGAGAATCTTGTTTCTCATGGTCTGAGAGTCCTTTAGGTGCCTTTTGTCAAACTCCAAGTGGGCTGTCATTTGCCTTTTACTGAAGAGTGGCTTCCGTCTGGCCACTCTACCATAAAGGCCTGATTGGTGGAGTGCTGCAGAGTGTTGTCCTTCTGGAAGGTTCTCCCATCTCTACAGAGGAATTCCAGAGCTCTGTCAGAGTGACCATCTGCTCAATGGAAACAGGATGCACCTGAGCTCAATTTCGAGTCTCATAGCAAAGGGTCTGAATATTTATGTAAATAATGTATCTGTTTATTTATTTTTATATAACTTTGCAAAAATGTATAAAAACCTGTTTTCGCTTTATCACTATGGGGTATTGTGTGTATATTGACGAGGCAAAACATTTATTTAATAAATTTTTGAATAAGGCTGTAACATAACAAAATGTGGAAAACGTGAATGGGCCTGAAGACTTTCCGAATGCACTTAATTTTATATTTAGCTGCCAAATGTTGTTTGTATTGAGTGACCATTGATTTATTTCCAGGTTGGGGTCTAGATTGAAGATGACATCTATTTTTTTTTCCCCGACCTAGGTTGGGGTATGTAGCGAACTAACTAGGCTAAAGTGATCTTCGAGCAAATCTAAAGAAGGAAACTAGCTCGCTAGACTGACATAGCTAGGTAGCTAGAACAATCACGTGCTAACTAACGTTAGCTAGAATAACGTCAATCAATACAGAGCTGCCAACTCTCACACATTTTTATAATTAGTCCATTGTACAGTCAGCGCGCTAATTTTTTAACTGTCCTCCAAATAGTTTTGAAGTCAGAGCATCAGCCTGCAATTTAAGATCACGAGCGGAACCTCTATCATTGTCCTGTTCTGCCAGAGCAATGTGAACCGCGGCACATTGAAACACATGATTGGTCTAGTTATGCAAGGGATCAAGGGGATTGGATGCATGTTTTAAAGAAACACCTCTCAGGATTAGAGTGGAGCTGAATGGAAAAAGAGTAGTATGGTAGCACTGTTTTATGTAGTGTTGTCAACAAAATTAGGTTGTTGTTACTCCCGTCTCTATTGCAGAATGCAGCCTTTTGACAGTATTCAGGGCTGCCAACTTTTAAAGAAAGCTTGGAGTGAGATTTGCCATGTGAATTTCATTGTCCCCATGGCACACCCCTAGACGGGAGGTCTAGGGGATTTAATCCACACTTGCATTAGTCCCCTCGTTTGGCATTTAGGCTGTGACAACAAGAAGGCAGCAGACAGACCTACAGCATGTTTTAGCAGGGACGTTTGGTAGGGTGACCTGATTTGTAACTATACAAAAAAAATGTGAACCCAAAAGTGTACATTTGATTCTAGAGGGGGGACAATACATAGAAAATGTACAGTTGAAGTCGGAAGTTTACATACACTTAGGTTGAAGTCATTAAAACTCATTTTTCATCCACTCCAGATTTCATGTAACAAACTATAGTTTTGGCAAGTCGGTTAGGACATCTATTTTGTGCATGACGCAAGTAATTCTTCCAACAATTGTTTACAGACAGATTATTTCACTTATAATTCACTATATCACAACTCCAGTAGGTCAGACGTTTACATACACTAAGTTGACTGTGCCTTTAAACAGCTTGGAAAATTCCAGAAAATGATATCATAAGCTTCTAAAGCCATGACAGGCTAATTGACATCATGAGTCAATTGGAGGTATACCTGTGGATGTATTTCAAGGCCTACCTTCAAACTCTGTGCCTCTTTGCTTGACATCATGAGAAAATCAAAAGAAATCATCAAAGACCTCAGAAAATAAATTGTAGACCTCCACAAGTCTGGTTCATCCTTGTGAGCAATTTCCAAACACCTGAAGGTACCACGTTTATCTGGGCAAACAATAGTACGCAAGTATAAACACCATGGGACCACGCAGCCGTCAGACCACTCAGGAAGGAGACGCATTCTTTCTCCTAGAGATGAACGTACTTTGGTGTGAAAAGTGCAAATCAATCCCAGAACAACAGCAAAGGACTCTGTTGAAGATGCTGGAGGAAACAGGTACAAATGTATCTATATCCACAGTAAAACTAGTCCTATAATCGACATTGCAACTGCACATGGGGACAAATACCGTACTTTTTGGAGAAATGTCCTCTGGTCTGATGAAACAAAAATATAACTGTTTGGCAAAAGGGGGAGGCTTGCATGCCGAAAAACACAATTCCAACCGTGAAGCACGGGGGTGGCAGCATCATTTGTGGGGGTTCTTTGCTGCAGGAGGGACTGGTGCACTTCACAAAATAGATGGCATCATCAGAAAGGAAAATTATGTGGATATATTGAAGCAACATCTCAAGACATCAGTCAGGAAGTTAAAGCTTGTCGCAAATGGGTCTTCCAAATGGACAATGACCACAAGCATACTTCCAAAGTTGTGGCAAAACGGCTTAAGGACAACAAAGTCAAGGTATTGTAGTGGCCATCACAAAGCCCTGACCTCAATCTAATAGAACATTTGTGGGCAGAACTGAAAAAGCGTGTGCGAGCAAGGAGGCCTACAACCCTGACTCAGTTACACCAGTTCTGTCAGGAGGAATGGGCCAAAATTCACCCAACTTATTGTGGGAAGCTTGTGGAAGGCTACCTGAAACGTTTGACCCAAGTTAAACAATTTAAATGCAATGCTACTAAATACTAATTGAGTGTATGTAACCTTCTGACCTACTGGGAATGTGATGAAAGAAATATAAGATTAAATAAATCACTACTATTATTCTGACATTTCACATTCTTAAAATAAAGTGGTGATCTTATCTGGGAAGTTTTACTAGGATTAAATGTCAGGAATTGTGGAAAAACGTAGTTTAAATGTATTTGGTGTATGTAAACTTCCGACTATTTGTATTTGGTTAGGGTATAGGGGCAGATTAATGTCATAAAGGGCAGATTAAAGGAGATTTGATTATTTACTTTATTTAGTCTGATCAGTGGAACAATTCTCATTCTTAACTACAGGCTAAAAGATTGGGTAATTACTGAGTTTGTCAGCAAGAACACTACTGTTACTCCCCACACTTATTTCATTATTCCACTTTTTCCCCAGTGTTGCCAGTGTAATCACATATTGGAAATCTGATATGCCTACACGTGTCTTTGAAAACGAATTGTGAGGTTATGCATTTTTTCAGCCATTCGTGGACAGTTTTGAATATGTCATACAAAAAAGCACTGGTTATGAAATACTCCAGGAATCAAATTTTACATTTTAGTACTGTGCACATACTAGGCATTATATTTTGTCTATGTAGAGTAAGATGATGGCAAGAACCTTCAACTAGTAGGTATAAACCACCTGAATATAGATATTTATTAGATTTTTCTTGAAGGTTGGGTGATTGAGAAATTAATTGTTATAACAAAAAAATGTTCAAAAACACCCAGCACTTGTGAAACAGAGGATCTTGAAAAATGCTAAAACTATTAATTTCCTCTTGTTTGACCTTGCCCGAGATGAACGTTAATATGAAATATCCATAAGCACATGGACCGCCAACCCTCCTGGAAATCAAGCAGGATTTTCTTCCAACCCTTAAAAAAAAAAATTACAAAATGTTTGTATGTCCTTACCTTGAAAGCAGTCTATGGACAAGGAGACTGCAATCTATGATTTGGTTACCCACTGCCATCAACCATTAGTATTATAATTTCCTGTGTCATTTCAAAATACATAGAATTGCAGGAAATTAGCTTTAAAAACGTAAAATGTTCTCCCATCTAGGGGTGTGCCAGGGGTCAATAACATTCACATAGCAACTCTCACTCCAATGTTTCTTCAAAAGTTGGCAGCCATGTCGATGAATGAGGTTTCTCTGTATTTTGCTAGCTAGATACTGTAGCTCGCTATCTATTAGCCTACACTAGCTAAGATAGCTACACGCACTGCTACAACGTTACCTAGCTAGCTAGCTGCATTATTAGCCAGGCCAGCTATCTTAGCTATAGCCAGGCCAGTTATGTTTGGTAAACAAGACAGAAAACTGACAGATGTGCAGCTGATAATAGCTAGCCAACTTACCAGTTTGTTGCAGGATACTTAAATCCTGGTTTCCAAGGGGTGCCTTCTGTATTTCTGGTCCGTCCTCAATGGTAACATCTTCATCCATTTCTAAACGTGTTGGTGACTCTATGGTCCTCTAATTCTGCGTTTCAATGTCACCACAGCTCAAATTAGCTACTTTTTCGTGCTTCGTCAGTTGACAAAAACGCAATTCCCTGGTCTGTCTAAACAAAACACGCCAGTAAAGATGACGTGTAGAGTTGCCAACTCCTCAGTAAATCGCTAAATGACGCCATCCTAATTTGCATAATTGGCAATGGTGGCCTCAGCCTTTTTTGCAGAGTCTATTTTTTTTAACCAAAAATGGCAGCTTGTTTTGGGTGGAACTGTTATAAGGCTTTGCCTTTTGAGTATGTTTTTGAGTTGTCATGTGTTTTTTTTACATCACTAAGTTTGGCGTAGAAATCAGTCTTACAATACAGGCAGTATTCCCGTGTATCATCTCCAATAAACGGCTTCATCCTGCCTTTGAATTCAGGGTTTAATTCCCACTCTTTTCTGTATTTTTGAGTGTACAGTTTAGACTTAGACATGATGAGCTAGCCAGCTAGATAGATAGATAGATAGATAGATAGATAGATAGATAGATAGATAGATAGATAGATAGATAGACACCCGCTGCTCGTTGAGAAGAGTAAGAACGATACGTGCTTTCACGTCAGTCTCCAATAACACCAGAAAAAGTCGCTAGATTTGTCGCTAGTCACTTTTTTGAAAATGTGTCGATAGAGGGGTCTGAAAACTCGCTAAATATAGCGACAAAGTCGCCAAGTTGGCAACACTGACTGACGTGGAAGCTTCTCGTGCTTCTGAGCAAGACACACAATAGGTGGCGGCAGAGTCCAATAAATGTATCCTACAGTCAATACACACTAGCCTAGTCCTTTCAAAAAGCGATATACTTATCACAAAGTCCTGCCACTTTTCATTCCATTAACTGGAAGGCAAAAATTAAGCATAGACCTGACATTTTTTTATTTTTTTATTTTGTTAAACAATATATATATATATATTAATTTAAGCTTTATTTAGCTAGGCAAGTCAGTTAAGAACAAATTCTTATTTACAATGATGGCCTACACCGGCCAAACTCGGACGACGCTGGGTCAATTGTGTGCCACCCTATGGGACTCCCAATCATGGCCGGTTGTACAGTCTGGATTCGAACCAGGTTGTCTGTAGGTACGCCTCTATGACCTGTGAAGTCAGTACTGTTCACCCCACAAGTACCCTACCCATCCACCCATCTACATTGTAGCACAGCGTAGACGATCAGTTTCTTTAAACGACAATTTAATTTAAATACAATGCTTTTAGTTTTTGAAATATTTAGGACTAAGTTATTCCTTGACAACCATTCTGAGACTAACTGCAGCTCTTTGTTAAGTGTTGCAGTGATTTCACTCGCTGTAGCAGCTAACGTGTATAGTGTTGAGCCATCCACATACATAGACACACTGGCTTTACTCAAGGCCAGTTGCATGTCATTAATAAAGATTGAAAAAAGTAAGGGGCATAGACAGCTGCCCTGGGGAATGTTGGAGAGGCTCCCATTAAAGAACACCCTCCGTGTTCTGTTAGACAGGAAACTCTTTATCCACAATATAGCAGGGGGTGTAAAGCCATAATGCGTGTTTTTCCATCAGCAGACTACCACAATCTATTTATTGTAATTTTCTTTCAGCTAATCATCAGTGATTTGTGTAAGTGTTGTGCTTGTTGAATGTCCTTCCCTATAAGCGTGTTGAAAGTCTGTTATCAATTTGTTTACAGTAAAATAGCATTTTATCTCGACAAACACATTTTTCCACAAAAAGTTTTCTAAGGGTTGGTAGCAGGCTGATTGGTCGGCTATTTATTGTGCAAAGCTGTCATCAAGGCAAAGGGTGGCTACTTTGAATAATCTCAAATACAAAATACATTTTGATTTGTTTAACACTTTTTTGGTTACTACATTATTCCATATGTGTTATTTCTTAGTTTTGTTGTCTTCACTATTATTCTACAATGTAGAACATAGTAAAAATAAAGAAAAACCTTTGAATGAGTAGATGTGTCCAAACTTTTGACTGGTACTGTATATAAGAACTGACCTTTCAGGCTCTGGGTTGAGACAGACCGAGCAAAAAACACCCCAACATCATGACCATTCTATTTAGGCTCTGGTGATGTTCCCTCTTGAGCCCATAGGGAAGAAGAGTAATATTGTTTTTAGAATAAAATAGTGCAGTATAAGTATATTGTTGACGTCCTCACTAGCTAGCTAGCTAATTTGTATTTTCAGTTTATATCCATACTCTTAGCTAACGTAGCTAGCTACTTAGCTAGCCCATCTAGTAGCAGAATCTTACTGCTTTCTCTTAAAAATAAAGCACTTTCAAAGTTTGGAAAAGTAACAGACTTTTATTACGAAAGCAACAAAAGCTGAGGAGCCGAGGAGTCGAGGAGCCCCCGGAGACTTCTGATCATACGCAGCCCCTCCCTCACGGGTAGGCTGATTACCACCTCTTAACCGTCTCCCACTATCGTTTCAAAACCTTTCAACTCTGGTTCGTCTACCTCCTCTTCCTGTCAGCAGTTAAACCTTCAAAATATAAAACACTCCCCATTAGCAATAAAACTTCAAGATACGAAACTGTGAAACCATAATTGCGACCCCCTAGTAATGGTGTAAAGATAAACACACTCACCCATGAAGGCAACCAGACACACACTCATAAATCTTAACATACATGGACCCAAATTCTTAGTGCCTGTTACAACCTGGTACAACCACAGCACAATACAGACACTGTTCTATTCAACCATTCTAGTCCTTCTTATATTATAGCTAATGTGTGTCTAAGTGTACCCCATGAAACCATATGATTATCTTCTCTTGAGCTTCACTGACTGCCCTAACTTTTAGGCTCCACTAACTGCTCTAACTTTTGGGCTTTACCTACTACTCTTAACTATTGGCCTTTACTGGCTGCTCTATCTCCATCCTGTTGCTATCCTATGCAATTCTATAGTTTACTGAGTAACCTACTGTGGTTTCTAACCTTCCAATTATATTCTTTGAATCATAGTCCTAAAAATATTAATCAAAAGCTTAAAATATTCATCACCCACTACGTCACGGCTGTGCTAGCTAACGATACGTCATAACTGTGCTAGCTAGCTAGCCCCACCTAGAATTTAACTAGCAAACTACTGTATCTAGATAACATCCAAACAACATAATAGCCAATTTATCAAAGAGCAACATATCTGTATATTAAAATTAACATTATGTAAAAAGACAGATTCTTTATGAATGGTAATTAGCTAAGACTTACCTTGGCTACATCTAGTCTGATGTTGTTGTTGTTGTTGTTTTTTTACCTTAATTTAAGAAGGCAAGTCAGTTAAGAACAAATTCTTGTTTACAATGAGGGCCTACCCCAGCCTCCCCTAACCTGGACGACGCTGGGCCCGGACTTATTCCTTCAGCACTCATTCATTCAGGTCTGTATATACATATTCATGTACAGTTGTTACATATCACATGCAATATTGTAAGTAATTCTTGGACTTAATTTACGTAGTCATTCACTCAGGACTGCATATTAGTATCCTGTCTGTTGTAACTTTTTTCATTGCATTTAGTATATTGAATGTGCAATAAGTGCATTTATCTGTAATTAAACCCTGTACTAAGGACTGTATTTTAAGGGAATTAGTATTATTACCCTAAATTATATCATACGCACATTTAGCTATTTAAGTATCTCTTCCTGTCATTTACCTGTACAGTTAATTTAACCATGCAAATATTCGCTTACCTGTACATTTAGCCAGACTGTATATTAAGTAAACTATTATTACCCTCACTTATATCATACGCGCATTTAGCTATTTAAGTATCTTTCTCTGCCATCGACCTGTATAATATAGTTAACCATGCAAATATTTTTTATTTATTTATATCAACTTGCAATATTTGTATAATTTTTTCACCTAATACTCTGTAACAATGTATAGTGTACATATTCAGCCATTCACTCATACTATGCAATGCCTGTTGTCGCACTGCTTTGCTTTGTCTTGGCCAGGTCGCAGTTGCAAATGAGAACTTGTTCTCAACTGACCTACCTGGTTAAATAAAGGTGAAATAAATAAATAAAAAAAATAAAAAAAATGTATGGAGTACAAAGTACATTATTTTCTAAAGGAATGTACAGTCGTGGCCAAAAGTTTGGAGAATGACACAAGTATTGGTCTCCACAAAGTTTGCTGCCTCAGTGTTGATGATGACAATTTGCATATACTCCAGAATGTCATGAAGAGTGATCAGATGAATTGCAATTAATTGCAAAGTCCCTCTTTGCCATGAAAATGAACTTAATCCCCCAAAAACATTTCCACTGCATTTCAGCCCTGCCACAAAAGGACCAGCTGCCATCATGTCAGTAATTGTCTCGTTAACACAGGTGAGAGTGTTGACGAGGACAAGGCTGGAGATCACTCTGTCATGCTGATTGTGTCAGAATAACAGATTGGAAGCTTTAAAAGGAGGGTGGTGCTTGAAATCATTGTTCTTCCTCTGTCAACGATGGTTACCTGCAAGGAAACACGTGCCGTCATCATTGCTTTGCACAAAAAGGGCTTCACAGGCAAGGATATTGCTGCTAGTAAGATTGCACCTAAATCAACCATTTATCGGATCATCAAGAACTTCAAGGAGAGAGGTTCAATTGTTGTGAAGAAGGCGTCAGGGCGCCCAAGAAAGTCCAGCAAGCACCAGGACCGTCTCCTAAAGTTGATTCAGCTGCGGGATCGGGGCACCACCAGTGCAGAGCTTGCTCAGGAATGGCAGCAGGCAGGTGTGAGTGAATCTGCACGCACAGTGAGGCGAAGACTTTTGGAGGATGGCTTGGTGTCAAGAAGGGCAGCAAAGAAGCCAGGAACAACATCAGGGGCAGACTGATATTCTGCAAAAGGTACAGGGATTGGACTGCTGAGGACTGGGGTAGTCATTTTCTCTGACGAATCCCCTTTCCGATTGTTTGGGCCATCCGGAAAACACCTTGTCTGGAGAAGACTACCATCAGTCCTGTGTTATGTCAACAGAAAAGCATCCTCAGACCATTCGTGTGGGGTTGCTTCTCAGCCAAGGGAGTGGGCTCACTCACAATTTTGCCTAAGAACACAGCCATGAATAAAGAATGGTACCAACACATCCTCCGAGAGCAACTTCTCCCAACCATCCAAGAACAGTTGTGACGACCAATGCCTTTTCCAGCATGATGGAGCACCTTGCCATAAGGCAAAAGTGATAAGTGGCTAGGGGAACAAAACATCGACATTTGGGGTCCATGGCCAGGAACCTTAATCCCATTGAGAACTTGTGGTCGATCCTCAAGAGGCGGGTGGACAAACAAAAACCCACAACTTCTGACAAACTCCAAGCATTGATTATGCAAGAAAGGCCTGCCATCAGTCAGCATGCAGAAGTTAATTGACAGCATGCCAGGGTGGATTGCAGAAGTCTTGAAAAAGAACAGTCAACACTGCAAATATTGACTCTTTGCATAAACTGAATGTCATTGTCAATGAAAGCCTTTGACACTTATGGAATACTTGTAATTATACTTCAGTGTACCATAGTAACTACTGACATAAAGATCTAAGAACACTGAAGCAGCAAACTTTGTGGAGAACAATACTTGTCATTCTCAAAACTTTTGGCCACAACTGTAGAAACACAGAAGTAGGCACCAGTGGAGCCTGCTGAGGGGAAGACGGCTCATGTTTTTCATGTGTTCAATACAATTCCATTCAAGCCATTATTATGAGCTGTCCTCCCTTCAGTAGCCTCCACTGGTTGGCACTAGCTACAGTGCCTTTAGAAAGTTCACACCCCTTGACTTTTCCTACATTTTGTTGCTACAGCCTGAATTTAAAATTGATAGAATTTAGGCTGTAAAAAAAAAAAAAAGACATTATGGGGTATTGTGTCACTGGCCTACACACAATACCCCATACTGTCAATATATATATATATTTTTTTTTACAAATGAATTAAAAAATAAGTTGAACCCCTTCGTTATGGCAAGCCTATATACATTCGGAGCAAAAATGTGCTTAACAAGTCACATAAGTAGCATAGACTGTGTGCAATCATTTTTGAATGATACCTCATCTCAGTACCCCACGCATACACCTGGGAAGTCCACATGGTGGCAGGCAGCACCCTTTGATTACAGAGCATTATACAACACATACACAGCCTTGCACATTTTCATGCTTCCAGTTTGGCATACATTTTTTTTCCACTGATCAACACACCATTTAAAAGTGAAATAAAATCACAAAATTGATTAACAAGTTAATTATTGTATTGGATAAGACTGTACAGACAACTGTACAGACATCAATTTATTCTAGATCAGTGAAGTAATCATTGGTTGCATCGTTTTATAAAAAAATGTTTAATGTATTTTCATTTTTCAAAATAACAAAAATGGCATTACATGTTCAACACAAATATAAACCTACAAATCAAGCAAAACTTGAGACGCGAGATCTGCATAAAATTATCACGATCCGTTAACCGGTGAGTCTTCCTCCATTTCCTCATCTTCAGACTTCTTCCTCCTCATCTTCCCCTTCTTCCTCCTCATCCTCCTTCTCCGCTTCTACCTCTTTGACATCTTCTACCACCTCTCCTTGTACCTCCTCCACCTTTCCTTGTACCACCTCCACCTTTCCTTGTACCACCTCCACCTTTCCTTGTACCACCTCCACCTTTCCTTGTACCACCTCCACTATTTCCTCTTCCATCTCCTCCACTCCATTTCCTTCCTCCGTCTGCATCTCTGGTTCCATATGCACAATCCCGTTCTCCTCCTCTTCCTCCTCCACCATTTCCGGGGGGACTGCAACACAGGCGAAATAAAGACAGGAAACAGTCAAAGAACCATACATGCAAACCTTTAATTAACTAGGCAAGTCAGTAAAGAACTCAAACCAGGGTCTGTAGTGACGCCTCTAGCACTGAGATGCTGTGCCACTCAGGAGTCCATAATGCTGTTTACTTTGCCATCGCTGACTCTACATGATAGACACAGCATGTCCAAGGCATGTACTGTGTATGAGAAGATGCAGTCGCCTGTACACACCTTGTCTGACGTCCCGCCCAGGGATCTGACCAGCCTGGAGCATCCCCTTCAACCTCTCCACCTCGGCCAGAGACGAGGCGTTAGCTATAGCATTCTGGGTAAGGCACAGAACAAATGTATTAGATTGTGCATATAGAACCATTACAGTAGATGGGCATTTCAGTTTTACATTTGTTTTGCTGAACAGACCCTTTTTGAAAGGACAATTAGAGTAGATTGTCAGTCCCGTTACATGAATTTGTTTAGCAGACCATAAATTGGCCATTAAAATTGTGAAAATTATGTTAGGTCAGTGGAATGGTGGTATAGAAACTGAGCTGTCCACGCCATAGTCTGTCACTGTGTGAAAACAATGACATAGGTCCAATCTATGTGTTGCAATGAAAGCTAGCCAAAAGGAACACACTACACAGCGAGTGTACATTTTCCGTCGCTAAATAAATCAATAAATGTTAAAGTGCCTTGATCGCTTCCACGTCAGCGGGAGACGGCCCCATCTTCTTCTTCTCAGGCTGCTGCACTGCAGCTCCAGGGGTGAACCTGAGAATGCAAACCAGCAGAGTTAGAGACCATGGAGGGGATTGGTGCTTCTCAAGCCTCTCAACCAGTGTAGTATCTTTTCTTGTTGAGTCAAATAAACTGATACGACAGGAAATGCCATTGAGACGGCGCTCCTAAGAAACACTGTTGCATGGGGGTTAGATTTACAGTAGTTGGATCACCACATATTTAGATGCTACGCAATACCCCATCTACAAGAGTGCAGCTAGTCCGATTCTAGAGTGTTCCTCTGATTTTCCGACACCCCCACCAGCCAGTGTCCAGTGATTCTAAGGAGCTGCCGTCCGACGGGGACTTTCATCTTACGTTTTGGTCCGCTTGGCAATATCCTTTGCAAGCTGAGCACCTCGTTTGCCCTTGAACATTTTCTCCGCCTCCTGACGCTCCTATGGTAATACATCACAGTTAAAGTGAGAGCTTTTCCAATAATCAGACAGCGAGACCTTCACGAGAAGGACTGGGGTGGACTGACAGACGTTTAGGAGAAACATACAAATACACCATTCTCTTAGCATGCCTAAGAAGACCGATCTCTCCTCCTATACATTTCCTTCTATTCTGCAGGCTTCTTTATCATTGCACTGCAAAGATGAACAACTAGGGCCTTTGTAGGCGAAGTCCATCGGTATGTGATTGTTTGCACTGACTAAAGGCCTACATCATTACAAAAACAACATTGTTTCATACAACCAGACCTGTGTTATAGATAACCACCCTTTGGACCTGGTAATGACAACGCTTTTCGAATAAGCTATAACTCCTAGTTTCTGAACGATGGCATGCACTTACCTTTAACTTGACCTTCTGGAAGTCAAGCACGTGAATCTGGGGGATTTTGTTGATGACATAGAGTCTGTAGTGCTTCTTGTTGGTCACTGGATTCCTGAGGAGGCTGAGATATCACGAAAGCAGAGATTACGATATTGCCTCACAAAACACAGTATTTAGGTGTACAAATACAGCAACTCATCTTGTCCTACAATTTACAGTGAAATTGAAAGCAACCTAATACATGAATGAGGACCGCACATCGCGCTACCAACCCTGCGTATATCGGATTACGTTCCCTTCCACTTCACCGGATTTCTACCGAAAAAGCCCGGAGCTAGGCCCATCTCCCGGCTAGCAGACGTGTACTAGCTAATTTCCCGGGCTACAGTACCTTTGTCAACCGGCCTTGGACCTTCAATTGTCGACATGGAGCCCCGCCGAGCCATCACGACTGGTCTGCAGACGTAATCGTCCGACATGGTCTCAACAGGCTTTTCTCCGAAGATCCATCTGCTAGCCCCGGCCCGCTAGCATTCTGAACGCCTCCCGCTCGCATAATGCAGCGTCCACTGAACTGCTCCCTGGCTCACCTCTTTGCTGCTCATCGGACCTTATGATCACTCGGCTACATAGCTGTTGCCTGCTCGACTGTTCCCTAACACGGTACCTCATTCTGTTTATCTGTTAAGCCTCAGATTCGAACTCAGGTCCTTTGTGTGGCACAACATTTTCTCAGTCTATTCATCGCCATTTACCCGTTGTCGTCTTAGCTCTCTTGATTAACTGTTTGTTTTATGCCTCTCCCTTATTGCAATTTCATATGCCTTGTCTGTTGCCGTTTAGGTTATTCCTTATCGTTCTATTTCACTGTGGAGCCCCCAGTCCCAATCATCATGCCTCAGATTTGTCCCACCCCCAACACACACGGAGACCTCACCTGACTTAACTGGTGCCTCCAGAGATGTAACCTCTCATCATTATCCAACGCCTAGGTTTACCCCCACTGAATTCTCATCCTACCATATCCCTGTCTGTACATTATGCCATCAATCTATTCTATCGCACCCAGAAATCTGCTCCTTTTATTCTCTGTACCCAACGCACTAGACGACCAGTTCTTAAAGCCTTTAGCCGTACCCTTGTCCTAATCCTCCTCTGTTCCTCTGGTGATATTGAGGTAAACCCAGGTCCTGTAGCCCCCAGTACTACACCTATTGCCCAGGCGCTCTCATTTGTAGACTTCTGTAACCGTAAAAGCCTTGGTTTCATGCATGTTAACATCAGAAGCCTCCTCCCTAAATTTGATTTATTCACTGCTTTAGCACACTCCGCCACCCCGGCCATCCTTCAATCTAAGCTAGATGCCCGCAATCTCACACAAATTATCAAGGAACCTACCAGGTACAACCCTAAATCCGTAAACATGGGCACCATCATAGAGATCATCCTGACTAACTTGCCCTCCATATCTGTTTCCAACCAGGATCTCAGCGATCACTGCCTCATTGCCTGCGTCCGTAATGGGTCCGCGGTCAAACGACCACCCCTTATCACTGTCAAACGCTCCCTAAAACACTTCAGTGAGAAGGCCTTTCTAATCGATCTAGCCCGGGTATCCTGGAAGGATATTGACCTCATCCTGTCAGTAGTTCTTTAAAAGTGCTTTCCTCACCATCATAAATAAGCATGCCCCATTCAAAAAGAACAGATATAGCCCTTGATTCACTCCAGACTTGACTGCCCTTGACCAGCACAAAAACATCCTGTGGCGCACTGCATTAGCATCGAATAGCCTCCGCGATATGCAACTTTTCAGGGAAGTCAGGAAGCACCTCCTCCCAGTTGCCCACTGCACTGAGGCTAGGAAACACTGTCACTACCGATACATTTACAATAATCTAAAATTTCAATAAGCATTTTGCTACGGCTGGCCATGCTTTCCACCTGGCTACCCCTACCCCAGCCAAACAGCTCTGTACACCCCGCAGCAACTTGCCCAAGCCCCCCCCCCCCACACACTTCTCCTTCACTCAAATCCAGATAGCTGATGTTCTGAAAGAGCTGCAAAATCTGGACCCCTACAAATCTGCTGGGCTAGACAATCTGGACCCTTTCTTTTTTTTTTTTTTTATTATCCGGCGACGTTGTTGCAACCCCTATTACTAGCCTGTTCAACCTCTCTCTCGTATCGTCTGAGATCCCTAGAGATTGGAAAGCTGCCGCGGTCATCCCCTCTTAAAAGGGGGAGACACTCTATACCCAAACTGTTACAGACCTATATCCATCCTGCCCTGCCTCTCTAAAGTCTTCGAAAGCCAAGTTAACAAACAGATCCCTGACCACTTCGAATCCCACCGTACCTTCTCTGCTATGCAATCTGGTTTCCGAGCTGGTCATGGCTGCACCTCAGCCACGCTCAAGGTACTAAACGATATCATAACCGCCATAGATAAGAGACAGTACTGTGCAGCTGTCTTCATCGACCTGGCCAAGGCTTTCGACTCTGTCAATCACCGCATTCTTATTGGCAGACTCAACAGCCTTGGTTTCTCAAATGACTGCCTTGCCTGGTTCTCCAACTACTTCTCAGATAGAGTTCAGTGTGTCAAAACGGAGGGCCTGTTGTCCGGTCCTCTGTTAGTCTCTATGGGGGTGCCACAGGGTTCAATTCTTGAGCTGACTATATATATTAATGATGTCGCTCTCGCTGCTGGTGACTCTCTGATCCATCTCTACGCAGACAACACAATTCTGTATACATCTGGCCCCTCTTTGGACACTGTTAACAAACCTCCAAACAAGCTTCAATGCCATACAACACTCCTCCCGTGGCCTCCAACTTCTCTTCAAAGTTAGTAAAACTAAATGTATGCTTTTCAATCGAACGCTGCCAGCACCCGCCCACCGGACTATCATCACTACTCTCGACGGGTCTGACTTAGAATATAGCCTCCAACACTCTACTCAGCAAATTGGATGTAGTCTATCACAGTGCCATCCATTTTGTTACCAAAGCCCCATATACTAACCACCACTGCGACCTGTATGCTCTCGTTGGCTGGCCCTCACTACATATTCGTCACCAAACCCACTGCCTCCAGGTCATCTATAAGTCTTTACTAGGTAAATCCCTGCCTAATCTCAGCTCGCTGGTCACCATAGCAACACCCACCCGTAGCATGCGCTCCAGAAGGTATATTTCACTGGTCATCCCCGAAGCCAACACCTCCTTTGGCCGCCATTCCTTCCAGTTCTCTGCTGCCAATGACTGGAACGAACTGCAAAAATCTTTAAAGCTGGAGACTACCATCTCCCTCAAAAAACAGCTGTCAGAGCAGCTTTCCAATCACTGCACCTGTATACAGCCCATCTGTAAATAGCCCATCCTACTACCTCATCCCCATATTTATTATTTTTGCTCAATTGCACTCCAGTATCTCTATTTGAACATCATCATCTGCGCAGCTATCATTCCAGTGTTAATGCTAATTTGTAATTATTTCGCCACTATGGCCTATTTATTGCCCTACCTTCCTAATCTTACTACATTTGCACACACTGTACATAGATTTTCTATTGTGTTATTGACTGTACATGTCTTTACCCCATGTGTAACTCTGTTGTTGTTTTTGTTGCACTGCTTTGCTTTGTCTTGGCCAGGTCGCAGTTGTAAATGATAACTTGTTCTCAACTGGCCTACCTGGTTAAATAAAAAATGTGAATCTGACTTAACTAGGTGCTGTAGTAGAAGCAGGTATTGATCATTAGATACCTGAGAAGGGTCAATGTCTTCACTGAGGCTAGCGGATCCAAATCACCCTGAAGGTAAAAGCAAATGTAAAAACACATGAACAAATCGATGGTTCAACCGCTGTGCACACGCATGTCACACATCTCGCTAAATAAGAGCACAGGTAATATTTGTTCAATCAACAACATGCATGAGTAAAATGCTCCCAATCAGTAATTATTTAAAAAGATCAGAGTTCTTGACCCACTAACTGATGGGATTGGGATGTGTGACTACTCACCAATTCCTGGATGTTGTTGCTTGTGAGGATCAGTTCCCTCATACTCGGCAATGCCTGTTCAAGGTTTTCACCAACACGACTGTGGGGACCACATTGTTTACAAAACACAGTGACAGCTAGCTAGCTAGCTAGGATGTTAACGTTAGCAGACAACACAGGTCACATTAGCTAATTAAAAAGGAATTATATAAATCCTAGACAACATACAATTGCTGCGAAAGTTACCATATTCTGTTGTTGTTCATTAGCAACGTTTTGAGCCTCTTGAGCAAAGGGAAGCCGTCCAGTTTTCTGATTTCATTGTCAGAGAAATCGATGGTATCAAACTGGTCAAGTGTAGCCCCGAGGTTTTCAAGTACAGGAATTTTGTAACCTAAATGAGAGCAGAGCATAACAGCATAAACTTAGCCGGATAGTTTGGGTAATGTAGCTAGTACTGACTGCAGTTAGCAAGCACTACCCATTAGTTATTACAGTGCGAAGGCCTAGCCAACCAGAGTTAGCTTTTTTAGCTAGCATAAAATGCGCAGGTTAAGATTTTACCTCGCAGATCCAGCTCCCTGTCACGCACAGGGTTTGTGTACTGAGCAGCCTGCTCAATTAGCTCTGCCGATAATTTGACCATATCGACGGCTAACTGTGAAAACAAAACAAAAATGTATACGCGGGTTTCTTGATAAACAATATCCACAATCCTTACAATTTTTCAACACGCTGCCGCCCGGAAGTAAGACTACTCCCACAATGCAACTCGATGGACAATAAATAACTGGTCAAATTTCATAGAGCGCGCTCTATGTTTTTTTCTAGAAGCTGCCCAGAATCGTATTCACTTGGTAAGGGTTTCACCAGACCGAGATAGATGCACACCTATTTTGCCCCTTCTTCTTCAGTCAGTAGTATCGGGAATCCTTGGGACGTCCCTACCCTAAACCCTAATCCCTACCCTTACCTAACCCTAACCCTTACCTTAAACATTTAAAATGTAAACGAGGTAGGGTCCAAGCATCCCAGTTCGAACGGACCCTTCTTCTTCTTCTTGTAACTTTCTGGCAGACTAGATGCTTTCCGTCTTATTGCTGCCTTCCACATGTCAGCGTAGATATTATTCCATACATTTACATCAACTGAAGGCAAATAACTTGTATACTACTGCTTGAGAGGTTCAGGAAACAAATGTACAGGTGTGATAGACAAATATTGGTCTAATGACTTCCTTCAGAAATAACATTGACAGATTATACTGATGGAAGTCAACTGCGCTAGGAGGTAGGGAAGGAATGAGGTAGAGGGAGGGAGGGAAAGAGACAGGAGAGAACGAGAGAGAAGGGAAAGAGGGACAGAAGGAGAGACAGTAAGATACTCTGTGCGTGTGTCACGACAACCCGGCCACTCGTTGTGTGAGAGGTGACTGTATGCATGACATTCTCAGTCTGGTAGGAGGCCAACCTTAAGGAACATATATTTAAAAGTATACCGTAAGTATTCACCTAAAGATATCATGCATAATACTGCATGTATTAAAACACAGCTAAAGAGGCTTGAAAAGTCCCAAGTGGCGCAGTGGTCTAAGACACTGCATATCAGTGCTAGAGGTGTCACTACAGACAACCTGGTTCGAATCCAGACTGCGAATCCAGACTGTATCACAAGCGGCCGTAATTGGGAGTCCCAAAGGGCGGTGCACAATTGGCCCAGTGTCGCCGAGTTTGGCCGGTGTAGGTCATCATTGTAAATAAGAATTTGTGCTTAACTGACTTGCCTAGTTAAATAAATAAATATGAAAAAGTATGTTCCAAATGCAAATACATGTTTCATGCTTTGGTACTCATTCATAGGCCACAATTTGTGCGATTACAGAGCTATGTGTCAGAACGGGCAGTGTCCCCCTTCCTGTTCACCCTCTACACCTCAGACTTCAGATATAACTCTGAAACATGCCACCTACAGAAGTTCTCGGATGACTCCGAAATTGTAGGGTGCATCAGGGGTGGGCAGGAGGAGGAGTACAGGAGCACAATCATGACTTTGTGTTGTGGTGTGAGCAGAACCACCTTCAGCTCAACATCAGCAAAACAAAGCAGATGGTGGTGGACTTCAGGAGAACCAAGGCACAACTGACTGCAGTCCCTATACAGGGGATGGATGTGGAAATGGTTGGGTCATACAAGTTCCTGGGAGTCCATATGGACAATGGGCTGGTAACACCGGGGCCCGGTACAAAAAGGGCCAGAGCTGACTCTACTTTCTGAGGAGGCTCAGGTCCTTCAACGTGTGCAGTAAACTACTGCATACCTTCTACCAGTCTGTGGTGGCCAGTGCCATCTTTTTTGCAGTGGTGTGCTGGGGACCAACTTAAAAGCTGGTGATGCTTCTCGGGTAAATAAGCTGATCAGGAAGGCTAGCTCTGTCCTGGGGATGTCCAGTTCCACGGACCTGGAACTGTTGGGGTGTTACGACCTAGCTTAACAATTGTGCATCCATCCGTGAGTAACTCTGGTCCGTAATCACTCATTCACTCAGGACTTATTTATTCATTCAGGTCTGTATATACTTACTCATGTACAGTTGTTATATCATATCACGTGCAATATTGCAAGTAATTCTTGGACTTAACTTACATAGTCATTCACTCAGGACGGCATTTTAGTATCCTGTCAGTTGTATCTTTTAGTATCCTGTCAGTTGTACAGTTAATGTAACCATGCAAATATTCACTTACCTGTAAATATAACTGTATATTTACCTGTACAGTTAATTTAACCATGCTACATTTTCAGCTAAAGACCACAGTTAAACAAAGTAGACAGCATGTATTGCCATAGAGATTTTAAACTATTATTACCCTCACTTATATCATGCACTGTAAGTATTTCTCTGCCATCGACCTGTATAGTATAGTTAACCATGCACCATCCACCAATGTATAGTGTACATATTCAGCCATCCACCCATACTATGCAGTCTTTTTATAGGTTTTTTGCACTGCAGACTTATATTTTGATACTTTTTCATAATGCCGCTCTATGTACCATGTATCGTGTATCTGTCTTTTGTGTATTTTCGTTGTGGCATTTGGTACCTGCCTTGTGTTTTTTTCGTAGCTGCTTGAAGAAGAAATTTCTCCTCGGAGATCAATAAAGTACCTATCTATCTATATATCTAGATATCATTCCCATATTCCCGATTCCACTTTTAGTGTTCCATGTAAGGACAGCTCTCGTAAGAGTTCAGAGATATTTGAAATGTGATTTCCGGGAACAGTAGACCACCACTCAACACACCAGGAGACATCCAGCCGTGAACACAAGACTCAGACTCAGGTTCGTGCTGAAACTAGAAGGACAAAGATAGAGAACATTAGTTTTTAAGTAAAAGTGGGATAGAGAGCTAAAGCTTTGAACACACCGACTTCGTCATGGCGTTTTGGTACACCAGAAGTACATCCATTTCCAATGGAACGCTGCGTTTGCATTCAGCATTGCGTTGCAGAGGCAGTGCGTTCTGTGTGGTCCATACGTTGGATTTATCTAAGGTATGGGTCAAACTGTATGCATAAACGGTTTGACAGAAATGGTAGCAGAAGGTGAATGTTGAACTTTTGTTGCACACATATCTACATGACGCTGTATACTACAGTATTTTGCACATGACAGTCGTTGTGTTCAAAGCGTAATGCTCATATCAGTTTGTAAGTGAAAGTGGAATAGGGAGGTGAGGCTTATATATATTTTTTATTTAACCTTTATTTAACTAGGCAAGTCAGTTAATAACAAATTATTATTCACAATGAAGGCCTACCTCTTGCACTGAGATGCAGTGCCTTAGACCACTGCGCCACTCGGGAGCCTAGAGAGAATTTTGGTTTTAATCGAAATTATATCTTTGAAGCAACCTGATCTCACAGAAATCCGTGAGCGGCAGTAAATGTTGTTTTCTAGTTTACGAAACGTCCTCCTTTTATAATGTATTATAGTGAATTTGTTCCGATTTTTGTTGTCTAAATAACAGTAAATTGTTTGTGATATAACTGCAACGTCTCCAACACAGGTTGGAACATGCTACAAGGAAAAACAAGACTGACTAAAAACCCGCCTAAACTTCCCCTATATAACTGTTACCCTGGTAACCCTCAGGTGCCGCCCCCCACCGTAGCTTAGGAAGTAATCTATGGGAGGGAAAGAGACAATCAATCAATTTATAAAGCTTTGGTACTAATTCTCCCAACTATGAGGTCTAACATTGTAATAGACGATGTGTCATGTCCTGATATGTTTCACCTGTCTGTTTGTCCCCTCCCCACACCAGGTGCACCCTATCACCATCATTAGTCAGTTTGGGTATTTAGTCCCTTGGGTTCTGCTGGGGTTTTGCCTAGTCCAGTCGTTCCAGCACTCTGTTCGTATTACTAACTCTGCCAGTCTGTTTCCCGGTATTTGGACCTCTACCTGCCTTTTGGATTACGTACCTGTCTATCCCCTCCTGTGCCTTCGACCTTCTGATCTCCTGCTAAACGAACCCTGCCTGTGTTACGGATTACGAGCCTGTCTACCCCTCTGCACTGCCATCCTTCTGATTCCCGGTACCGAACGCTGTCTGAACTACTACTGCGAGCCTGACTCCCCTTATTGGATTATTGCCATTCTGATTCCCTATTACGAACCTTGCCTGCCAACCACTACGAGACTGCCAGCCTTAACAACTTGATAAAGACTTCATGTCAAAAGGTCAACAAATGTGATTGTGATGAAATGTGGGATGATTTAGTTCTCAGTACGTGAGGGCCTGACTTTTTTGGTTAAAAAAGTTTATCTGGAAAGCAGTGTGTTAGCCATCGCTCCATGCTGTCTGTAATTTTCCTTTGGTAATAGGGTGGTAGTTTTAAACCATTTTGCAACATCTGGCTCACACCTTAGTCTGCTTGTTCTATAGAGTGGTAACCATTTTACCATACTCAGCTCGCGCAGTACTCTGGCTGGTCTAGTAGAAATTCACCATTTAAACGTGTGTCACAAGTGGGTGCATACATGGACCAAGACAAAGTGCAGGGATTATAGTTCGACATTCTTTTTATTTAAACTACGTATAAAATTGCCAACAGAACAAACTATACAATACAAAACAAACACGATAATACAAACGTCACGTACACCAACACAAACACGAATGAACGGGCATAACAAAAAGCGGCACACTTACTTTCACCGTGACTCGCGAAAATGATCGACAACGACCCACAACCCAGTGCGAAAATTACAAACCTATGTAGGATCCCTAATTAGAGACATTGCGCAGCAGCTGCCTCTAATTAGGGATCCAACGCAAACCACCACCAGATACAGAAAGAAAAGACCTGTCAGACTCTGACCATGGTTACATAGAGAAGCAAATAGGCTTCTCTATGGCCAGAGCCTGACAACGTGGGGACCCGCTTCCTCACGCTCATTGGTCTGGCGTGTAAATTCTTAGCGAGTCCTTTTAAGCACTCTGGTCTGAAGGGCGGTGGAAATTCTCAGACATAAATGAGAGAACATCTCACTCTGACCATTTTTCTCGTCCTAGCAGAGCTGGTTAGGCTGTTTTCCTGTTACCCAGTGCTTTGTTAAGTGTAACTGTGCTGCTGGCACCAATTTAATTACGTATTTTTGCCGACGTTTACTGAAACCGGCCATAGTCGACAGGTGTTGAGAGTTTGTAAATGCATCAGGTATTCTGCACTTGTCAGGCTCTGGCCATAGAGAAGCCTATTTGCTTCTCTATGTAGCTATGGTCAGAGTCTGACAGTGTCTTTCTTTTCTGTTTCTGTGTGGGTTTTGGGTTGGATCCCTAATTAGAGGCAGCTGCACCGCATTGTCTCTAATTAGGGATCCTATATATGTTAGTCGGTCCATCACTCTGGTGTGGGTTGTTGTCGATCATTTCGCGAGTCACGGTGAAAGTAAGTGTGCCACTTTTGTTACGTCCGTTCTTTCGTGTTTATGTTGATGTACGTGACGTTTAGTCTATTCGTGTTTTTTGTTCTGTAGTTCGTCATTTGTGTTTTTATTTATACATAGTAATTTATAATATTATTACATAGTATAAATAAATAAATATGTCGAACTACTATCCCTGCGCTGCGTCTTGGTCTCTCCACACACACTCACGTGACAGCACTCTGGCACACTCAGATGATAGTGCTCTGAAATCGGAGTAGATAGCCAGAGATAATGTACGAACGCACCCATCATGTCACAATATTACTGTTGTAAAACACAGACATTCTTTGGAATACACAGAATGGAAATTCACATAACAATAACAATAAAAGAAGGTTCCTTTGAATCACTCATTAATTTGACTGTAGAATAGGGCTTGGATTCCAATGAACTGTGAAGTTCCAGCGAACCATTAAACAGTTGGTCATAAATTCAGATTTGTTTGATTTGAAAGGTGAATGAACCTGGTGATTCTGGAAACTTAGGAAAATATAGGTATTTTATCTCAACTTTAGCCTACAATTTGCCTACATGAAGTCTGTTCATGTCAGGCTCTGGCCATAGAGAAGCAATAGGCTTCTCTATGTAGCTTTGGTCAGAGTCTGACAGTGTCGTTCTTTTCTGTTTCTTTGTGGGTTTTGGGTGGATCTCTAATTAGAGGCAGCTGCTACCCGTTGTCTCTAATTAGGGATCCAATATATGTTGAGTCTGTCCTTCACTTGGGGTGGGTTGTTATCGATGTATGTCGCAGTCACGGGTGAAAGTAAGTGTGTCTTGTTTACGTCCGTTTCATTTCGTGTTGGTTTAAGTGAACGTGACGTTTTGGATTGTAGTGTTTGTTTTGTGTTCGTACTTTTGGATTGTTTGTTATACATAGTATTAGTAACAAATAAACAATGTCGAACTATGAGTGCGCTGCGCCTTGGTCTCGCTCACTACCGAATCGTGACAGAACAACCCACCACGATGAGACCAAGCAGCGTAACTGGGGAGAGAGGGAGAGAGAGGTGGTGCCGCCGCGTTATGCGCGACGCGCAAGACGAGGCAACGCCCGCAAACAACCCCAAACCTTGGGGGGGGGCTATGGGGCTGGTCAGGAGTGGAAGAGGAGGCACCAGTCCCACTTTCCAGGTGGCATTCGCCAGACACGGAGTACGTGGGGGAATACCGACGGAGGGAGGAGTACGAGATGATCATGGAGCTATGTTGGCTAAATATGGAGGAGTGTGAGAGCGAGAGGAGGGAGCTGGCTCTAAAAGGTGCCCAAGAGGAGCATCCCCAGTCCAGGTCCGGTCGTCTACTCCACCCTCATGCCAGAGCAGTCCGCTCCACCGGTACCCAGTCCGGGTCCGGTAATCTACTCCTCCTCCCTACCAGAGCTATCCGCTCCTCCGGTGCTTAGTCCAGGTCCGGTCGCCATCTTCACTCCCATGCCAGAGCAGTCCGCTTCACCGATGTCCAGTCCGGGTCCGGACCTCTGCTCTACTCCACGCATCCGACCTCTGGTGCGCCTCCCCAGTCCGGTACGACCCGTGCCGGCTCCCCGCACCAGACAGGTGCTTCCTGTGCCAGCTCCACGCACCCGACATCCGGTGCGCCTCCCCAGCCCTGAGCCTCCAGCCAAGGTCAGCCGCCCTGAGCCTCCAGCCAAGGTCAGCCGCCCTGAGCCTCCAGCCAAGGTCAGCCGCCCTGAGCCTCCAGCCAAGGTCAGCCGCCCTGAGCCTCCAGCCAAGGTCAGCCGCCCTGAGCCTCCAGCCAAGGTCAGCCGCCCTGAGCCTCCAGCGAAGGTCAGCCGCCCTGAGCCTCCAGCGAAGGTCAGCCGCCCTGAGCCTCCAGCGAAGGTCAGCGTCCCTAAACCTCCTGCGAAGGTCAGCGCCCCTAAACCTCCTGCGAAGGTCAGCGCCCCTAAACCTCCTGCGAAGGTCAGCGCCCCTAAACCTCCAGCGAAGGTCAGCGCCCCTGAACCTCCAGCGAAGGTCAGCGCCCCTGAACCTCCAGCGAAGGTCAGCGCCCCTGAACCTCCAGCGAAGGTCAGCGCCCCTGAACCTCCAGCGAAGGTCAGCGCCCCTGAACCTCCAGCGAAGGTCAGCGCCCCTGAACCTCCAGCGAAGGTCAGCGCCCCTGAACCTCCAGCGAAGGTCAGCGCCCCTGAACCTCCAGCGAAGGTCAGCGCCCTGAACCTCCAGTGAAGGTCAGCGCCCCTGAACCTCCAGCGAAGGTCAGCGCCCCTGAACCTCCAGCGAAGGTCAGCGCCCCTGAACCTCCAGCGAAGGTCAGCGCCCCTGAACCTCCAGCGAAGGTCAGCGCCCCTAAACCTCCAGCGAAGGTCAGCGCCCCTAAACCTCCTGCGAAGGTCAGCGCCCCTAAACCTCGAGCGAAGGTCAGCGTCCCGCCACCTCGAGCGAAGGTCAGCAGCCCGGAGCCTCCAGCCACAGCTCAAGGCCTGGAGCCTCCTCCACCGGTACCCAGTCCGGGTCCAGCCGTCTGCTCCGCCTCAGTGCCAGAGCAGTCCGCTCCACCTGTGCCCATTCCGGGTCCAGCCGTCTGCTCCGCCCCAGTGCCAGAGCAGTCCGCTCCACCGGTGCCCAATCCGGGTCCAGCCGTCTGCTCCGCCTCAGTGCCAGAGCAGTCCGCTCCACCGGTGCCCATTCAGGGTCCAGCCGTCTGCTCCGCCTCAGTGCCAGAGCAGTCCGCTCCACCGGTGCCCATTCCGGGTCCAGCCGTCTGCTCCGCCTCAGTGCCAGAGCAGTCCGCTCCACCGGTGCCCATTCCGGGTCCAGCCGTCTGCTCCGCCCCAGAGCCAGAGCAGTCCGCTCCACCGGTACCCATTCCGGATCCAGCCGTCTGCTCCACCCCAGTGCCAGAACAGTCCGCTCCACCGGTGCCCAATCCGGGTCCAGCCGTCTGCTCCGCCTCAGTGCCAGAGCAGTCCGCTCCACCGGTGCCCATTCAGGGTCCAGCCGTCTGCTCCACCTCAGTGCCAGAGCAGTCCGCTCCACCGGTGCCCATTCCGGGTTCAGCCGTCTGCTCCGCCTCAGAGCCTGAGCAGTCCGCCCCACCTGTGCCCAGTCCGGGCCCGGTGGTTTTCCCCGCTCCATGGCCGGAGTCGTTTACCCCACCGGTGCCCAATCCGGGCCCGGTTAATTGCCCAGCTCCATGGCCGGAGCCGTCTGCCCCACTGGTGCCCAGTCCGGGCCCTGTTTTTTTCCCCGCTCCTTGGCCGGAGTCGTTTGCCCCACCGGTGCCCAGTCCGGGCCCGGGTGTTTTCCCCGCTCCATGGCCGGAGCCGTTTGCCCCACCGGGACCCAGTCCGGGCCCGGTTGTTTTCCCCGCTCCATGGCCGGAGCCGTTTACCCCACTGGTGCCCAGTCCGGGCCCGGTTGTTTTCCTCGCTCCATGGCCGGAGCCGTTTGCCCCACCGGTGCCCAGTCCGGGCCCGGTTGTTTGCCTCGCTCCATGGCCGGAGCCGTTTGCCCCACCGGTGCCCAGTCCGGGCCCGGTTGTTTTCCCCGCTCCATGGCCGGAGCCGTTGGCCCCACCGGTGCCCAGTCCGGGCCCAGCGATAAGGAGGGGCCATGGAAAAAAACTGTCCACGTCGCCGGAGCCAGAGCCGCCCCCAAAGGACTAGTTTTTCCCTCCCAAATTAACCCCCCCATGTTATTGTGTGCCTTTTTTTTTTGGCGTCCGGGAGTCCGCGCCTTGGGGGGGGGTACTGTCAGGCTCTGGCCATAGAGAAGCAATAGGCTTCTCTATGTAGCTTTGGTCAGAGTCTGACAGTGTCGTTCTTTTCTGTTTCTTTGTGGGTTTTGGGTGGATCTCTAATTAGAGGCAGCTGCTACCCGTTGTCTCTAATTAGGGATCCAATATATGTTGAGTCTGTCCTTCACTTGGGGTGGGTTGTTATCGATGTATGTCGCAGTCACGGGTGAAAGTAAGTGTGTCTTGTTTACGTCCGTTTCATTTCGTGTTGGTTTAAGTGAACGTGACGTTTTGGATTGTAGTGTTTGTTTTGTGTTCGTACTTTTGGATTGTTTGTTATACATAGTATTAGTAACAAATAAACAATGTCGAACTATGAGTGCGCTGCGCCTTGGTCTCGCTCACTACCGAATCGTGACAGTTCAAAAGTGAATGTATTGTTGACTACTTGGTTCTCGCTCTCTTTCGTGTACATTTGAAATGATCTTAGTCACAAGTATTGTAGTCAACACATGCCATCTCTAGTGAAAAGATGATATACACCCCAGGCCAAAAGTTTGGAATAATACTCATTCAAGGCTTTTTCTTTATTTGCACTATTTTTTACATTGTGGAATAATAGTGAAGACATCAAAACTATGAAACAACACATATGGAATCATTTGACTAGAGGGGTGGTGTGGTCTGAGGAGGAGGAAATATAAAGTTCCTAGGAATATGTATTCTGTAGAACTCTGATAGGTTAATAATTTGCCACCTTAACTGGATAAACTGTATAAAAGAGACACTCAGCTCTTCGATGTGTACACTTTCTCCAAGAGAAGTCTGACACTCCAGAAACTAGGAAGAACACAACATCACTGGTAAAGATATGACTTCCAATTAAGGGTTCTAATGTGAATATGAATATATCTGTGTGTTACTTTAAAGGACAGGGATGAGGTGGGATACATGGGTTGCACACTTGCTCTACTAGCACCATAACACCTGAGTTGTAGTGTTGTTTTTTCAGTTAACCAATTAATCAATATATTTGTATAATGATTCATTTGACTCAGCCGAGCCCGTGTTTCTGTTTAGTATCTGTTTAGGGGTTTTGTTGTGCATCCTTGAAGTCATACTTTTGACAACCAATGTATCCCCTTCAGAACCCCTGGATGCTTAATAAATCTAGCCATTCATTCTTTCATGTTTTACACTTATCAAATGTCCTGGTCTTTGGTGTGTTTAGTGTGTCGTTTCTTGCTTCATATTAGTTGCTGACCAATGTCACTATGTATTCTTACTTTACAGACACTTGTCTCCAACTACACAAAATGGCTTCTAAACCCATCACAGAAATTGCAATCTCCACTAGCACTGAAAGGGAGCAACAGCTTCGTGGCCAAGGCTTTCACATGATGGATGTCAACCTCAACCAAGGCAATTCATCCACCACAAGCTTATACATGTGGTACAAAAAGGGCAATGGCGAACCCATCACCGGAGTCCAGTTTTCGTTCACTGATGCAATGAAAGATGGCCTGAGGAAAGCAGGGTACACTGAGCTCCCAGAAAACCTCAACTCTGGAGCATACGGAGATACCATCCATCTCTGGTACTCTAGTGGTGCAAGCCCCAAGTACCACATTCCCATTGTAGATCTCCAGCTCACCACTAATGTGAATGGAGAGGCTGCTCAATTCAAATACAGCTGGGAAAGGCTGGCATGTAATCTGAACCGCAATAACTCAGGAGATGACATCCATCTCTGGGTGAAGCGAGAGAGGGAGACCTACATCTGCGACGTTGCTGCCACCACCTCATTCCAAGAAGACATCAACCTTTTCAATGAGGGCTACATCCGCATGGATGAAGATCTCAATAGAGGTGCTAGAGGAAACTGGATCTTCCTCTGGTACCGTCAATCCACCGATAAGGGCAGCGGGCTCACAAGGGTGGAAGCATCCATCAACCACGTGCAGGATTTCAGCCTACAGCAGCGTGGTTTCTCCATGGTGAATGTTAACCTCAACGAGGGAACATGCGGTCAGCCAGTGTTTGTCTGGCACAAGAAAGATGGATCTCTCCCTATCAAGGTCTTGACCGTTATATCCAACCACAAGGCATATTGTCCTTATGAGGAGGCCGGCTTGGTTTTCATCGACAAAAGTCTGAATACTGGCAACAACGGTGTGCCCCTATTCCTCTTGTATGGCAACTAAAAACCTGCGGTGGATAGGCAGTGTGAGCCTAAAATATGCCAGATGTTCGTTTTTGCATGGAAATGTCTCTGTCTATTTTCTGTGATACATTTTTGATTCTCATTCTGACACTCAATGATAGCTATTATGTCATAAAGTCACTGTCAAAGATCATTAAGACATTTTTTAAGGTTGACTTTAAAGTTCTTTACAATCAATTTCCAATTGAATTATGGTATAACATTTTACAATCATATTTTAGCAGGAGATTTATAATTTTTTCTGAATATTTCAAGGGGTTGTAAGGTATTATATCTCGTTGTGTCAAATACGATTTAGAAATACTTCAGTACAGTAATAGAAATAAAGTATAATGATTAACGATTTATGTTTAACACTGAGAATCCTAGTCTGTTCATCAATAAAGAAAGCTTTGCAAAACTGAACGTTGTACCTTTTTAAATAACTACCCAGTGAAAATCTCACTATAAGAGTTCATATTCTGTTAACTCATATCCAAATAATGTTGCTGACTCTGTCACGGTGCGTCGGATATAAGGGACGATAGACGGAGCGCTGGTGAAGGGTCATCCTTTTATTTGAAAATGAGTTAACTCACGAAGCATTAACAAATAAAGGAGAGTGAAAAACAAAAAACACGATACTAACAAAACACAGTGACTTACTTGGTTTGCAGCAGGCAGAGCAGACAAACACAAATGAACAATGATCCACACACAGGTGGCTGTGTGTGGTGACTAAATACTGTCCCCAATCAGAGACAACGCTAGACAGCTGTCTCTGATTGGGGATGATAATATCCCTAATAGGAGTGTGAGGACTTGGTTGTGTGCCTCTCATCCTCCCCTAGGTGGGAGTAAGAGGCCTTATCACAACCAAGCCCTCACAGTACCCCCCCCCCTAAGGTGCGGACTCCCGATCGCACACATACAATCCCCCCTCTCCTGAAAGAAAAAATGTCCAAAACTAGGGGGGACATGGCGGGGTACTGAGGTGGTTGCTGGTGGGGGCTCCGGTTCCGGTTCCGGGCGTGGCACAGGCTGTGTCCGGTCCGGACCCCGGCGCGGTGGTTCCCCCCTCAGTACTCCCGCCATTCACCAAGTCCTGTCTGGACCCTGGTGCGGGAGCCCTCGACCCTGGAGAGGGGCTGACAACCGGCCCCGGACTGGGCACCGGTGGAGCGGACTGCTCCGGCACTGGAGCGACGCAGATGACCGGCCCCGGACTGGGCACCGGTGGAGCGGACTGCTCCGTCAATGGAGCGACGTAGACGACCGGCCCCAGACTGGGCACCGGTGGAGCGGACTGCTCCGGCACTGGAGCGGCGCAGACGACCGGCCCCGGACTGGGCACCGGTGGAGCGGACTGCTCCGGCACTGGAGCGACGTACACGACCGGCCCCGGACTGGGCACCGGTGGAGCGGACTGCTCCGGCACTGGAGCGAAGCAGACGACCGGCCCCTGACTGGGCACCGGTGGAGCGGACTGCTCCGGCACTGGAGCGAAGCAGACGACCGGCCCTGGACTGGACACCGGTGGAGGAGGCTCCAGGCCTTGAGCTCTGGCTGGAGGCTCCGGGCTGCTGACCTTCGCTGGAGGTGGCGGAACGCTGACCTTCGCTGGAGGTGGCGGAACGCTGACCTTCGCTGGAGGTGGCGGAACGCTGACCTTCGCTGGAGGTGGCGGGGCGCTGACCTTCACTGGAGGTGGCGGGGCGCTGACCTTCGCTGGAGGTGGCGGGGCGCTGACCTTCGCTGGAGGTGGTGGGGCGCTGACCTTCGCTGGAGGTGGCGGGGCGCTCACCTTCGCTGGAGGCCTCGGGCTGCTGACCTTCACTGGAGGCCTCGGGCTGCTGACCTTCACTGGAGGCCTCGGGCTGCTGACCTTCACTGGAGGCCTCGGGCTGCTGACCTTCACTGGAGGCCTCGGGCTGCTGACCTTCACTGGAGGCCTCGGGCTGTTGACCTTCTCCGGAGGTCTCGGGCTGCTGACCTTCTCCGGAGGTCTCGGGCAGCTGACCTTAGCCGGAGGTTTCGGGCAGCTGACCTTCACCGGAGGCCTCGGGCAGTTGACCCTCACCGGAGGTCCGGGTTGGACGCCGTGCCCACCCTGGGCACTGACGCAGTGGTGGTCCTCAGTCCTGCAGCTGGTCTGGCTGTCGGCCCCAGACTGGGCACCGACACGCTATGGAGCTCCTGCTCCACAGCGGGACTGAACGTCGTGCCCACCCTGGGCACCGACGCAGAGATGGTCTCCAGCCCTGTGGTAGGGCTGGCTGTCGGCCCCAGACTGGGCACCGACACGCTATGGAGCTCCTGCTCCACAGCGTGGCTGAACGTCGTGCCCACCCTGGGCACCGACGCAGAGATGGTTTCCAGCCCTGTGGTTGGGCTGGCTGTCGGCCCCAGACTGGGCACCGACGCGCTATGGAGCTCCTGCTCCACAGCGGGACTGAACGTCGTGCCCACTCTGGGCACCGACGCAGAGATGGTATCCAGCCCTGTGGTTGGGCTGGCTGTCGGCCCCAGGCTGGGCACCGACGCGCTATGGAGCTCCAGCTCCACAGCGGGACTGAACGTCGTGCCCACTCTGGGCACCGACGCAGAGATGGTATCCAGCCCTGTGGTTGGGCTGGCTGTCGGCCCCAGACTGGGCACCGATGCGCTATGGAGCTCCAGCTCCACAACGGGACTGAACGTCGTGCCCACTCTGGGCACCGACGCAGAGATGGTATCCAGCCCTGTGGTTGGTCTGGTTGTCGACCCCAGGCTGGGCACCGACGCGCTATGGAGCTCCTGCTCCACAGCGGGGCTGAACGTCGTGCCCACCCTGGGCACCGACGCAGCGATGGTCTCCAACCACAGAGCTGTGCTGGCGACCGTCGTTGTAGCCTCCGTGCGAGGAGTAGGCACGGGGCTTATAGGACTGGGGAAACGCACCAGTGGTCTGATGCGAGGCGCTGGCACGGGTCGCACCGGGCTGGGGAAACGCACCGTTGGGTTTGTGCGTTGAGCTGGTACTGGTCTCACCGGGCTGGGGAAACGCACCGTTGGGTTTGTGCGTTGAGCTGGTACTGGTCTCACCGGGCTGGGGAAATGCACCGTTGGGCTGGTGCGTTTAGCTGGCACGGGTCGCGCCGGGCTGGGGAAACGCACCGTTGGGCTGGTGCGCGGAGCAGGCGCGGGCCTTACCGGGCTGGGGAAACGCACCGTTGGGTTGGTGCGTTTAGCTGGTACGGGTCGCACCGGGCTAGTGTTGCGCACCGATGGTTTGGTGCGCAGAGTCGGTCTCCTCTTCCTCCGACTCTGGACCGGCGCTGGAGGCACCGGACTGGGAACTGGCGCTGGAGCACGACTGTCCCTGTCGTCTCTACTCCACCGCCAATCCCCATCCTGTGAGGGCTCCTCCGGGAACCCCCACGAGTGAGGGAACAGAAGCACATCGTCGTCGTCTTCCTCCGACTCCTCTCTGTACTCCTGCTCCCACGGCTGTAGGGGCTCCTCCTGGAACCCCCACGAGTGCAGTGGTCGGGGCTTTTCTCCCTCGATCCCCGACCACCCCCATAGCCCCCCCCCCAAAATCAGTTTGAGGGGTTTTCTGGGCTCCAGGCTGGTCCTCAGTTCTAGCCCGGTGACGTGTCCTCCGTCCTCGGCGCCTTGACTGCTCCGGACCACAGCCTTCCTCCACCGCATGATAATGGTAGACATCCTCTTTCGATAATTTCCCCATATCGTAGAGGATGTCTACCAATGTCTGCTCACGTTGCGTCCCAGGGTGGTGGATCATTCTGTCACGGTGCGTCGGATATAAGGGACGATAGACGGAGCGCTGGTGAAGGGTCATCCTTTTATTTGAAAATGAGATGTACTCACGAAGCATTAACAAATAAAGGAGAGTGAAAAACAAAAAACACGATACTAACAAAACACAGTGACTTACTTGGTTTGCAGCAGGCAGAGCAGACAAACACAAATGAACAATGATCCACACACAGGTGGCTGTGTGTGGTGACTAAATACTATCCCCAATCAGAGACAACGCTAGACAGCTGTCTCTGATTGGGGATGATAATCTCCCTAATAGGAGTGTGAGGACTTGGTTGTGTGCCTCTCATCCTCCCCTAGATGGGAGTAAGAGGCCTTATCACAACCAAGCCCTCACAGACTCGTCTTATACTCGTATTTGTGGCCAAAGAGAGGGGCTTTAAAACGGTGGGTGTCAAAGGTCATGTGCCGGTGTGTTAAGGAGTAGGGAGAAGTTGCCCCTAGACACTGATCTTGGGTCAGCTTTGCACTTATGACTGGGGAAGGGGAAGCTGGTCTTAGATCTGTACATAGGGGAAACTTCACCTCAGACTGTGTGTTCAGGAGGATAGGGGATCATCTGTTGGTTGGAGTGGGATACGAGGGTGGAGGGAATGGTGTTTAGAGACACTTCCTGTTGACGATGGAGGATCCAGCCTCTGTGTATTCATCCTTACTGATCCACATCTGCTGGAAGGTGGACAGGGAAGCCAAGCTGGAGCCACCGAATAGGCTCAGTGAGAGCAATTATCTACACCGGGGGAGAGGTTAAGAGGGGGGGTTCCATATGTCTGAAAATTGTCTTGACTAAGACATTGTTGGCTTACAGGTCCTTACAGATGTCAGGATTTGTAGCATTTATTTTAAACATTTTTATTTTCTCACCTTTATCAAGGGTGACAATAATGTTTGACCTAACTGTATATATACACACACACCTGAAAAAAGAGGTAACTTGAATCTTGTGTTTCATAGGTCCATAGGTTATAAATAGATGTATTTCAACATCTTTTACTCAATCACACCATATATACAGACCATCAGTACCATGGTAAGACAACACCATCGTTAGAACAGGGACTATCCCACAAAGCAGGAACAATGACTTTAGCTCAGTAGGCTAACTAACCTAAATATTCTGAAACAACTCCATATTTCCTAGTTGATACCAAATCTGTTTGTGCTCTGGCCAGCTCCATTGCTCATTGTCAAGCCAAACATGTTGTGTATATCAATGAGTGACAAGGACTTGGAATGATGGCACAAACAGACTTGTACTCAGTCTACATACAGTGGGGAGAACAAGTATTTGATACACTGCTGATTTTCCCACTTACAAAGCATGTAGAAGTCTGTAATTTTTATCATAGGTACTCTTCAACTGTGAGTGACGGAATCTAAAACAAAAATCCAGAAAATCACATTGTATTATTTTTAAGTAATTAATTTGCATTTTATTGCATGACATAAGTATTTGATACATCAGAAAAGCAGAACTTAATATTTGGTACAGAAACCTTTGTTTGCAATTACAGAGATCATACGTTTCCTGTAGTTCTTGACCAAATCCCTGTTGCACACACTGCAGCAGGGATTTTGGCCCACTCCTCCATCCAGATCCTTCAGGTTTTGGGGCTGTCGCTGGGCAATACGGACTTTCAGCTCCCTCCAAAGATTTTCTATTGGGTTCAGGTCTGGAGACTGGCTAGGCCACTCCAGGACCTTGAGATGCTTCTTACGGAGCCACTCCTTAGTTGCCCTGGCTGTGTGTTTCGGGTCGTTGTCATGCTGGAAGACCCAGCCACGACCCATCTTCAATGCTCTTACTGAGGGAAGGAGGTTGTTGGCCAAGATCTCGCGATACATGGCCCCATCCATCCCCCCCTCAATACGGTGCAGTCGTCCTGTCCCCTTTGCAGAAAAGCATCCCCAAAGAATGATGTTTCCACCTCCATGCTTCACGGTTGGGATGGTGTTCTTGGGGTTGTACTCATCCTTCTTCTTCCTCCAAACACGGCGAGTGGAGTTTAGACCAAAAAGCTCTATTTTTGTCTCATCAGACCACATGACCTTCTCCCATTCCTACTCTGGATCATCCAGATGGTCATTGGCAAACTTCAGACGGGCCTGGACATGCGCTGGCTTGAGCAGGGGGACCTTGCGTGCGCTGCAGGATTTTAATCCATGACGGCGTAGTGTGTTACTAATGGTTTTCTTTGAGACTGTGGTCCCAGCTCTCTTCAGGTCATTGACCAGGTCCTGCCATGTAGTTCTGGGCTGATCCCTCGCCTTCCTCATGATCATTGATGCCCCACGAGGTGAGATCTTGCATGGTGCCCCAGACCGAGGAAGATTGACCGTCATCTTGAACTTCTTCCATTTTCTAATAATTGCAACAGTTGTTGCCTTCTCACCAAGCTTCTTGCCTATTGTCCTGTAGCCCATCCCAGCCTTGTGCAGGTCTACAATTTTATCCCTGATGTCCTTACATTGAGTGTGTGGACAGGTGTCTTTTATGCAGGTAACGAGTTCAAACAGGTGCAGTTAATACTGGTAATGAGTGGAGAACAGGAGGGCTTCTTAAAGAACAACGAACAGGTCTGTGAGAGCCGGAATTCTTACTAGTTGGTAGGTGATCAAATACTTATGTCATGCAATAAAATGCAAATTAATTATTTAAAAATCATACAATGTGATTTTCTGGATTTTTGTTTTAGATTCCGTCTCTCACAGTTGAAGTGTACCTATGATAAAAATTACAGACCTCTACATGCTTTGTAAGTAGGAAAACCTGCAAAATCGGCAGTGTATCAAATACTTGTTCTCCCCACTGTATGTCCTAGTGCAGAGAAGTAATAAACACACATTGTTTTACCAGAATTAACCAGAGAATTTTGAGAAATGAACCAGAGAATGATGAGTTTATATCTCAAAGGGTCTCTTAAAAATCATGCTTTCTGATGCTGAATTGCCGCCGTGCTTAATTTTTTATTTATTTATTTAACTAGGCAAGTCAGTTATGTGATTTAACCAGCATGTAAACAATCATTAGATTAAGTAGAAATGAACAGTGAACAGCACAACATCAACAACACTCTTTCAAGTGTAAATACTCCAACAGTAAGGGGTATTGGCTAGGAGGAAGTTTTTTCTAAACCATGTGACCTGACCAGGATAAACTCTAGGTTCCAGTTAGATCATTTTACTAGAGTACACGCAGGCTTTAACACATAACAGACAGGATCTTTCTGTTCCCTATCAGGCTTTAACACATAACAGACAGGATCTTTCTGTTCCCTCTCAGGCTTTAACACATAACAGACAGGATCTTTCTGTTCCCTCTCAGGCTTTAACACATAACAGACAGGATCTTTCTGTTCCCTCTTAGGCTTTAACACATAACAGACAGGATCTTTCTGTTCCCTCTCAGGCTTTAACACATAACAGACAGGATCTTTCTGTTCCCTAGCAGGTGTACAGTACAGGTTCTGCCCCCTATAGGAGAGGGAGGGTGGAGAGGGATAGAGGGAGGCTTGGTGGATCTGATCCTAGATCTGTTGTTAAAGGAAAGCCCAATCCTGCCCTCAGGGCTTAGAGATGTTATGTAAACTATTGGAATGTTTAATTTACAGAGCTCAATGTGTTTAGGTGGAATTTCATAAGACACAAAATTGTGTGACTCATCAGTGAATATGAAGACAGTGATTTGAAAGAAACACTAATTGCTCTTTCCTCATCTACCCATTAGCAGGATTGTGTTCCTAACCTTCTATTATACAATACTCTCTCTGTCTCTCTTTCTGTATGTTTAACATGAAACGGGTTCCATTTCCCCCTAAGTCAGATCTGTTATTGACCATGTGACCTCCTCTCTCCTCACTGGCCTTTCCTCTTCTCTATGGAATGTTCTTGTTATCCCTGTTCTTCTGCCTGTTTCAACCAGATGCCTTCACACATTGTCTTTTTGAAGAACCAGTGTCATTTAGAAACCATTTGCTGAACTGAATTTATAGGTGGTGTGGACACAACAAAATACAGTGGTAGTTGAGCACATTTCCTGAATGAACACATCTTTTCTATTTGCTTTTGGATTATTCTTTGATTAGTTTTGTGTAGAATCAGAAAGTCATGCACATCTCATGTCCACATTCTGAACTAACCTATAAGTGGAGTTCAAACGCTCGGTTTGAAACAAATGTCCATTTGTAAAAGTCACAGATATTTCAAACACAATTTTGACTTCTTTCTTTTATCGTGTGAGTTTGGTCACAGTGTGCTTGTGTATATTTTCCTTTGTTTTCACCCATTTGAATGTATGTGAAATACTGGTGGAAGAGCAACAATGTTCACCCAGCAAACTGATCCAATAAGGATAATACCTTTTGAATTTGAAAACCAAAACCAAAAACAAAGCATCAGCTGTATTTCCTATCATTTTGGTGGGTATCAAACCCTGTGTGGTTGTTTTGATGACGCCTGGCCTACCCTCTCTTCCAGGTGGCTCTCCCAGGGTACATGGAGGACTTCCCTCGTCCCCGCTACCCTCAAGGCAGCTCCCGCAGACTCCCCCTACTCTATGGCCAGGCCATGGAGCCACAAACCACCCCGACCACAGCCGTGTCTCAGCAAAGCCTGCCCGATGTGAGGGAGGCCAGAGACAGAGCCCCCCTCAGCAGTCTCTCCACCTCCGCCCTGGTCCAGGCCATCCGCCAGGAGGTGGCATAGCTTGCCAAGAAGAAGACAGACATGTTTGAGTTTCAGGTGTAAGCCCTGAGTCTAGTGGCCGGGAGGTGGAATTGCAGCACTCTCTTTTCTGATAGAGACTAAACAAACTCTCAAACTCAGCTTATTTGATATTTGTATATTAAGAATTATAAAAGCTTCGCTCTCATATCCTCTCTCTCTCTCTCACTCTCTCTCTCTCTCTCTCCCTCTCTCTCATCGTGGGAAAATACCACGTTGGTCTGATGTGTTTCACCACCATGCTCTTATTTTGGAGTTACTGAATGATGAGTGTTCAAACTGTCAGTCATTT
Source organism: Thymallus thymallus (assembly GCA_023634145.1). NCBI lineage: Eukaryota > Metazoa > Chordata > Actinopteri > Salmoniformes > Salmonidae > Thymallus > Thymallus thymallus. The sequence goes on along the minus strand of CM042380.1, from coordinate 7,282,550 downwards.
CTTCTTAACAATGTCTCTATAGTTACGTTACACTATCTGTTCCTTTACGTTGTACATATGTAATTCCCATGCCTAAAGACCTGTAATAATGAAAGTTGAGTGTTTCTCTAACCAGGACAATAACCTACAGTATGGCACAAAATCAATACATGTACAACAATTGATGAGGCAGAGAGAGTCGTCGTGCTCAAAGGTTCAAACACTTCAGAACAGAAGATCACAATGAAGTGATAATGCCAGAGAATCCGATGTTTGGAGGATATATTGTGTTGGACCTGACACTACCCCTGACACTACCGCCCTGGACTGGGCACCGGCGCAGGCTCCGGCGCTGGAGCTGGGCTGGATGCCGGTCCCGGACTGGGCACCGGCGCAGTGGAAGGCTCCGTCTCTGGAGCTCTGCTGGACGCCCTGGACTGGGCAACGGCGCAGGCTCCGACCCTGGAACTAGGTTGGAAACCGTCACTGGCACCTGAGGGCTGGTGCGGAGAGTCGGCACCTGTAGCACTGGGCTCGGAACACGCACAGGAGGCCTGGTGGGGGAGCCGGCACTGCCCATACCAGGCTCGGGACACGCACAGGAGGCCTGGAGTGGGGAGCTGGCACTGACTGTAAGGCAAGGCAAGGCAAGGCAAGTTTATTTATATAGCGCATTTCATACACAATGGCAATTCAAAGTGCTTTACATAGAAGAAATTAAGATAATCAAATGAAACAAGAACAACCAAAACAGTTTAGAATAAAGAAATTAAAACATTCAAAAGAAATAAGAACAATTCAAACAGTTTAGAATAAAAAATAAAAAAATCCAGTACAAACAGTCGGACAAACAGTGGCACAGTGCTCATTCAGTAAATGCAAAGCTAAACAGATGTGTTTTGAGTCTGGATTTGAATGTGACTACTGTAGGAGCACATCTGATCTCTTCTGGAAGCTGGTTCCAGCTGCGGCTGGCATAGTGGCTAAAAGCAGACTCTCCTTGCTTTGATTGAACCCTTGGTATTTCTAGCTGATGTGATCCTAATGATCTGAGTGATCTGTTGGGTTTATATTCAGTGAGCATATCTGCAATGTATTGAGGTCTTAGGCCATTAAATGATTTATATGCCAGTAATAATACTTTAAAATCAATCCTAAATGTAACTGGGAGCCAGTGTAAAGACCTAAGGACTGGTGTGATGTGTTCATATTTTCTGGTTCTGCTCAGAATCCTGGCAGCAGCGTTCTGTATGAGCTGCAACTGTCTTATGGTCTTTTTGGGAAGGCCAGTGAGGAGTCCATTACAATAATCCACCCTGCTGGTGATGAAATGATGCACAAGTTTCTCTAAGTCTTGACTGGAAACAAAGCATCTAATTCTTGCAATATTTTTCAGATGATGATATGCTGATTTAGTTATTGCTTTGACATGACTACTGAAGCTAAGGTCTGACTCTAGAGACACACCGAGATTCCTGACTTGATTTTTAGTTATTTGACCCCTAGAGTGAAGGTATGCGTTCACCTTGAGAACTTCATCTTTGTTTCCAAACGCAATGACTTCAATTTTGTCTTTGTTTAACTGAAGAAAGTTTTGGCACATCCAACTGTTTACTTCATCAATGCATTGGAACAGGGAGTCAAAAGGGCTGTAATCGTTAGGCGATAGGGGCTAAGTAGATCTGTGTGTCGTCTGCATAGCTGTGGTAAGAGATTTGGTTCTTTTTCATTATTTGGCTCATTGGGAGCATGTACAGGAGTAGGAGTGGTGCAAGAATTGAGCCTTGAGGAACTCCGCATGTCATGGATGTCCACTCAGACTTATGGTCACCTATACTCACATAATAACCTCTCGCTTCCATTTTAGGACTATCCCAGAAAGCCCCACCCAGTTTTCCAGCCTGTCAAGAAGTATGTTGTGATCGACAGTGTCAAATGCAGCACTGAGGTCGAGTAGTACCAGTACTGATAATTTGCCTTTATCAGAATTTAAGCGAATATCGTTTATTATCTTTATGAGCGCTGTTTCTATGCTGTGATGCGATCGGAAACCAGATTGAAAAATGTCAAAGTATCCATTCGAGCTTAAGAATTTGTTCAGCTGATTGAAGACAACTTTTTCAATGATCTTACCTATGAAAGGAAGATTTGAGATCGGTCTATAGTTGCTTAATATAGTCTTATCCAGATTACTCTTTTTCAGGAGGGGTTTGACAACTGCAGTTTTCAGGGAGTTTGGAAAACTCCCAGAGAGAAGTGAGGCATTTACCACTTCTAGGAGATCTGCTTCTAATCTTTTTAACACACTTTTGAAGAAAGATGTGGGAAGTGCGTCAAGGACGCAGGTTGATGTTTTAAGGTGTTGTACGGTTTCTTCCAAAATTTTGCCATCAATTTCTTTGAAATCAGACATAGTAACTACTTTCTCAGGTTGTGGTCTGATCTGTATGACCCCAGTGCAGCTCAAGGATGTGCTGATCAGCACCTGTAAAGACTGGGCTCGGGACACACACTGGGCTCGGGACACGCACTGAACATCTGGCATAGCCAAAGTATCGCCACAGGCGCTCTTCCTCCTCCTCATCCTTTGCATCCCATGGCCCCCATGCCACCCCCAGCAGCGCTATTGTAGTTTGACATACTTTATTTTCTAAGCGAACTGTAAAAACAATACAAGCTCATTGTGATATTGCGAGGGGTGAAAGTGAAAGAGGAGGCGCGTAGTCAAAGATAAGTTTAGCGAAATAAGAGATTTAATAAACAGACAGCAATACACAAAGAAAGACAATAACCTGCGAGGGGTGAACCAAAACACACAGAGCTAAATAGTGACCCTGATCACCAATGTGGAACAGGTGTGGATCATCAGGGTGTTGCTACCATTTGCAACATCTGGCTCACACCTTAGTCTGCGTATTCTATAGAGTGGTAACCATTTTACCATACTCAGCTCGCGCAGTACTCTGGCTGGTCTAGTAGAAATTCACCATTTAAACGTGGGGACCCCCGTCCTCACGCTCTTTGGTCTGGCGTGTAAATTCTTAACGAGTCCTTTTAAGCACTCTGGTCTGAAGGGCGGTATAAATTCTCAGACATAAATGAGAGAACATCTCACTCTGACCATTTTTCTAGTCCTAGCAGAGCTGGTTACGCTGTTTTCATGTTATCCAGTGCTTTGTTAACTGTAACTGTGCTGCTGGCACCAATTTAATTACGTATTTTTGCCGACGTTTACTGAAACCGGCCATAGTCGACAGGTGTTGAGAATTTGTAAATGCATCAGTTATTCTGCACTCTGGCACACTCAGATGAGAGTGCTCTGAAATCGGAGTAGATAGCCAGAGATAATTTACGAACGCACCCATCATGTCACAATATTACTGTTGTAAAACACAGACATTCTTTGGAATACACAGAATGGAAATTCACATAACAATAAAAGAAGGTTCCTTTGAATCACTCATTAATTTGACTGTAGAATAGGGCTTGGATTCCAATGAACTGTGAAGTTCCAGCGAACCATTAAACAGTTGGTCATAAATTCAGATTTGTTTGATTTGAAAGGTGAATGAACCTGGTGATTCTGGAAACTTAGGAAAATATAAGTATTTTATCTCAACTTTAGCCTACAATTTGCCTACATGAAGTGAATGTATTGTTGACAACTTTGTTCTCGCTCTCTTTCGTGTACATTTGAAATGATCTTGGTCACAAGTATTGTAGTCAACACATGCCATCTCTAGTGAAAAGATGATATGTTTGTGAAAAAAGAAAGCCTGGTACAGATTTTTGCACTTAAATTGAACTATAACACTGTATAGTAATATAGAAAATCTATGATTAGTAGGCATAGTAGATAAAAGAAAGGCTTGACTAAATCCAAAGCACATGAAACACAATGTATTTATTTAAAACATTTTAGGGTCTTTTTACAGTCGGCCAGTAGGACTAATGTTTGGGTTTACCCCTTTCACTTGTAATATTTTAAAGAACCCTTTAACCCTGGTCTATACAGTAAGCCTAGTGCCCAAGGGGGGAGTGTGTATGTGTGTAAGATTTTATGTGTGTGTGTGTGTGTGTGTGTGTGTGTGTGTGTGTGTGTGTGTGTGTGTGTGTGTGTGTGTGTGTGTGTGTGTGTGTGTACATCAGAGACTAGTGTGTACTTTTGTAGAGCTTGTGTCGGATTTCATTGGGACTTTTTCTTAACCTCAGCTTTTGATTTGGTCTGAAAGAGAGAAAGAACACTTCCTGTAAGTGGAACCTTTCAAATACCTGTTTCTTCAATGTCTCCTTTGTTAAAGGGGTCATCTCTCCTGAACAAACAAATTATTTTTTATTTTCAGGAATCCGAAACAGATACGTTTGTAATCAAATATATGGCAAGTAGAAATCAAAACTGGACGGTCTTCAGAGATACTGTAGATGGGAAGGGTTGTGAGTAGCTGAGTGGTGGGACAAAAAAAAGATAATTAATGTAAAATATACTACGTAAAATGTTAGTGTGTATAAGCTGGAAGTAGAAGCTTAAGTATTGTTGTCCGTTAGTTTACTCCAATTTGGGGAGGGGTGGTAGCGTTTGTGAGGGTTTGGCTGTGGTTAGAACTTACTCCCAATAAGGGGAGTGGTAGAACCGCAGTCGAGCCCTCACACCCTAACTAGGGTTGGTAATAATCCTCAATCAGAGACAGCTGTACAGGGTTGTCTCTGATTGGGGATTGCATTTAGGCACCACTCTCGGCCACCTGTGTGTGGGTCATTGTTAGGTGTATTGTTTCCTCAAGTCACAGTAAGTGTTGGTTCATGTTCATTTTCATTGCCTCTTGTTATTATAGTTCGTTGCATTAGGTGTTTTATTATTTAATAAAACAATGTCGAACTATCGCTCCGCTGCTCCTTGGTCTCTCTCTACACCCACTCGTGACAGCGTTAGGGGCAAAATAATACATTCTGAGGAGGAGGAAATATAAAGTTCCTAGGAATATGTATTCTGTAGAACTCTGACAGGTTAATAATTTGCCACCTTAAGCGGATGAACTGTACCAGATACTTTTGTAATCAAATGTTAGATAGCATTATGTATTATGTCACTTCTAAAAAAGTTGGCAAGGGTGCATTTGGTTACTTAAAAGTTCATGGGATGGTGTTAAAATCTCAAAACACTTGTCCACATGATACTATAAGCCTGATTGGTTAGCATAAAACTGCTTTAGCCTAAATGAAGCACAAAAGAAAGCGATGATTATTTATTTTAATGTTTTATATTGGATGTAAACAAAACATGTATTTTTAGATTGCTAATGGTTTACATTTAATATTTATAAATCCCAGCTCAATGTACCCATCAAACGGACCAAAGACAATGATAATGCATTTCAACTGTGTGAACTATAGCCAGTATAGTGTCAGACATTTACTTTTTAATGAATACTTTTTCATAACAATCCCTGATAATATTATATAATGAGCAAATCACGTGTAAGTTGCTAATAATAAAGTTGGATTCTATTGTATGTAGCCTTTCTAATCCAATATCAGGTGTTGTTGTCACTAAGCTGATCTGTCAATGGCAGCATGTATAGTCAAAGGTGATCAAGGTCTCTTTTTACAAGGCAGCCCTGCATCTCACAATTACACAACAATTAAACTAAATGGAAGCATAGTAGCATAGGAAATACACGTAAGACCCCCCAAAAATATACAAAACAACCATTAGACAATTTCAGACAGTATCTCCCATTTGGAAGTGCTTTTATCTGTTTTGTGTTTAATTAACATGACCCCGTTATAAAGAGGTTAGCTACACACTAGATAACATTGGATTAGTCTTGTAGCAACAAAACTTAATGACAGCATAGTTATTGAAATAATAGTATACATTTGTAAAGTATTACAAACTGTATTGGTATGAAAATACATGCTCATAATCTGATGAGGTTAAAAATGATCACTGTAATAAAATATTGGAATATAAAACAAAATAATGTCCTAATATAAATTAATTGAAAAACAAAGACAGTCAAATAATAAATCATAAAGAATAAGGTTTTGAAGGGTCTGTCCTATATCTATGAGATATAAGAAACTTCAGGAAATATATAGCTGAATGGTGGGACAGAAGAAAGATAACTAATATAAAATATACTGTGTCTGTAAAATGTTTATAGTGTGTATAAGCTGGAAGTAGAAGCTTAAGTATTGTTGTCCGTTAGTTTACTCCAAATTGGGGAGGGGTGGTAGCATTAGGGGCAAAATAATAAGTTAAGAAAATATAATAAAAATATACACCCCAGGCCAAAAGTTTGGAATAATACTCATTCAAGGCTTGTTCTTTATTTGCACTATTTTTTACATTGTAGAATAAAAGTGAAGACATCAAAACTATGACACAACACATACGGAATCATTTGACTAGAGGGGTGGTGTGGTCTGAGGAGGAGGAAATATAAAGTTCCTAGGAATATGTATTCTGTAGAACTCTGATAGGTCAATAATTTGCCACCTTAACTGGATAAACTGTATAAAAGAGACACTCAGCTCTTTGATGTGTACACTTTCTCCAAGAGAAGTCTGACACTCCAGAAACTAGGAAGAACACAACATCGCTGGTAAAGATATGACTTCCAATTAAGGGTTCTAATGTGAATATGAGTATATCTGTGTGTTACTTTAAAGGACAGGGATGAGGTGGGATACATGGGTTGCACACTTGCTCTACTAGCACCATAACACCTGAGTTGTAGTGTTGTTTTTTCAGTTAACCAATTAATCAATATATTTGTATAATGATTCATTTGACTCAGCCGAGCCCGTGTTTCTGTTTAGTATCTGTTTAGGGGGTTTGTTGTGCATCCTTGAAGTCATACTTTTGACAACCAATGTATCCCCTTCAGAACCCCTGGATGCTTAATAAATCTAGCCATTCATTCTTTCATGTTTTACACTTATCAAATGTCCTGGTCTTTGGTGTGTTTAGTGTGTCGTTTCTTGCTTCATATTAGTTGCTGACCAATGTCACTATGTATTCTTACTTTACAGACACTTGTCTCCAACTACACAAAATGGCTTCTAAACCCATCACAGAAATTGCAATCTCCACTAGCACTGAAAGGGAGCAACAGCTTCGTGGCCAAGGCTTTCACATGATGGATGTCAACCTCAACCAAGGCAATTTATCCACCACAAGCGTTTACATGTGGTACAAAAAGGGCAATGGCGAACCCATCACCGGAGTCCAGTTTTCGTTCACTAATGCAATGAAAGATGGCCTGAGGAAAGCAGGGTACACTGAGCTCCCAGAAAACCTCAACTCTGGAGCATACGGAGATACCATCCATCTCTGGTACTCTAGTGGTGCAAGCCCCAAGTACCACATTCCCATTGTAGATCTCCAGCTCACCACTAATGTGAATGGAGAGGCTGCTCAATTCAAATACAGCTGGGAAAGGCTGGCATGTAATCTGAACCGCAATAACTCAGGAGATGACATCCATCTCTGGGTGAAGCGAGAGAGGGAGACCTACATCTGCGACGTTGCTGCCACCACCTCATTCCAAGAAGACATCAACCTTTTCAATGAGGGCTACATCCGCATGGATGAAGATCTCAATAGAGGTGCTAGAGGAAACTGGATCTTCCTCTGGTACCGTCAATCCACCGATAAGGGCAGCGGGCTCACAAGGGTGGAAGCATCCATCAACCATGTGCAGGATTTCAGCCTACAGCAGCGTGGTTTCTCCATGGTGAATGTTAACCTCAACGAGGGAACATGCGGTCAGCCAGTGTTTGTCTGGCACAAGAAAGATGGATCTCTCCCTATCAAGGTCTTGACCGTTATATCCAACCACAAGGCATATTGTCCTTATGAGGAGGCCGGCTTGGTTTTCATCGACAAAAGTCTGAATACTGGCAACAACGGTGTGCCCCTATTCCTCTTGTATGGCAACTAAAAACCTGCGGTGGATAGGCAGTGTGAGCCTAAAATATGCCAGATGTTCGTTTTTGCATGGAAATGTCTCTGTCTATTTTCTGTGATACATTTTTGATTCTCATTCTGACACTCAATGATAGCTATTATGTCATAAAGTCACTGTCAAAGATCATTAAGACATTTTTTAAGGTTGACTTTAAAGTTCTTTACAATCAATTTCCAATTGAATTATGGTATAACATTTTACAATCATATTTTAGCAGGAGATTTATAATTTTTTCTGAATATTTCAAGGGGTTGTAAGGTATTATATCTCGTTGTGTCAAATACGATTTAGAAATACTTCAGTACAGTAATAGAAATAAAGTATAATGATTAACGATTTATGTTTAACACTGAGAATCCTAGTCTGTTCATCAATAAAGAAAGCTTTGCAAAACTGAACGTTGTACCTTTTTAAATAACTACCCAGTGAAAATCTCACTATAAGAGTTCATATTCTGTTAACTCATATCCAAATAATGTTGCTGACTCGTCTTATACTCGTATTTGTGGCCAAAGAGAGGGGCTTTAAAACGGTGGGTGTCAAAGGTCATGTGCCGGTGTGTTAAGGAGTAGGGAGAAGTTGCCCCTAGACACTGATCTTGGGTCAGCTTTGCACTTATGACTGGGGAAGGGGAAGCTGGTCTTAGATCTGTACATAGGGGAAACTTCACCTCAGACTGTGTGTTCAGGAGGATAGGGGATCATCTGTTGGTTGGAGTGGGATACGAGGGTGGAGGGAATGGTGTTTAGAGACACTTCCTGTTGACGATGGAGGATCCAGCCTCTGTGTATTCATCCTTACTGATCCACATCTGCTGGAAGGTGGACAGGGAAGCCAAGCTGGAGCCACCGAATAGGCTCAGTGAGAGCAATTATCTACACCGGGGGAGAGGTTAAGAGGGGGGGTTCCATATGTCTGAAAATTGTCTTGACTAAGACATTGTTGGCTTACAGGTCCTTACAGATGTCAGGATTTGTAGCATTTATTTTAAACATTTTTATTTTCTCACCTTTATCAAGGGTGACAATAATGTTTGACCTAACTGTATATATACACACACACCTGAAAAAAGAGGTAACTTGAATCTTGTGTTTCATAGGTCCATAGGTTATAAATAGATGTATTTCAACATCTTTTACTCAATCACACCATATATACAGACCATCAGTACCATGGTAAGACAACACCATCGTTAGAACAGGGACTATCCCACAAAGCAGGAACAATGACTTTAGCTCAGTAGGCTAACTAACCTAAATATTCTGAAACAACTCCATATTTCCTAGTTGATACCAAATCTGTTTGTGCTCTGGCCAGCTCCATTGCTCATTGTCAAGCCAAACATGTTGTGTATATCAATGAGTGACAAGGACTTGGAATGATGGCACAAACAGACTTGTACTCAGTCTACATACAGTGGGGAGAACAAGTATTTGATACACTGCTGATTTTCCCACTTACAAAGCATGTAGAAGTCTGTAATTTTTATCATAGGTACTCTTCAACTGTGAGTGACGGAATCTAAAACAAAAATCCAGAAAATCACATTGTATTATTTTTAAGTAATTAATTTGCATTTTATTGCATGACATAAGTATTTGATACATCAGAAAAGCAGAACTTAATATTTGGTACAGAAACCTTTGTTTGCAATTACAGAGATCATACGTTTCCTGTAGTTCTTGACCAAATCCCTGTTGCACACACTGCAGCAGGGATTTTGGCCCACTCCTCCATCCAGATCCTTCAGGTTTTGGGGCTGTCGCTGGGCAATACGGACTTTCAGCTCCCTCCAAAGATTTTCTATTGGGTTCAGGTCTGGAGACTGGCTAGGCCACTCCAGGACCTTGAGATGCTTCTTACGGAGCCACTCCTTAGTTGCCCTGGCTGTGTGTTTCGGGTCGTTGTCATGCTGGAAGACCCAGCCACGACCCATCTTCAATGCTCTTACTGAGGGAAGGAGGTTGTTGGCCAAGATCTCGCGATACATGGCCCCATCCATCCCCCCCTCAATACGGTGCAGTCGTCCTGTCCCCTTTGCAGAAAAGCATCCCCAAAGAATGATGTTTCCACCTCCATGCTTCACGGTTGGGATGGTGTTCTTGGGGTTGTACTCATCCTTCTTCTTCCTCCAAACACGGCGAGTGGAGTTTAGACCAAAAAGCTCTATTTTTGTCTCATCAGACCACATGACCTTCTCCCATTCCTACTCTGGATCATCCAGATGGTCATTGGCAAACTTCAGACGGGCCTGGACATGCGCTGGCTTGAGCAGGGGGACCTTGCGTGCGCTGCAGGATTTTAATCCATGACGGCGTAGTGTGTTACTAATGGTTTTCTTTGAGACTGTGGTCCCAGCTCTCTTCAGGTCATTGACCAGGTCCTGCCATGTAGTTCTGGGCTGATCCCTCGCCTTCCTCATGATCATTGATGCCCCACGAGGTGAGATCTTGCATGGTGCCCCAGACCGAGGAAGATTGACCGTCATCTTGAACTTCTTCCATTTTCTAATAATTGCAACAGTTGTTGCCTTCTCACCAAGCTTCTTGCCTATTGTCCTGTAGCCCATCCCAGCCTTGTGCAGGTCTACAATTTTATCCCTGATGTCCTTACATTGAGTGTGTGGACAGGTGTCTTTTATGCAGGTAACGAGTTCAAACAGGTGCAGTTAATACTGGTAATGAGTGGAGAACAGGAGGGCTTCTTAAAGAACAACGAACAGGTCTGTGAGAGCCGGAATTCTTACTAGTTGGTAGGTGATCAAATACTTATGTCATGCAATAAAATGCAAATTAATTATTTAAAAATCATACAATGTGATTTTCTGGATTTTTGTTTTAGATTCCGTCTCTCACAGTTGAAGTGTACCTATGATAAAAATTACAGACCTCTACATGCTTTGTAAGTAGGAAAACCTGCAAAATCGGCAGTGTATCAAATACTTGTTCTCCCCACTGTATGTCCTAGTGCAGAGAAGTAATAAACACACATTGTTTTACCAGAATTAACCAGAGAATTTTGAGAAATGAACCAGAGAATGATGAGTTTATATCTCAAAGGGTCTCTTAAAAATCATGCTTTCTGATGCTGAATTGCCGCCCTGCTTAATTTTTTATTTATTTATTTAACTAGGCAAGTCAGTTATGTGATTTAACCAGCATGTAAACAATCATTAGAATAAGTAAAAATGAACAGTGAACAGCACAACATCAACAACACTCTTTCAAGTGTAAATACTCCAACAGTAAGGGGTATTGGCTAGGAGGAAGTTTTTTCTAAACCATGTGACCTGACCAGGATAAACTCTAGGTTCCAGTTAGATCATTTTACTAGAGTACACGCAGGCTTTAACACATAACAGACAGGATCTTTCTGTTCCCTATCAGGCTTTAACACATAACAGACAGGATCTTTCTGTTCCCTCTCAGGCTTTAACACATAACAGACAGGATCTTTCTGTTCCCTCTTAGGCTTTAACACATAACAGACAGGATCTTTCTGTTCCCTCTCAGGCTTTAACACATAACAGACAGGATCTTTCTGTTCCCTAGCAGGTGTACAGTACAGGTTCTGCCCCCTATAGGAGAGGGAGGGTGGAGAGGGATAGAGGGAGGCTTGGTGGATCTGATCCTAGATCTGTTGTTAAAGGAAAGCCCAATCCTGCCCTCAGGGCTTAGAGATGTTATGTAAACTATTGGAATGTTTAATTTACAGAGCTCAATGTGTTTAGGTGGAATTTCATAAGACACAAAATTGTGTGACTCATCAGTGAATATGAAGACAGTGATTTGAAAGAAACACTAATTGCTCTTTCCTCATCTACCCATTAGCAGGATTGTGTTCCTAACCTTCTATTATACAATACTCTCTCTGTCTCTCTTTCTGTATGTTTAACATGAAACGGGTTCCATTTCCCCCTAAGTCAGATCTGTTATTGACCATGTGACCTCCTCTCTCCTCACTGGCCTTTCCTCTTCTCTATGGAATGTTCTTGTTATCCCTGTTCTTCTGCCTGTTTCAACCAGATGCCTTCACACATTGTCTTTTTGAAGAACCAGTGTCATTTAGAAACCATTTGCTGAACTGAATTTATAGGTGGTGTGGACACAACAAAATACAGTGGTAGTTGAGCACATTTCCTGAATGAACACATCTTTTCTATTTGCTTTTGGATTATTCTTTGATTAGTTTTGTGTAGAATCAGACAGTCATGCACATCTCATGTCCACATTCTGAACTAACCTATAAGTGGAGTTCAAACGCTCGGTTTGAAACAAATGTCCATTTGTAAAAGTCACAGATATTTCAAACACAATTTTGACTTCTTTCTTTTATCGTGTGAGTTTGGTCACAGTGTGCTTGTGTATATTTTCCTTTGTTTTCACCCATTTGAATGTATGTGAAATACTGGTGGAAGAGCAACAATGTTCACCCAGCAAACTGATCCAATAAGGATAATACCTTTTGAATTTGAAAACCAAAACCAAAAACAAAGCATCAGCTGTATTTCCTATCATTTTGGTGGGTATCAAACCCTGTGTGGTTGTTTTGATGACGCCTGGCCTACCCTCTCTTCCAGGTGGCTCTCCCAGGGTACATGGAGGACTTCCCTCGTCCCCGCTACCCTCAAGGCAGCTCCCGCAGACTCCCCCTACTCTATGGCCAGGCCATGGAGCCACAAACCACCCCGACCACAGCCGTGTCTCAGCAAAGCCTGCCCGATGTGAGGGAGGCCAGAGACAGAGCCCCCCTCAGCAGTCTCTCCACCTCCGCCCTGGTCCAGGCCATCCGCCAGGAGGTGGCATAGCTTGCCAAGAAGAAGACAGACATGTTTGAGTTTCAGGTGTAAGCCCTGAGTCTAGTGGCCGGGAGGTGGAATTGCAGCACTCTCTTTTCTGATAGAGACTAAACAAACTCTCAAACTCAGCTTATTTGATATTTGTATATTAAGAATTATAAAAGCTTCGCTCTCATATCCTCTCTCTCTCTCTCACTCTCTCTCTCTCTCTCTCCCTCTCTCTCATCGTGGGAAAATACCACGTTGGTCTGATGTGTTTCACCACCATGCTCTTATTTTGGAGTTACTGAATGATGAGTGTTCAAACTGTCAGTCATTTCTTCTTAACAATGTCTCTATAGTTACGTTACACTATCTGTTCCTTTACGTTGTACATATGTAATTCCCATGCCTAAAGACCTGTAATAATGAAAGTTGAGTGTTTCTCTAACCAGGACAATAACCTACAGTATGGCACAAAATCAATACATGTACAACAATTGATGAGGCAGAGAGAGTCGTCGTGCTCAAAGGTTCAAACACTTCAGAACAGAAGATCACAATGAAGTGATAATGCCAGAGAATCCGATGTTTGGAGGATATATTGTGTTGGACCTGACACTACCCCTGACACTACCGCCCTGGACTGGGCACCGGCGCAGGCTCCGGCGATGGAGCTGGGCTGGATGCCGGTCCCGGACTGGGCACCGGCGCAGTGGAAGGCTCCGTCTCTGGAGCTCTGCTGGACGCCCTGGACTGGGCAACGGCGCAGGCTCCGACCCTGGAACTAGGTTGGAAACCGTCACTGGCACCTGAGGGCTGGTGCGGAGAGTCGGCACCTGTAGCACTGGGCTCGGAACACGCACAGGAGGCCTGGTGGGGGAGCCGGCACTGCCCATACCAGGCTCGGGACACGCACAGGAGGCCTGGAGTGGGGAGCTGGCACTGACCGTAAGGCAAGGCAAGGCAAGGCAAGTTTATTTATATAGCGCATTTCATACACAATGGCAATTCAAAGTGCTTTACATAGAAGAAATTAAGATAATCAAATGAAACAAGAACAACCAAAACAGTTTAGAATAAAGAAATTAAAACATTCAAAAGAAATAAGAACAATTCAAACAGTTTAGAATAAAAAATAAAAAAATCCAGTACAAACAGTCGGACAAACAGTGGCACAGTGCTCATTCAGTAAATGCAAAGCTAAACAGATGTGTTTTGAGTCTGGATTTGAATGTGACTACTGTAGGAGCACATCTGATCTCTTCTGGAAGCTGGTTCCAGCTGCGGCTGGCATAGTGGCTAAAAGCAGACTCTCCTTGCTTTGATTGAACCCTTGGTATTTCTAGCTGATGTGATCCTAATGATCTGAGTGATCTGTTGGGTTTATATTCAGTGAGCATATCTGCAATGTATTGAGGTCTTAGGCCATTAAATGATTTATATGCCAGTAATAATACTTTAAAATCAATCCTAAATGTAACTGGGAGCCAGTGTAAAGACCTAAGGACTGGTGTGATGTGTTCATATTGTCTGGTTCTGCTCAGAATCCTGGCAGCAGCGTTCTGTATGAGCTGCAACTGTCTTATGGTCTTTTTGGGAAGGCCAGTGAGGAGTCCATTACAATAATCCACCCTGCTGGTGATGAAATGATGCACAAGTTTCTCTAAGTCTTGACTGGAAACAAAGCATCTAATTCTTGCAATATTTTTCAGATGATGATATGCTGATTTAGTTATTGCTTTGACATGACTACTGAAGCTAAGGTCTGACTCTAGAGACACACCGAGATTCCTGACTTGATTTTTAGTTATTTGACCCCTAGAGTGAAGGTATGCGTTCACCTTGAGAACTTCATCTTTGTTTCCAAACGCAATGACTTCAATTTTGTCTTTGTTTAACTGAAGAAAGTTTTGGCACATCCAACTGTTTACTTCATCAATGCATTGGAACAGGGAGTCAAAAGGGCTGTAATCGTTAGGCGATAGGGGCTAAGTAGATCTGTGTGTCGTCTGCATAGCTGTGGTAAGAGATTTGGTTCTTTTTCATTATTTGGCTCATTGGGAGCATGTACAGGAGTAGGAGTGGTGCAAGAATTGAGCCTTGAGGAACTCCGCATGTCATGGATGTCCACTCAGACTTATGGTCACCTATACTCACATAATAACCTCTCGCTTCCATTTTAGGACTATCCCAGAAAGCCCCACCCAGTTTTCCAGCCTGTCAAGAAGTATGTTGTGATCGACAGTGTCAAATGCAGCACTGAGGTCGAGTAGTACCAGTACTGATAATTTGCCTTTATCAGAATTTAAGCGAATATCGTTTATTATCTTTATGAGCGCTGTTTCTATGCTGTGATGCGATCGGAAACCAGATTGAAAAATGTCAAAGTATCCATTCGAGCTTAAGAATTTGTTCAGCTGATTGAAGACAACTTTTTCAATGATCTTACCTATGAAAGGAAGATTTGAGATCGGTCTATAGTTGCTTAATATAGTCTTATCCAGATTACTCTTTTTCAGGAGGGGTTTGACAACTGCAGTTTTCAGGGAGTTTGGAAAACTCCCAGAGAGAAGTGAGGCATTTACCACTTCTAGGAGATCTGCTTCTAATCTTTTTAACACACTTTTGAAGAAAGATGTGGGAAGTGCGTCAAGGACGCAGGTTGATGTTTTAAGGTGTTGTACGGTTTCTTCCAAAATTTTGCCATCAATTTCTTTGAAATCAGACATAGTAACTACTTTCTCAGGTTGTGGTCTGATCTGTATGACCCCAGTGCAGCTCAAGGATGTGCTGATCAGCACCTGTAAAGACTGGGCTCGGGACACACACTGGGCTCGGGACACGCACTGAACATCTGGCATAGCCAAAGTATCGCCACAGGCGCTCTTCCTCCTCCTCATCCTTTGCATCCCATGGCCCCCATGCCACCCCCAGCAGCGCTATTGTAGTTTGACATACTTTATTTTCTAAGCGAACTGTAAAAACAATACAAGCTCATTGTGATATTGCGAGGGGTGAAAGTGAAAGAGGAGGCGCGTAGTCAAAGATAAGTTTAGCGAAATAAGAGATTTAATAAACAGACAGCAATACACAAAGAAAGACAATAACCTGCGAGGGGTGAACCAAAACACACAGAGCTAAATAGTGACCCTGATCACCAATGTGGAACAGGTGTGGATCATCAGGGTGTTGCTACCATTTGCAACATCTGGCTCACACCTTAGTCTGCGTATTCTATAGAGTGGTAACCATTTTACCATACTCAGCTCGCGCAGTACTCTGGCTGGTCTAGTAGAAATTCACCATTTAAACGTGGGGACCCCCGTCCTCACGCTCTTTGGTCTGGCGTGTAAATTCTTAACGAGTCCTTTTAAGCACTCTGGTCTGAAGGGCGGTATAAATTCTCAGACATAAATGAGAGAACATCTCACTCTGACCATTTTTCTAGTCCTAGCAGAGCTGGTTACGCTGTTTTCATGTTATCCAGTGCTTTGTTAACTGTAACTGTGCTGCTGGCACCAATTTAATTACGTATTTTTGCCGACGTTTACTGAAACCGGCCATAGTCGACAGGTGTTGAGAATTTGTAAATGCATCAGTTATTCTGCACTCTGGCACACTCAGATGAGAGTGCTCTGAAATCGGAGTAGATAGCCAGAGATAATTTACGAACGCACCCATCATGTCACAATATTACTGTTGTAAAACACAGACATTCTTTGGAATACACAGAATGGAAATTCACATAACAATAAAAGAAGGTTCCTTTGAATCACTCATTAATTTGACTGTAGAATAGGGCTTGGATTCCAATGAACTGTGAAGTTCCAGCGAACCATTAAACAGTTGGTCATAAATTCAGATTTGTTTGATTTGAAAGGTGAATGAACCTGGTGATTCTGGAAACTTAGGAAAATATAAGTATTTTATCTCAACTTTAGCCTACAATTTGCCTACATGAAGTCCGTTCAAAAGTGAATGTATTGTTGACAACTTGGTTCTCGCTCTCTTTCGTGTACATTTGAAATGATCTTGGTCACAAGTATTGTAGTCAACACATGCCATCTCTAGTGAAAAGATGATATGTTTGTGAAAAAAGAAAGCCTGGTACAGATTTTTGCACTTAAATTGAACTATAACACTGTATAGTAATATAGAAAATCTATGATTAGTAGGCATAGTAGATAAAAGAAAGGCTTGACTAAATCCAAAGCACATGAAACACAATGTATTTATTTAAAACATTTTAGGGTCTTTTTACAGTCGGCCAGTAGGACTAATGTTTGGGTTTACCCCTTTCACTTGTAATATTTTAAAGAACCCTTTAACCCTGGTCTATACAGTAAGCCTAGTGCCCAAGGGGGGAGTGTGTATGTGTGTAAGATTTTATGTGTGTGTGTGTGTGTGTGTGTGTGTGTGTGTGTGTGTGTGTGTGTGTGTGTGTGTGTGTGTGTGTGTGTGTGTGTGTGTGTGTACATCAGAGACTAGTGTGTACTTTTGTAGAGCTTGTGTCGGATTTCATTGGGACTTTTTCTTAACCTCAGCTTTTGATTTGGTCTGAAAGAGAGAAAGAACACTTCCTGTAAGTGGAACCTTTCAAATACCTGTTTCTTCAATGTCTCCTTTGTTAAAGGGGTCATCTCTCCTGAACAAACAAATTATTTTTTATTTTCAGGAATCCGAAACAGATACGTTTGTAATCAAATATATGGCAAGTAGAAATCAAAACTGGACGGTCTTCAGAGATACTGTAGATGGGAAGGGTTGTGAGTAGCTGAGTGGTGGGACAAAAAAAAGATAATTAATGTAAAATATACTACGTAAAATGTTAGTGTGTATAAGCTGGAAGTAGAAGCTTAAGTATTGTTGTCCGTTAGTTTACTCCAATTTGGGGAGGGGTGGTAGCGTTTGTGAGGGTTTGGCTGTGGTTAGAACTTACTCCCAATAAGGGGAGTGGTAGAACCGCAGTCGAGCCCTCACACCCTAACTAGGGTTGGTAATAATCCTCAATCAGAGACAGCTGTACAGGGTTGTCTCTGATTGGGGATTGCATTTAGGCACCACTCTCGGCCACCTGTGTGTGGGTCATTGTTAGGTGTATTGTTTCCTCAAGTCACAGTAAGTGTTGGTTCTTGTTCATGTTCATTTTCATTGCCTCTTGTTATTATAGTTCGTTGCATTAGGTGTTTTATTATTTAATAAAACAATGTCGAACTATCGCTCCGCTGCTCCTTGGTCTCTCTCTACACCCACTCGTGACAGAATGACCCACCAAAACGAGACCAAGAGACGCAGCGGAAAGAACAAGCGACGGACAAGAAAACAGCCTGGAGCCCAGAAACCCCAAACAGTTTTTTGGGGGGGGGCTATGGGGGTGGTCGGGGGTGGACGGTGAAGAGCCCCGGCCACTGCACTCGTGGGGGATCCTGGAGGAGCCCCTACAGCCATGGGAGCAGAGGTACGAAGAGGAGTCGGAGGGAGACGACAACTATGTGCCTTTGTTCCCTCACTCGTGGGGGCTCCCGGAGGAATCCTCACAGGAAGGGGATTGGCGATGGAAAGAAGATCGGGGCAGTAGCAGCCCTCCAACGCTAGTTCCCAACCCGGTGCCTCCAGCGCTGGCCCACAGCCCGGCACAGTCCGTGCCGACTTCGCGCACCACACCATCGGTGCGCAGCCAGAGCCCGGAGAGGCGGAATGAGGAAGATCGCATACCTCTTCGTATGCCCACGATCTACAATCGTGAGAAACCTGAGGGGTTCTATGAGGAGTCAAAGGAGGAACAGAGGAGGTGGTGGAGAGCCTGGGTGGCTCTTCCCCTGGAACCGCATCGAGACCCATTGAGACCCGGGCGTGTAATATCAAGAAGGTCAACGCCTCTCAACCTCCAGCGAAGGTCAGCGCCTCTCGGCCTCCAGCGAAGGTCAGCGCCTCTCGACCTCCAGCGAAGGTCAGCGCCTCTCGACCTCCAGCGAAGGTCAGCGCCTCTCGACCTCCAGCGAAGGTCAGCGCCCCGCCACCTCCAGCGAAGGTCAGCAGCCCGGAGCCTCCAGCGAAGGTCAGCAACCCTGAGCCTCCAGCGAAGGTCAGCAACCCTGAGCCGCCAGCCAAGGTCAGCAGCCCTGAGCCGCCAGCCAAGGTCAGCAGCCCTGAGCCGCCAGCCAAGGTCAGCAGCCCTGAGCCGCCAGCCAAGGTCAGCAGCCCTGAGCCGCCAGCCAAGGTCAGCAGCCCTGAGCCTCCAGCCAAGGTCAGCAGCCCTGAGCCTCCAGCCAAGGTCAGCAGCCCTGAGCCTCCAGCCAAGGTCAGCAGCCCTGAGCCTCCAGCCAAGGTCAGCAGCCCTGAGCCTCCAGCCAAGGTCAGCAGCCCTGAGCCTCCTGCGAAGGTCAGCGCCCCGCCGCCTCCTGCGAAGGTCAGCGCCCCGCCGCCTCCTGCGAAGGTCAGCGCCCCGCCGCCTCCTGCGAAGGTCCGCAGCCCGGAGCCTCCAGAGAAGGTCCGCAGCCCGGAGCCTCCAGAGAAGGTCCGCAGCCCGGAGCCTCCAGAGAAGGTCCGCAGCCCGGAGCCTCCAGAGAAGGTCCGCAGCCCGGAGCCTCCAGAGAAGGTCCGCAGCCCGGAGCCTCCAGAGAAGGTCCGCCGCCCGGAGCCTCCAGAGAAGGTCCGCAGCCAGGAGCCTCCAGCGAAGGTCCGCCGCCCGGAGCCTCCAGCGAAGGTCCGCCGCCCGGAGCCTCCAGCGAAGGTCCGCCGCCCGGAGCCTCCAGCGAAGGTCCGCCGCCCGGAGCCTCCAGCGAAGGTCCGCCGCCCGGAGCCTCCAGCGAAGGTCAGCCGCCCGGAGCCTCCAGCGAAGGTCAGCCGCCCGGAGCCTCCAGCGGAGGTCAGCCGCCCGGAGCCTCCAGCGGAGGTCAGCCGCCCGGAGCCTCCAGCGGAGGTCAGCCGCCCGGAGCCTCCAGCGGAGGTCAGCCGCCCGGAGCCTCCAGCGGAGGTCAGCCGCCCGGAGCCTCCAGCGGAGGTCAGCCGCCCGGAGCCTCCAGCGAAGGTCAGCCGCCCGGATCCTCCAGCGAAGGTCAGCCGCCCGGAGCCTCCAGCAGTCTGCTCCGCTACAGTGCCGGAGCAGTCCGCTCCACCGGAGCCAAGTCCGGGGCCGGTCGTCTGCCCAGCTCCAGTGCCGGAGCAGTCTGCTCCACCGGTGCCCAGTCCGGGGCCGGTCGTCTGCCCAGCTCCAGTGCCGGAGCAGTCCGCTCCACCGGTGCCCAGTCCGGGGCCGGTCGTCTGCCCAGCTCCAGTGCCGGAGCAGTCCGCTCCACCGGTGCCCAGTCCGGGGCCGGTCGTTTGCCCAGCTCCAGTGCCGGAGCAGTCCGCTCCATCGGTGCCCAGTCCGGGGCCGGTCGTCTGCCCAGCTCCAGTGCCGGAGCAGTCCGCTCCACCGGTGCCCAGTCCGCGGCCGGTCGTCTGCCCAGCTCCAGTGCCGGAGCAGTCCGCTCCACCGGTGCCCAGTCCGGGGCCGGTCGTCTGCCCAGCTCCAGTGCCGGAGCAGTCCGCTCCATCGGTGCCCAGTCCGGGGCCGGTCGTCTGCCCAGCTCCAGTGCCGGAGCAGTCCGCTCCACCGGTGCCCAGTCCGGGGCCGGTCGTCTGCCCAGCTCCAGTGCCGGAGCAGTCCGCTCCACCGTGGCCCAGTCCGGGTCCAGTTGTTTGTACCGCTCCAGGGTCGGGGGCTTCCACACCAGGGTCCAGACAGGACTTGGTGCTTCGCGGGAGAATGGAGGGGAAAATCACCGCGCTGGGGTCCGGACCGGATCGGGCGTGCAACGCTGAGGTAGGAAGGGAGCAGCCTTCACTGCCTACGTCACGTCCGAGGCCGGGTCCGGAGCCTCCACCAGCAACTGCCCCAGTACTCCGCCCTTTTCCCCCTAGTTTAGTTTATAATTTTTTTTTGAGAGGGGGGGATTATTTTGCGGTCGGGAGTCCGCACCTTAGGGGGGGGGTACTGTGAGGGTTTGGCTGTGGTTAGAACTTACTCCCAATAAGGGGA
Source organism: Thymallus thymallus (assembly GCA_023634145.1). NCBI lineage: Eukaryota > Metazoa > Chordata > Actinopteri > Salmoniformes > Salmonidae > Thymallus > Thymallus thymallus. The sequence goes on along the minus strand of CM042380.1, from coordinate 7,261,795 downwards.
GTGGTAGAACCGCAGTCGAGCCCTCACACCCTAACTAGGGTTGGTAATAATCCTCAATCAGAGACAGCTGTACAGGGTTGTCTCTGATTGGGGATTGCATTTAGGCACCACTCTCGGCCACCTGTGTGTGGGTCATTGTTAGGTGTATTGTTTCCTCAAGTCACAGTAAGTGTTGGTTCTTGTTCATGTTCATTTTCATTGCCTCTTGTTATTATAGTTCGTTGCATTAGGTGTTTTATTATTTAATAAAACAATGTCGAACTATCGCTCCGCTGCTCCTTGGTCTCTCTCTACACCCACTCGTGACAGCGTTAGGGGCAAAATAATACATTCTGAGGAGGAGGAAATATAAAGTTCCTAGGAATATGTATTCTGTAGAACTCTGACAGGTTAATAATTTGCCACCTTAAGCGGATGAACTGTACCAGATACTTTTGTAATCAAATGTTAGATAGCATTATGTATTATGTCACTTCTAAAAAAGTTGGCAAGGGTGCATTTGGTTACTTAAAAGTTCATGGGATGGTGTTAAAATCTCAAAACACTTGTCCACATGATACTATAAGCCTGATTGGTTAGCATAAAACTGCTTTAGCCTAAATGAAGCACAAAAGAAAGCGATGATTATTTATTTTAATGTTTTATATTGGATGTAAACAAAACATGTATTTTTAGATTGCTAATGGTTTACATTTAATATTTATAAATCCCAGCTCAATGTACCCATCAAACGGACCAAAGACAATGATAATGCATTTCAACTGTGTGAACTATAGCCAGTATAGTGTCAGACATTTACTTTTTAATGAATACTTTTTCATAACAATCCCTGATAATATTATATAATGAGCAAATCACGTGTAAGTTGCTAATAATAAAGTTGGATTCTATTGTATGTAGCCTTTCTAATCCAATATCAGGTGTTGTTGTCACTAAGCTGATCTGTCAATGGCAGCATGTATAGTCAAAGGTGATCAAGGTCTCTTTTTACAAGGCAGCCCTGCATCTCACAATTACACAACAATTAAACTAAATGGAAGCATAGTAGCATAGGAAATACACGTAAGACCCCCCAAAAATATACAAAACAACCATTAGACAATTTCAGACAGTATCTCCCATTTGGAAGTGCTTTTATCTGTTTTGTGTTTAATTAACATGACCCCGTTATAAAGAGGTTAGCTACACACTAGATAACATTGGATTAGTCTTGTAGCAACAAAACTTAATGACAGCATAGTTATTGAAATAATAGTATACATTTGTAAAGTATTACAAACTGTATTGGTATGAAAATACACGCTCATAATCTGATGAGGTTAAAAATGATCACTGTAATAAAATATTGGAATATAAAACAAAATAATGTCCTAATATAAATTAATTGAAAAACAAAGACAGTCAAATAATAAATCATAAAGAATAAGGTTTTGAAGGGTCTGTCCTATATCTATGAGATATAAGAAACTTCAGGAAATATATAGCTGAATGGTGGGACAGAAGAAAGATAACTAATATAAAATATACTGTGTCTGTAAAATGTTTATAGTGTGTATAAGCTGGAAGTAGAAGCTTAAGCATTGTTGTCCGTTAGTTTACTCCAAATTGGGGAGGGGTGGTAGCATTAGGGGCAAAATAATAAGTTAAGAAAATATAATAAAAATATACACCCCAGGCCAAAAGTTTGGAATAATACTCATTCAAGGCTTGTTCTTTATTTGCACTATTTTTTACATTGTAGAATAAAAGTGAAGACATCAAAACTATGACACAACACATACGGAATCATTTGACTAGAGGGGTGGTGTGGTCTGAGGAGGAGGAAATATAAAGTTCCTAGGAATATGTATTCTGTAGAACTCTGATAGGTCAATAATTTGCCACCTTAACTGGATAAACTGTATAAAAGAGACACTCAGCTCTTTGATGTGTACACTTTCTCCAAGAGAAGTCTGACACTCCAGAAACTAGGAAGAACACAACATCGCTGGTAAAGATATGACTTCCAATTAAGGGTTCTAATGTGAATATGAGTATATCTGTGTGTTACTTTAAAGGACAGGGATGAGGTGGGATACATGGGTTGCACACTTGCTCTACTAGCACCATAACACCTGAGTTGTAGTGTTGTTTTTTCAGTTAACCAATTAATCAATATATTTGTATAATGATTCATTTGACTCAGCCGAGCCCGTGTTTCTGTTTAGTATCTGTTTAGGGGGTTTGTTGTGCATCCTTGAAGTCATACTTTTGACAACCAATGTATCCCCTTCAGAACCCCTGGATGCTTAATAAATCTAGCCATTCATTCTTTCATGTTTTACACTTATCAAATGTCCTGGTCTTTGGTGTGTTTAGTGTGTCGTTTCTTGCTTCATATTAGTTGCTGACCAATGTCACTATGTATTCTTACTTTACAGACACTTGTCTCCAACTACACAAAATGGCTTCTAAACCCATCACAGAAATTGCAATCTCCACTAGCACTGAAAGGGAGCAACAGCTTCGTGGCCAAGGCTTTCACATGATGGATGTCAACCTCAACCAAGGCAATTTATCCACCACAAGCGTTTACATGTGGTACAAAAAGGGCAATGGCGAACCCATCACCGGAGTCCAGTTTTCGTTCACTAATGCAATGAAAGATGGCCTGAGGAAAGCAGGGTACACTGAGCTCCCAGAAAACCTCAACTCTGGAGCATACGGAGATACCATCCATCTCTGGTACTCTAGTGGTGCAAGCCCCAAGTACCACATTCCCATTGTAGATCTCCAGCTCACCACTAATGTGAATGGAGAGGCTGCTCAATTCAAATACAGCTGGGAAAGGCTGGCATGTAATCTGAACCGCAATAACTCAGGAGATGACATCCATCTCTGGGTGAAGCGAGAGAGGGAGACCTACATCTGCGACGTTGCTGCCACCACCTCATTCCAAGAAGACATCAACCTTTTCAATGAGGGCTACATCCGCATGGATGAAGATCTCAATAGAGGTGCTAGAGGAAACTGGATCTTCCTCTGGTACCGTCAATCCACCGATAAGGGCAGCGGGCTCACAAGGGTGGAAGCATCCATCAACCATGTGCAGGATTTCAGCCTACAGCAGCGTGGTTTCTCCATGGTGAATGTTAACCTCAACGAGGGAACATGCGGTCAGCCAGTGTTTGTCTGGCACAAGAAAGATGGATCTCTCCCTATCAAGGTCTTGACCGTTATATCCAACCACAAGGCATATTGTCCTTATGAGGAGGCCGGCTTGGTTTTCATCGACAAAAGTCTGAATACTGGCAACAACGGTGTGCCCCTATTCCTCTTGTATGGCAACTAAAAACCTGCGGTGGATAGGCAGTGTGAGCCTAAAATATGCCAGATGTTCGTTTTTGCATGGAAATGTCTCTGTCTATTTTCTGTGATACATTTTTGATTCTCATTCTGACACTCAATGATAGCTATTATGTCATAAAGTCACTGTCAAAGATCATTAAGACATTTTTTAAGGTTGACTTTAAAGTTCTTTACAATCAATTTCCAATTGAATTATGGTATAACATTTTACAATCATATTTTAGCAGGAGATTTATAATTTTTTCTGAATATTTCAAGGGGTTGTAAGGTATTATATCTCGTTGTGTCAAATACGATTTAGAAATACTTCAGTACAGTAATAGAAATAAAGTATAATGATTAACGATTTATGTTTAACACTGAGAATCCTAGTCTGTTCATCAATAAAGAAAGCTTTGCAAAACTGAACGTTGTACCTTTTTAAATAACTACCCAGTGAAAATCTCACTATAAGAGTTCATATTCTGTTAACTCATATCCAAATAATGTTGCTGACTCGTCTTATACTCGTATTTGTGGCCAAAGAGAGGGGCTTTAAAACGGTGGGTGTCAAAGGTCATGTGCCGGTGTGTTAAGGAGTAGGGAGAAGTTGCCCCTAGACACTGATCTTGGGTCAGCTTTGCACTTATGACTGGGGAAGGGGAAGCTGGTCTTAGATCTGTACATAGGGGAAACTTCACCTCAGACTGTGTGTTCAGGAGGATAGGGGATCATCTGTTGGTTGGAGTGGGATACGAGGGTGGAGGGAATGGTGTTTAGAGACACTTCCTGTTGACGATGGAGGATCCAGCCTCTGTGTATTCATCCTTACTGATCCACATCTGCTGGAAGGTGGACAGGGAAGCCAACCTGGAGCCACCGAATAGGCTCAGTGAGAGCAATTATCTACACCGGGGGAGATGTTAAGAGGGGGGGTTCCATATGTCTGAAAATTGTCTTGACTAAGACATTGTTGGCTTACAGGTCCTTACAGATGTCAGGATTTGTAGCATTTATTTTAAACATTTTTATTTTCTCACCTTTATCAAGGGTGACAATAATGTTTGACCTAACTGTATATATACACACACACCTGAAAAAAGAGGTAACTTGAATCTTGTGTTTCATAGGTCCATAGGTTATAAATAGATGTATTTCAACATCTTTTACTCAATCACACCATATATACAGACCATCAGTACCATGGTAAGACAACACCATCGTTAGAACAGGGACTATCCCACAAAGCAGGAACAATGACTTTAGCTCAGTAGGCTAACTAACCTAAATATTCTGAAACAACTCCATATTTCCTAGTTGATACCAAATCTGTTTGTGCTCTGGCCAGCTCCATTGCTCATTGTCAAGCCAAACATGTTGTGTATATCAATGAGTGACAAGGACTTGGAATGATGGCACAAACAGACTTGTACTCAGTCTACATACAGTGGGGAGAACAAGTATTTGATACACTGCTGATTTTCCCACTTACAAAGCATGTAGAAGTCTGTAATTTTTATCATAGGTACTCTTCAACTGTGAGTGACGGAATCTAAAACAAAAATCCAGAAAATCACATTGTATTATTTTTAAGTAATTAATTTGCATTTTATTGCATGACATAAGTATTTGATACATCAGAAAAGCAGAACTTAATATTTGGTACAGAAACCTTTGTTTGCAATTACAGAGATCATACGTTTCCTGTAGTTCTTGACCAAATCCCTGTTGCACACACTGCAGCAGGGATTTTGGCCCACTCCTCCATCCAGATCCTTCAGGTTTTGGGGCTGTCGCTGGGCAATACGGACTTTCAGCTCCCTCCAAAGATTTTCTATTGGGTTCAGGTCTGGAGACTGGCTAGGCCACTCCAGGACCTTGAGATGCTTCTTACGGAGCCACTCCTTAGTTGCCCTGGCTGTGTGTTTCGGGTCGTTGTCATGCTGGAAGACCCAGCCACGACCCATCTTCAATGCTCTTACTGAGGGAAGGAGGTTGTTGGCCAAGATCTCGCGATACATGGCCCCATCCATCCCCCCCTCAATACGGTGCAGTCGTCCTGTCCCCTTTGCAGAAAAGCATCCCCAAAGAATGATGTTTCCACCTCCATGCTTCACGGTTGGGATGGTGTTCTTGGGGTTGTACTCATCCTTCTTCTTCCTCCAAACACGGCGAGTGGAGTTTAGACCAAAAAGCTCTATTTTTGTCTCATCAGACCACATGACCTTCTCCCATTCCTACTCTGGATCATCCAGATGGTCATTGGCAAACTTCAGACGGGCCTGGACATGCGCTGGCTTGAGCAGGGGGACCTTGCGTGCGCTGCAGGATTTTAATCCATGACGGCGTAGTGTGTTACTAATGGTTTTCTTTGAGACTGTGGTCCCAGCTCTCTTCAGGTCATTGACCAGGTCCTGCCATGTAGTTCTGGGCTGATCCCTCGCCTTCCTCATGATCATTGATGCCCCACGAGGTGAGATCTTGCATGGTGCCCCAGACCGAGGAAGATTGACCGTCATCTTGAACTTCTTCCATTTTCTAATAATTGCAACAGTTGTTGCCTTCTCACCAAGCTTCTTGCCTATTGTCCTGTAGCCCATCCCAGCCTTGTGCAGGTCTACAATTTTATCCCTGATGTCCTTACATTGAGTGTGTGGACAGGTGTCTTTTATGCAGGTAACGAGTTCAAACAGGTGCAGTTAATACTGGTAATGAGTGGAGAACAGGAGGGCTTCTTAAAGAACAACGAACAGGTCTGTGAGAGCCGGAATTCTTACTGGTTGGTAGGTGATCAAATACTTATGTCATGCAATAAAATGCAAATTAATTATTTAAAAATCATACAATGTGATTTTCTGGATTTTTTTTTTCAGTTGAAGTGTACCTATGATAAAAATTACAGACCTCTACATGGTTTGTAAGTAGGAAAACCTGCAAAATCGGCAGTGTATCAAATACTTGTTCTCCCCACTGTATGTCCTAGTGCAGAGAAGTAATAAACTGTCAGGCTCTGGCCATAGAGAAGCTTTGCTTCTCTATATTTCTATGGTCAGAGTCTGGCAGATCTATCATTTCTATTTCTGTCTGGTGTTGTGTGTGTGGGATCCCTAATTAGAGGCAGCTGCTATGCATTACCTCTAATTAGGGATCTTACTTATATGTCTGTGTTCCACTCCGTTGGCGTGGTTCATTGTTGTATATTGTCTCGTGTCGTGCTACGTGTGTTCCTTTCATTATATATATATATATATCATTTGTTATTTTGTATAGTTCGTCAGTTCATTTAATAAATATGTCGAACTATCGATACGCTGCGCCTTGGTCTCTCTACACACCCGAACGTGACATAAACACACATTGTTTTACCAGAATTAACCAGAGAATTTTGAGTTTATATCTCAAAGGGTCTCTTAAAAATCATGCTTTCTGATGCTGAATTGCCGCCCTGCTTAATTTTTTATTTATTTATTTAACTAGGCAAGTCAGTTATGTGATTTAACCAGCATGTAAACAATCATTAGATTAAGTAGAAATGAACAGTGAACAGCACAACATCAACAACACTCTTTCAAGTGTAAATACTCCAACAGTAAGGGGTATTGGCTAGGAGGAGGTTTTTTCTAAACCATGTGACCTGACCAGGATAAACTCTAGGTTCCAGTTAGATCATTTTACTAGAGTACACGCAGGCTTTAACACATAACAGACAGGATCTTTCTGTTCCCTATCAGGCTTTAACACATAACAGACAGGATCTTTCTGTTCCCTCTCAGGCTTTAACACATAACAGACAGGATCTTTCTGTTCCCTCTCAGGCTTTAACACATAACAGACAGGATCTTTCTGTTCCCTAGCAGGTGTACAGTACAGGTTCTGCCCCCTATAGGAGAGGGAGGGTGGAGAGGGATAGAGGGAGGCTTGGTGGATCTGATCCTAGATCTGTTGTTAAAGGAAAGCCCAATCCTGCCCTCAGGGCTTAGAGATGTTATGTAAACTATTGGAATGTTTAATTTACAGAGCTCAATGTGTTTAGGTGGAATTTCATAAGACACAAAATTGTGTGACTCATCAGTGAATATGAAGACAGTGATTTGAAAGAAACACTAATTGCTCTTTCCTCATCTACCCATTAGCAGGATTGTGTTCCTAACCTTCTATTATACAATACTCTCTCTGTCTCTCTTTCTGTATGTTTAACATGAAACGGGTTCCATTTCCCCCTAAGTCAGATCTGTTATTGACCATGTGACCTCCTCTCTCCTCACTGGCCTTTCCTCTTCTCTATGGAATGTTCTTGTTATCCCTGTTCTTCTGCCTGTTTCAACCAGATGCCTTCACACATTGTCTTTTTGAAGAACCAGTGTCATTTAGAAACCATTTGCTGAACTGAATTTATAGGTGGTGTGGACACAACAAAATACAGTGGTAGTTGAGCACATTTCCTGAATGAACACATCTTTTCTTTTTGCTTTTGGATTATTCTTTGATTAGTTTTGTGTAGAATCAGACAGTCATGCACATCTCATGTCCACATTCTGAACTAACCTATAAGTGGAGTTCAAACGCTCGGTTTGAAACAAATGTCCATTTGTAAAAGTCACAGATATTTCAAACACAATTTTGACTTCTTTCTTTTATCGTGTGAGTTTGGTCACAGTGTGCTTGTGTATATTTTCCTTTGTTTTCACCCATTTGAATGTATGTGAAATACTGGTGGAAGAGCAACAATGTTCACCCAGCAAACTGATCCAATAAGGATAATACCTTTTGAATTTGAAAACCAAAACCAAAAACAAAGCATCAGCTGTATTTCCTATCATTTTGGTGGGTATCAAACCCTGTGTGGTTGTTTTGATGACGCCTGGCCTACCCTCTCTTCCAGGTGGCTCTCCCAGGGTACATGGAGGACTTCCCTCGTCCCCGCTACCCTCAAGGCAGCTCCCGCAGACTCCCCCTACTCTATGGCCAGGCCATGGAGCCACAAACCACCCCGACCACAGCCGTGTCTCAGCAAAGCCTGCCCGATGTGAGGGAGGCCAGAGACAGAGCCCCCCTCAGCAGTCTCTCCACCTCCGCCCTGGTCCAGGCCATCCGCCAGGAGGTGGCATAGCTTGCCAAGAAGAAGACAGACATGTTTGAGTTTCAGGTGTAAGCCCTGAGTCTAGTGGCCGGGAGGTGGAATTGCAGCACTCTCTTTTCTGATAGAGACTAAACAAACTCTCAAACTCAGCTTATTTGATATTTGTATATTAAGAATTATAAAAGCTTCGCTCTCATATCCTCTCTCTCTCTCTCTCTCTCTCTCCCTCTCTCTCATCGTGGGAAAATACCACGTTGGTCTGATGTGTTTCACCACCATGCTCTTATTTTGGAGTTACTGAATGATGAGTGTTCAAACTGTCAGTCATTTCTTCTTAACAATGTCTCTATAGTTACGTTACACTATCTGTTCCTTTACGTTGTACATATGTAATTCCCATGTCTAAAGACCTGTAATAATGAAAGTTGAGTGTTTCTCTAACCAGGACAATAACCTACAGTATGGCACAAAATCAATACATGTACAACAATTGATGAGGCAGAGAGAGTCGTCGTGCTCAAAGGTTCAAACACTTCAGAACAGAAGATCACAATGAAGTGATAATGCCAGAGAATCCGATGTTTGGAGGATATATTGTGTTGGACCTGACACTACCCCTGACACTACCGCCCTGGACTGGGCACCGGCGCAGGCTCCGGCGCTGGAGCTGGGCTGGATGCCGGTCCCGGACTGGGCACCGGCGCAGTGGAAGGCTCCGTCTCTGGAGCTCTGCTGGACGCCCTGGACTGGGCAACGGCGCAGGCTCCGACCCTGGAACTAGGTTGGAAACCGTCACTGGCACCTGAGGGCTGGTGCGGAGAGTCGGCACCTGTAGCACTGGGCTCGGAACACGCACAGGAGGCCTGGTGCGGGGAGCCGGCACTGCCCATACCAGGCTCGGGACACGCACAGGAGGCCTGGAGTGGGGAGCTGGCACTGACTGTAAGGCAAGGCAAGGCAAGGCAAGTTTATTTATATAGCGCATTTCATACACAATGGCAATTCAAAGTGCTTTACATAGAAGAAATTAAGATAATCAAATGAAACAAGAACAACCAAAACAGTTTAGAATAAAGAAATTAAAACATTCAAAAGAAATAAGAACAATTCAAACAGTTTAGAATAAAAAATAAAAAAATCCAGTACAAACAGTCGGACGAACAGTGGCACAGTGCTCATTCAGTAAATGCAAAGCTAAACAGATGTGTTTTGAGTCTGGATTTGAATGTGACTACTGTAGGAGCACATCTGATCTCTTCTGGAAGCTGGTTCCAGCTGCGGCTGGCATAGTGGCTAAAAGCAGACTCTCCTTGCTTTGATTGAACCCTTGGTATTTCTAGCTGATGTGATCCTAATGATCTGAGTGATCTGTTGGGTTTATATTCAGTGAGCATATCTGCAATGTATTGAGGTCTTAGGCCATTAAATGATTTATATGCCAGTAATAATACTTTAAAATCAATCCTAAATGTAACTGGGAGCCAGTGTAAAGACCTAAGGACTGGTGTGATGTGTTCATATTTTCTGGTTCTGCTCAGAATCCTGGCAGCAGCGTTCTGTATGAGCTGCAACTGTCTTATGGTCTTTTTGGGAAGGCCAGTGAGGAGTCCATTACAATAATCCACCCTGCTGGTGATGAAATGATGCACAAGTTTCTCTAAGTCTTGACTGGAAACAAAGCATCTAATTCTTGCAATATTTTTCAGATGATGATATGCTGATTTAGTTATTGCTTTGACATGACTACTGAAGCTAAGGTCTGACTCTAGAGACACACCGAGATTCCTGACTTGATTTTTAGTTATTTGACCCCTAGAGTGAAGGTATGCGTTCACCTTGAGAACTTCATCTTTGTTTCCAAACGCAATGACTTCAATTTTGTCTTTGTTTAACTGAAGAAAGTTTTGGCACATCCAACTGTTTACTTCATCAATGCATTGGAACAGGGAGTCAAAAGGGCTGTAATCGTTAGGCGATAGGGGCTAAGTAGATCTGTGTGTCGTCTGCATAGCTGTGGTAAGAGATTTGGTTCTTTTTCATTATTTGGCTCATTGGGAGCATGTACAGGAGTAGGAGTGGTGCAAGAATTGAGCCTTGAGGAACTCCGCATGTCATGGATGTCCACTCAGACTTATGGTCACCTATACTCACATAATAACCTCTCGCTTCCATTTTAGGACTATCCCAGAAAGCCCCACCCAGTTTTCCAGCCTGTCAAGAAGTATGTTGTGATCGACAGTGTCAAATGCAGCACTGAGGTCGAGTAGTACCAGTACTGATAATTTGCCTTTATCAGAATTTAAGCGAATATCGTTTATTATCTTTATGAGCGCTGTTTCTATGCTGTGATGCGATCGGAAACCAGATTGAAAAATGTCAAAGTATCCATTCGAGCTTAAGAATTTGTTCAGCTGATTGAAGACAACTTTTTCAATGATCTTACCTATGAAAGGAAGATTTGAGATCGGTCTATAGTTGCTTAATATAGTCTTATCCAGATTACTCTTTTTCAGGAGGGGTTTGACAACTGCAGTTTTCAGGGAGTTTGGAAAACTCCCAGAGAGAAGTGAGGCATTTACCACTTCTAGGAGATCTGCTTCTAATCTTTTTAACACACTTTTGAAGAAAGATGTGGGAAGTGCGTCAAGGACGCAGGTTGATGTTTTAAGGTGTTGTACGGTTTCTTCCAAAATTTTGCCATCAATTTCTTTGAAATCAGACATAGTAACTACTTTCTCAGGTTGTGGTCTGATCTGTATGACCCCAGTGCAGCTCAAGGATGTGCTGATCAGCACCTGTAAAGACTGGGCTCGGGACACACACTGGGCTCGGGACACGCACTGAACATCTGGCATAGCCAAAGTATCGCCACAGGCGCTCTTCCTCCTCCTCATCCTTTGCATCCCATGGCCCCCATGCCACCCCCAGCAGCGCTATTGTAGTTTGACATACTTTATTTTCTAAGCGAACTGTAAAAACAATACAAGCTCATTGTGATATTGCGAGGGGTGAAAGTGAAAGAGGAGGCGCGTAGTCAAAGATAAGTTTAGCGAAATAAGAGATTTAATAAACAGACAGCAATACACAAAGAAAGACAATAACCTGCGAGGGGTGAACCAAAACACACAGAGCTAAATAGTGACCCTGATCACCAATGTGGAACAGGTGTGGATCATCAGGGTGTTGCTACCATTTGCAACATCTGGCTCACACCTTAGTCTGCGTATTCTATAGAGTGGTAACCATTTTACCATACTCAGCTCGCGCAGTACTCTGGCTGGTCTAGTAGAAATTCACCATTTAAACGTGGGGACCCCCGTCCTCACGCTCTTTGGTCTGGCGTGTAAATTCTTAACGAGTCCTTTTAAGCACTCTGGTCTGAAGGGCGGTATAAATTCTCAGACATAAATGAGAGAACATCTCACTCTGACCATTTTTCTAGTCCTAGCAGAGCTGGTTACGCTGTTTTCATGTTATCCAGTGCTTTGTTAACTGTAACTGTGCTGCTGGCACCAATTTAATTACGTATTTTTGCCGACGTTTACTGAAACCGGCCATAGTCGACAGGTGTTGAGAATTTGTAAATGCATCAGTTATTCTGCACTCTGGCACACTCAGATGAGAGTGCTCTGAAATCGGAGTAGATAGCCAGAGATAATTTACGAACGCACCCATCATGTCACAATATTACTGTTGTAAAACACAGACATTCTTTGGAATACACAGAATGGAAATTCACATAACAATAAAAGAAGGTTCCTTTGAATCACTCATTAATTTGACTGTAGAATAGGGCTTGGATTCCAATGAACTGTGAAGTTCCAGCGAACCATTAAACAGTTGGTCATAAATTCAGATTTGTTTGATTTGAAAGGTGAATGAACCTGGTGATTCTGGAAACTTAGGAAAATATAAGTATTTTATCTCAACTTTAGCCTACAATTTGCCTACATGAAGTCCGTTCAAAAGTGAATGTATTGTTGACAACTTGGTTCTCGCTCTCTTTCGTGTACATTTGAAATGATCTTGGTCACAAGTATTGTAGTCAACACATGCCATCTCTAGTGAAAAGATGATATGTTTGTGAAAAAAGAAAGCCTGGTACAGATTTTTGCACTTAAATTGAACTATAACACTGTATAGTAATATAGAAAATCTATGATTAGTAGGCATAGTAGATAAAAGAAAGGCTTGACTAAATCCAAAGCACATGAAACACAATGTATTTATTTAAAACATTTTAGGGTCTTTTTACAGTCGGCCAGTAGGACTAATGTTTGGGTTTACCCCTTTCACTTGTAATATTTTAAAGAACCCTTTAACCCTGGTCTATACAGTAAGCCTAGTGCCCAAGGGGGGAGTGTGTATGTGTGTAAGATTTTATGTGTGTGTGTGTGTGTGTGTGTGTGTGTGTGTGTGTGTGTGTGTGTGTGTGTGTGTGTGTGTGTGTGTGTGTGTGTGTGTGTGTGTACATCAGAGACTAGTGTGTACTTTTGTAGAGCTTGTGTCGGATTTCATTGGGACTTTTTCTTAACCTCAGCTTTTGATTTGGTCTGAAAGAGAGAAAGAACACTTCCTGTAAGTGGAACCTTTCAAATACCTGTTTCTTCAATGTCTCCTTTGTTAAAGGGGTCATCTCTCCTGAACAAACAAATTATTTTTTATTTTCAGGAATCCGAAACAGATACGTTTGTAATCAAATATATGGCAAGTAGAAATCAAAACTGGACGGTCTTCAGAGATACTGTAGATGGGAAGGGTTGTGAGTAGCTGAGTGGTGGGACAAAAAAAAGATAATTAATGTAAAATATACTACGTAAAATGTTAGTGTGTATAAGCTGGAAGTAGAAGCTTAAGTATTGTTGTCCGTTAGTTTACTCCAATTTGGGGAGGGGTGGTAGCGTTTGTGAGGGTTTGGCTGTGGTTAGAACTTACTCCCAATAAGGGGAGTGGTAGAACCGCAGTCGAGCCCTCACACCCTAACTAGGGTTGGTAATAATCCTCAATCAGAGACAGCTGTACAGGGTTGTCTCTGATTGGGGATTGCATTTAGGCACCACTCTCGGCCACCTGTGTGTGGGTCATTGTTAGGTGTATTGTTTCCTCAAGTCACAGTAAGTGTTGGTTCATGTTCATTTTCATTGCCTCTTGTTATTATAGTTCGTTGCATTAGGTGTTTTATTATTTAATAAAACAATGTCGAACTATCGCTCCGCTGCTCCTTGGTCTCTCTCTACACCCACTCGTGACAGCGTTAGGGGCAAAATAATACATTCTGAGGAGGAGGAAATATAAAGTTCCTAGGAATATGTATTCTGTAGAACTCTGACAGGTTAATAATTTGCCACCTTAAGCGGATGAACTGTACCAGATACTTTTGTAATCAAATGTTAGATAGCATTATGTATTATGTCACTTCTAAAAAAGTTGGCAAGGGTGCATTTGGTTACTTAAAAGTTCATGGGATGGTGTTAAAATCTCAAAACACTTGTCCACATGATACTATAAGCCTGATTGGTTAGCATAAAACTGCTTTAGCCTAAATGAAGCACAAAAGAAAGCGATGATTATTTATTTTAATGTTTTATATTGGATGTAAACAAAACATGTATTTTTAGATTGCTAATGGTTTACATTTAATATTTATAAATCCCAGCTCAATGTACCCATCAAACGGACCAAAGACAATGATAATGCATTTCAACTGTGTGAACTATAGCCAGTATAGTGTCAGACATTTACTTTTTAATGAATACTTTTTCATAACAATCCCTGATAATATTATATAATGAGCAAATCACGTGTAAGTTGCTAATAATAAAGTTGGATTCTATTGTATGTAGCCTTTCTAATCCAATATCAGGTGTTGTTGTCACTAAGCTGATCTGTCAATGGCAGCATGTATAGTCAAAGGTGATCAAGGTCTCTTTTTACAAGGCAGCCCTGCATCTCACAATTACACAACAATTAAACTAAATGGAAGCATAGTAGCATAGGAAATACACGTAAGACCCCCCAAAAATATACAAAACAACCATTAGACAATTTCAGACAGTATCTCCCATTTGGAAGTGCTTTTATCTGTTTTGTGTTTAATTAACATGACCCCGTTATAAAGAGGTTAGCTACACACTAGATAACATTGGATTAGTCTTGTAGCAACAAAACTTAATGACAGCATAGTTATTGAAATAATAGTATACATTTGTAAAGTATTACAAACTGTATTGGTATGAAAATACATGCTCATAATCTGATGAGGTTAAAAATGATCACTGTAATAAAATATTGGAATATAAAACAAAATAATGTCCTAATATAAATTAATTGAAAAACAAAGACAGTCAAATAATAAATCATAAAGAATAAGGTTTTGAAGGGTCTGTCCTATATCTATGAGATATAAGAAACTTCAGGAAATATATAGCTGAATGGTGGGACAGAAGAAAGATAACTAATATAAAATATACTGTGTCTGTAAAATGTTTATAGTGTGTATAAGCTGGAAGTAGAAGCTTAAGTATTGTTGTCCGTTAGTTTACTCCAAATTGGGGAGGGGTGGTAGCATTAGGGGCAAAATAATAAGTTAAGAAAATATAATAAAAATATACACCCCAGGCCAAAAGTTTGGAATAATACTCATTCAAGGCTTGTTCTTTATTTGCACTATTTTTTACATTGTAGAATAAAAGTGAAGACATCAAAACTATGACACAACACATACGGAATCATTTGACTAGAGGGGTGGTGTGGTCTGAGGAGGAGGAAATATAAAGTTCCTAGGAATATGTATTCTGTAGAACTCTGATAGGTCAATAATTTGCCACCTTAACTGGATAAACTGTATAAAAGAGACACTCAGCTCTTTGATGTGTACACTTTCTCCAAGAGAAGTCTGACACTCCAGAAACTAGGAAGAACACAACATCGCTGGTAAAGATATGACTTCCAATTAAGGGTTCTAATGTGAATATGAGTATATCTGTGTGTTACTTTAAAGGACAGGGATGAGGTGGGATACATGGGTTGCACACTTGCTCTACTAGCACCATAACACCTGAGTTGTAGTGTTGTTTTTTCAGTTAACCAATTAATCAATATATTTGTATAATGATTCATTTGACTCAGCCGAGCCCGTGTTTCTGTTTAGTATCTGTTTAGGGGGTTTGTTGTGCATCCTTGAAGTCATACTTTTGACAACCAATGTATCCCCTTCAGAACCCCTGGATGCTTAATAAATCTAGCCATTCATTCTTTCATGTTTTACACTTATCAAATGTCCTGGTCTTTGGTGTGTTTAGTGTGTCGTTTCTTGCTTCATATTAGTTGCTGACCAATGTCACTATGTATTCTTACTTTACAGACACTTGTCTCCAACTACACAAAATGGCTTCTAAACCCATCACAGAAATTGCAATCTCCACTAGCACTGAAAGGGAGCAACAGCTTCGTGGCCAAGGCTTTCACATGATGGATGTCAACCTCAACCAAGGCAATTTATCCACCACAAGCGTTTACATGTGGTACAAAAAGGGCAATGGCGAACCCATCACCGGAGTCCAGTTTTCGTTCACTAATGCAATGAAAGATGGCCTGAGGAAAGCAGGGTACACTGAGCTCCCAGAAAACCTCAACTCTGGAGCATACGGAGATACCATCCATCTCTGGTACTCTAGTGGTGCAAGCCCCAAGTACCACATTCCCATTGTAGATCTCCAGCTCACCACTAATGTGAATGGAGAGGCTGCTCAATTCAAATACAGCTGGGAAAGGCTGGCATGTAATCTGAACCGCAATAACTCAGGAGATGACATCCATCTCTGGGTGAAGCGAGAGAGGGAGACCTACATCTGCGACGTTGCTGCCACCACCTCATTCCAAGAAGACATCAACCTTTTCAATGAGGGCTACATCCGCATGGATGAAGATCTCAATAGAGGTGCTAGAGGAAACTGGATCTTCCTCTGGTACCGTCAATCCACCGATAAGGGCAGCGGGCTCACAAGGGTGGAAGCATCCATCAACCATGTGCAGGATTTCAGCCTACAGCAGCGTGGTTTCTCCATGGTGAATGTTAACCTCAACGAGGGAACATGCGGTCAGCCAGTGTTTGTCTGGCACAAGAAAGATGGATCTCTCCCTATCAAGGTCTTGACCGTTATATCCAACCACAAGGCATATTGTCCTTATGAGGAGGCCGGCTTGGTTTTCATCGACAAAAGTCTGAATACTGGCAACAACGGTGTGCCCCTATTCCTCTTGTATGGCAACTAAAAACCTGCGGTGGATAGGCAGTGTGAGCCTAAAATATGCCAGATGTTCGTTTTTGCATGGAAATGTCTCTGTCTATTTTCTGTGATACATTTTTGATTCTCATTCTGACACTCAATGATAGCTATTATGTCATAAAGTCACTGTCAAAGATCATTAAGACATTTTTTAAGGTTGACTTTAAAGTTCTTTACAATCAATTTCCAATTGAATTATGGTATAACATTTTACAATCATATTTTAGCAGGAGATTTATAATTTTTTCTGAATATTTCAAGGGGTTGTAAGGTATTATATCTCGTTGTGTCAAATACGATTTAGAAATACTTCAGTACAGTAATAGAAATAAAGTATAATGATTAACGATTTATGTTTAACACTGAGAATCCTAGTCTGTTCATCAATAAAGAAAGCTTTGCAAAACTGAACGTTGTACCTTTTTAAATAACTACCCAGTGAAAATCTCACTATAAGAGTTCATATTCTGTTAACTCATATCCAAATAATGTTGCTGACTCGTCTTATACTCGTATTTGTGGCCAAAGAGAGGGGCTTTAAAACGGTGGGTGTCAAAGGTCATGTGCCGGTGTGTTAAGGAGTAGGGAGAAGTTGCCCCTAGACACTGATCTTGGGTCAGCTTTGCACTTATGACTGGGGAAGGGGAAGCTGGTCTTAGATCTGTACATAGGGGAAACTTCACCTCAGACTGTGTGTTCAGGAGGATAGGGGATCATCTGTTGGTTGGAGTGGGATACGAGGGTGGAGGGAATGGTGTTTAGAGACACTTCCTGTTGACGATGGAGGATCCAGCCTCTGTGTATTCATCCTTACTGATCCACATCTGCTGGAAGGTGGACAGGGAAGCCAAGCTGGAGCCACCGAATAGGCTCAGTGAGAGCAATTATCTACACCGGGGGAGAGGTTAAGAGGGGGGGTTCCATATGTCTGAAAATTGTCTTGACTAAGACATTGTTGGCTTACAGGTCCTTACAGATGTCAGGATTTGTAGCATTTATTTTAAACATTTTTATTTTCTCACCTTTATCAAGGGTGACAATAATGTTTGACCTAACTGTATATATACACACACACCTGAAAAAAGAGGTAACTTGAATCTTGTGTTTCATAGGTCCATAGGTTATAAATAGATGTATTTCAACATCTTTTACTCAATCACACCATATATACAGACCATCAGTACCATGGTAAGACAACACCATCGTTAGAACAGGGACTATCCCACAAAGCAGGAACAATGACTTTAGCTCAGTAGGCTAACTAACCTAAATATTCTGAAACAACTCCATATTTCCTAGTTGATACCAAATCTGTTTGTGCTCTGGCCAGCTCCATTGCTCATTGTCAAGCCAAACATGTTGTGTATATCAATGAGTGACAAGGACTTGGAATGATGGCACAAACAGACTTGTACTCAGTCTACATACAGTGGGGAGAACAAGTATTTGATACACTGCTGATTTTCCCACTTACAAAGCATGTAGAAGTCTGTAATTTTTATCATAGGTACTCTTCAACTGTGAGTGACGGAATCTAAAACAAAAATCCAGAAAATCACATTGTATTATTTTTAAGTAATTAATTTGCATTTTATTGCATGACATAAGTATTTGATACATCAGAAAAGCAGAACTTAATATTTGGTACAGAAACCTTTGTTTGCAATTACAGAGATCATACGTTTCCTGTAGTTCTTGACCAAATCCCTGTTGCACACACTGCAGCAGGGATTTTGGCCCACTCCTCCATCCAGATCCTTCAGGTTTTGGGGCTGTCGCTGGGCAATACGGACTTTCAGCTCCCTCCAAAGATTTTCTATTGGGTTCAGGTCTGGAGACTGGCTAGGCCACTCCAGGACCTTGAGATGCTTCTTACGGAGCCACTCCTTAGTTGCCCTGGCTGTGTGTTTCGGGTCGTTGTCATGCTGGAAGACCCAGCCACGACCCATCTTCAATGCTCTTACTGAGGGAAGGAGGTTGTTGGCCAAGATCTCGCGATACATGGCCCCATCCATCCCCCCCTCAATACGGTGCAGTCGTCCTGTCCCCTTTGCAGAAAAGCATCCCCAAAGAATGATGTTTCCACCTCCATGCTTCACGGTTGGGATGGTGTTCTTGGGGTTGTACTCATCCTTCTTCTTCCTCCAAACACGGCGAGTGGAGTTTAGACCAAAAAGCTCTATTTTTGTCTCATCAGACCACATGACCTTCTCCCATTCCTACTCTGGATCATCCAGATGGTCATTGGCAAACTTCAGACGGGCCTGGACATGCGCTGGCTTGAGCAGGGGGACCTTGCGTGCGCTGCAGGATTTTAATCCATGACGGCGTAGTGTGTTACTAATGGTTTTCTTTGAGACTGTGGTCCCAGCTCTCTTCAGGTCATTGACCAGGTCCTGCCATGTAGTTCTGGGCTGATCCCTCGCCTTCCTCATGATCATTGATGCCCCACGAGGTGAGATCTTGCATGGTGCCCCAGACCGAGGAAGATTGACCGTCATCTTGAACTTCTTCCATTTTCTAATAATTGCAACAGTTGTTGCCTTCTCACCAAGCTTCTTGCCTATTGTCCTGTAGCCCATCCCAGCCTTGTGCAGGTCTACAATTTTATCCCTGATGTCCTTACATTGAGTGTGTGGACAGGTGTCTTTTATGCAGGTAACGAGTTCAAACAGGTGCAGTTAATACTGGTAATGAGTGGAGAACAGGAGGGCTTCTTAAAGAACAACGAACAGGTCTGTGAGAGCCGGAATTCTTACTAGTTGGTAGGTGATCAAATACTTATGTCATGCAATAAAATGCAAATTAATTATTTAAAAATCATACAATGTGATTTTCTGGATTTTTGTTTTAGATTCCGTCTCTCACAGTTGAAGTGTACCTATGATAAAAATTACAGACCTCTACATGCTTTGTAAGTAGGAAAACCTGCAAAATCGGCAGTGTATCAAATACTTGTTCTCCCCACTGTATGTCCTAGTGCAGAGAAGTAATAAACACACATTGTTTTACCAGAATTAACCAGAGAATTTTGAGAAATGAACCAGAGAATGATGAGTTTATATCTCAAAGGGTCTCTTAAAAATCATGCTTTCTGATGCTGAATTGCCGCCCTGCTTAATTTTTTATTT
The DNA here is from genome assembly GCA_023634145.1 of Thymallus thymallus. NCBI lineage: Eukaryota > Metazoa > Chordata > Actinopteri > Salmoniformes > Salmonidae > Thymallus > Thymallus thymallus. Next base: position 7,241,969 of record CM042380.1, on the reverse strand, counting down.
ATTTATTTAACTAGGCAAGTCAGTTATGTGATTTAACCAGCATGTAAACAATCATTAGAATAAGTAAAAATGAACAGTGAACAGCACAACATCAACAACACTCTTTCAAGTGTAAATACTCCAACAGTAAGGGGTATTGGCTAGGAGGAAGTTTTTTCTAAACCATGTGACCTGACCAGGATAAACTCTAGGTTCCAGTTAGATCATTTTACTAGAGTACACGCAGGCTTTAACACATAACAGACAGGATCTTTCTGTTCCCTATCAGGCTTTAACACATAACAGACAGGATCTTTCTGTTCCCTCTCAGGCTTTAACACATAACAGACAGGATCTTTCTGTTCCCTCTTAGGCTTTAACACATAACAGACAGGATCTTTCTGTTCCCTCTCAGGCTTTAACACATAACAGACAGGATCTTTCTGTTCCCTAGCAGGTGTACAGTACAGGTTCTGCCCCCTATAGGAGAGGGAGGGTGGAGAGGGATAGAGGGAGGCTTGGTGGATCTGATCCTAGATCTGTTGTTAAAGGAAAGCCCAATCCTGCCCTCAGGGCTTAGAGATGTTATGTAAACTATTGGAATGTTTAATTTACAGAGCTCAATGTGTTTAGGTGGAATTTCATAAGACACAAAATTGTGTGACTCATCAGTGAATATGAAGACAGTGATTTGAAAGAAACACTAATTGCTCTTTCCTCATCTACCCATTAGCAGGATTGTGTTCCTAACCTTCTATTATACAATACTCTCTCTGTCTCTCTTTCTGTATGTTTAACATGAAACGGGTTCCATTTCCCCCTAAGTCAGATCTGTTATTGACCATGTGACCTCCTCTCTCCTCACTGGCCTTTCCTCTTCTCTATGGAATGTTCTTGTTATCCCTGTTCTTCTGCCTGTTTCAACCAGATGCCTTCACACATTGTCTTTTTGAAGAACCAGTGTCATTTAGAAACCATTTGCTGAACTGAATTTATAGGTGGTGTGGACACAACAAAATACAGTGGTAGTTGAGCACATTTCCTGAATGAACACATCTTTTCTATTTGCTTTTGGATTATTCTTTGATTAGTTTTGTGTAGAATCAGACAGTCATGCACATCTCATGTCCACATTCTGAACTAACCTATAAGTGGAGTTCAAACGCTCGGTTTGAAACAAATGTCCATTTGTAAAAGTCACAGATATTTCAAACACAATTTTGACTTCTTTCTTTTATCGTGTGAGTTTGGTCACAGTGTGCTTGTGTATATTTTCCTTTGTTTTCACCCATTTGAATGTATGTGAAATACTGGTGGAAGAGCAACAATGTTCACCCAGCAAACTGATCCAATAAGGATAATACCTTTTGAATTTGAAAACCAAAACCAAAAACAAAGCATCAGCTGTATTTCCTATCATTTTGGTGGGTATCAAACCCTGTGTGGTTGTTTTGATGACGCCTGGCCTACCCTCTCTTCCAGGTGGCTCTCCCAGGGTACATGGAGGACTTCCCTCGTCCCCGCTACCCTCAAGGCAGCTCCCGCAGACTCCCCCTACTCTATGGCCAGGCCATGGAGCCACAAACCACCCCGACCACAGCCGTGTCTCAGCAAAGCCTGCCCGATGTGAGGGAGGCCAGAGACAGAGCCCCCCTCAGCAGTCTCTCCACCTCCGCCCTGGTCCAGGCCATCCGCCAGGAGGTGGCATAGCTTGCCAAGAAGAAGACAGACATGTTTGAGTTTCAGGTGTAAGCCCTGAGTCTAGTGGCCGGGAGGTGGAATTGCAGCACTCTCTTTTCTGATAGAGACTAAACAAACTCTCAAACTCAGCTTATTTGATATTTGTATATTAAGAATTATAAAAGCTTCGCTCTCATATCCTCTCTCTCTCTCTCACTCTCTCTCTCTCTCTCTCCCTCTCTCTCATCGTGGGAAAATACCACGTTGGTCTGATGTGTTTCACCACCATGCTCTTATTTTGGAGTTACTGAATGATGAGTGTTCAAACTGTCAGTCATTTCTTCTTAACAATGTCTCTATAGTTACGTTACACTATCTGTTCCTTTACGTTGTACATATGTAATTCCCATGCCTAAAGACCTGTAATAATGAAAGTTGAGTGTTTCTCTAACCAGGACAATAACCTACAGTATGGCACAAAATCAATACATGTACAACAATTGATGAGGCAGAGAGAGTCGTCGTGCTCAAAGGTTCAAACACTTCAGAACAGAAGATCACAATGAAGTGATAATGCCAGAGAATCCGATGTTTGGAGGATATATTGTGTTGGACCTGACACTACCCCTGACACTACCGCCCTGGACTGGGCACCGGCGCAGGCTCCGGCGATGGAGCTGGGCTGGATGCCGGTCCCGGACTGGGCACCGGCGCAGTGGAAGGCTCCGTCTCTGGAGCTCTGCTGGACGCCCTGGACTGGGCAACGGCGCAGGCTCCGACCCTGGAACTAGGTTGGAAACCGTCACTGGCACCTGAGGGCTGGTGCGGAGAGTCGGCACCTGTAGCACTGGGCTCGGAACACGCACAGGAGGCCTGGTGGGGGAGCCGGCACTGCCCATACCAGGCTCGGGACACGCACAGGAGGCCTGGAGTGGGGAGCTGGCACTGACCGTAAGGCAAGGCAAGGCAAGGCAAGTTTATTTATATAGCGCATTTCATACACAATGGCAATTCAAAGTGCTTTACATAGAAGAAATTAAGATAATCAAATGAAACAAGAACAACCAAAACAGTTTAGAATAAAGAAATTAAAACATTCAAAAGAAATAAGAACAATTCAAACAGTTTAGAATAAAAAATAAAAAAATCCAGTACAAACAGTCGGACAAACAGTGGCACAGTGCTCATTCAGTAAATGCAAAGCTAAACAGATGTGTTTTGAGTCTGGATTTGAATGTGACTACTGTAGGAGCACATCTGATCTCTTCTGGAAGCTGGTTCCAGCTGCGGCTGGCATAGTGGCTAAAAGCAGACTCTCCTTGCTTTGATTGAACCCTTGGTATTTCTAGCTGATGTGATCCTAATGATCTGAGTGATCTGTTGGGTTTATATTCAGTGAGCATATCTGCAATGTATTGAGGTCTTAGGCCATTAAATGATTTATATGCCAGTAATAATACTTTAAAATCAATCCTAAATGTAACTGGGAGCCAGTGTAAAGACCTAAGGACTGGTGTGATGTGTTCATATTGTCTGGTTCTGCTCAGAATCCTGGCAGCAGCGTTCTGTATGAGCTGCAACTGTCTTATGGTCTTTTTGGGAAGGCCAGTGAGGAGTCCATTACAATAATCCACCCTGCTGGTGATGAAATGATGCACAAGTTTCTCTAAGTCTTGACTGGAAACAAAGCATCTAATTCTTGCAATATTTTTCAGATGATGATATGCTGATTTAGTTATTGCTTTGACATGACTACTGAAGCTAAGGTCTGACTCTAGAGACACACCGAGATTCCTGACTTGATTTTTAGTTATTTGACCCCTAGAGTGAAGGTATGCGTTCACCTTGAGAACTTCATCTTTGTTTCCAAACGCAATGACTTCAATTTTGTCTTTGTTTAACTGAAGAAAGTTTTGGCACATCCAACTGTTTACTTCATCAATGCATTGGAACAGGGAGTCAAAAGGGCTGTAATCGTTAGGCGATAGGGGCTAAGTAGATCTGTGTGTCGTCTGCATAGCTGTGGTAAGAGATTTGGTTCTTTTTCATTATTTGGCTCATTGGGAGCATGTACAGGAGTAGGAGTGGTGCAAGAATTGAGCCTTGAGGAACTCCGCATGTCATGGATGTCCACTCAGACTTATGGTCACCTATACTCACATAATAACCTCTCGCTTCCATTTTAGGACTATCCCAGAAAGCCCCACCCAGTTTTCCAGCCTGTCAAGAAGTATGTTGTGATCGACAGTGTCAAATGCAGCACTGAGGTCGAGTAGTACCAGTACTGATAATTTGCCTTTATCAGAATTTAAGCGAATATCGTTTATTATCTTTATGAGCGCTGTTTCTATGCTGTGATGCGATCGGAAACCAGATTGAAAAATGTCAAAGTATCCATTCGAGCTTAAGAATTTGTTCAGCTGATTGAAGACAACTTTTTCAATGATCTTACCTATGAAAGGAAGATTTGAGATCGGTCTATAGTTGCTTAATATAGTCTTATCCAGATTACTCTTTTTCAGGAGGGGTTTGACAACTGCAGTTTTCAGGGAGTTTGGAAAACTCCCAGAGAGAAGTGAGGCATTTACCACTTCTAGGAGATCTGCTTCTAATCTTTTTAACACACTTTTGAAGAAAGATGTGGGAAGTGCGTCAAGGACGCAGGTTGATGTTTTAAGGTGTTGTACGGTTTCTTCCAAAATTTTGCCATCAATTTCTTTGAAATCAGACATAGTAACTACTTTCTCAGGTTGTGGTCTGATCTGTATGACCCCAGTGCAGCTCAAGGATGTGCTGATCAGCACCTGTAAAGACTGGGCTCGGGACACACACTGGGCTCGGGACACGCACTGAACATCTGGCATAGCCAAAGTATCGCCACAGGCGCTCTTCCTCCTCCTCATCCTTTGCATCCCATGGCCCCCATGCCACCCCCAGCAGCGCTATTGTAGTTTGACATACTTTATTTTCTAAGCGAACTGTAAAAACAATACAAGCTCATTGTGATATTGCGAGGGGTGAAAGTGAAAGAGGAGGCGCGTAGTCAAAGATAAGTTTAGCGAAATAAGAGATTTAATAAACAGACAGCAATACACAAAGAAAGACAATAACCTGCGAGGGGTGAACCAAAACACACAGAGCTAAATAGTGACCCTGATCACCAATGTGGAACAGGTGTGGATCATCAGGGTGTTGCTACCATTTGCAACATCTGGCTCACACCTTAGTCTGCGTATTCTATAGAGTGGTAACCATTTTACCATACTCAGCTCGCGCAGTACTCTGGCTGGTCTAGTAGAAATTCACCATTTAAACGTGGGGACCCCCGTCCTCACGCTCTTTGGTCTGGCGTGTAAATTCTTAACGAGTCCTTTTAAGCACTCTGGTCTGAAGGGCGGTATAAATTCTCAGACATAAATGAGAGAACATCTCACTCTGACCATTTTTCTAGTCCTAGCAGAGCTGGTTACGCTGTTTTCATGTTATCCAGTGCTTTGTTAACTGTAACTGTGCTGCTGGCACCAATTTAATTACGTATTTTTGCCGACGTTTACTGAAACCGGCCATAGTCGACAGGTGTTGAGAATTTGTAAATGCATCAGTTATTCTGCACTCTGGCACACTCAGATGAGAGTGCTCTGAAATCGGAGTAGATAGCCAGAGATAATTTACGAACGCACCCATCATGTCACAATATTACTGTTGTAAAACACAGACATTCTTTGGAATACACAGAATGGAAATTCACATAACAATAAAAGAAGGTTCCTTTGAATCACTCATTAATTTGACTGTAGAATAGGGCTTGGATTCCAATGAACTGTGAAGTTCCAGCGAACCATTAAACAGTTGGTCATAAATTCAGATTTGTTTGATTTGAAAGGTGAATGAACCTGGTGATTCTGGAAACTTAGGAAAATATAAGTATTTTATCTCAACTTTAGCCTACAATTTGCCTACATGAAGTCCGTTCAAAAGTGAATGTATTGTTGACAACTTGGTTCTCGCTCTCTTTCGTGTACATTTGAAATGATCTTGGTCACAAGTATTGTAGTCAACACATGCCATCTCTAGTGAAAAGATGATATGTTTGTGAAAAAAGAAAGCCTGGTACAGATTTTTGCACTTAAATTGAACTATAACACTGTATAGTAATATAGAAAATCTATGATTAGTAGGCATAGTAGATAAAAGAAAGGCTTGACTAAATCCAAAGCACATGAAACACAATGTATTTATTTAAAACATTTTAGGGTCTTTTTACAGTCGGCCAGTAGGACTAATGTTTGGGTTTACCCCTTTCACTTGTAATATTTTAAAGAACCCTTTAACCCTGGTCTATACAGTAAGCCTAGTGCCCAAGGGGGGAGTGTGTATGTGTGTAAGATTTTATGTGTGTGTGTGTGTGTGTGTGTGTGTGTGTGTGTGTGTGTGTGTGTGTGTGTGTGTGTGTGTGTGTGTGTGTGTGTACATCAGAGACTAGTGTGTACTTTTGTAGAGCTTGTGTCGGATTTCATTGGGACTTTTTCTTAACCTCAGCTTTTGATTTGGTCTGAAAGAGAGAAAGAACACTTCCTGTAAGTGGAACCTTTCAAATACCTGTTTCTTCAATGTCTCCTTTGTTAAAGGGGTCATCTCTCCTGAACAAACAAATTATTTTTTATTTTCAGGAATCCGAAACAGATACGTTTGTAATCAAATATATGGCAAGTAGAAATCAAAACTGGACGGTCTTCAGAGATACTGTAGATGGGAAGGGTTGTGAGTAGCTGAGTGGTGGGACAAAAAAAAGATAATTAATGTAAAATATACTACGTAAAATGTTAGTGTGTATAAGCTGGAAGTAGAAGCTTAAGTATTGTTGTCCGTTAGTTTACTCCAATTTGGGGAGGGGTGGTAGCGTTTGTGAGGGTTTGGCTGTGGTTAGAACTTACTCCCAATAAGGGGAGTGGTAGAACCGCAGTCGAGCCCTCACACCCTAACTAGGGTTGGTAATAATCCTCAATCAGAGACAGCTGTACAGGGTTGTCTCTGATTGGGGATTGCATTTAGGCACCACTCTCGGCCACCTGTGTGTGGGTCATTGTTAGGTGTATTGTTTCCTCAAGTCACAGTAAGTGTTGGTTCTTGTTCATGTTCATTTTCATTGCCTCTTGTTATTATAGTTCGTTGCATTAGGTGTTTTATTATTTAATAAAACAATGTCGAACTATCGCTCCGCTGCTCCTTGGTCTCTCTCTACACCCACTCGTGACAGAATGACCCACCAAAACGAGACCAAGAGACGCAGCGGAAAGAACAAGCGACGGACAAGAAAACAGCCTGGAGCCCAGAAACCCCAAACAGTTTTTTGGGGGGGGGCTATGGGGGTGGTCGGGGGTGGACGGTGAAGAGCCCCGGCCACTGCACTCGTGGGGGATCCTGGAGGAGCCCCTACAGCCATGGGAGCAGAGGTACGAAGAGGAGTCGGAGGGAGACGACAACTATGTGCCTTTGTTCCCTCACTCGTGGGGGCTCCCGGAGGAATCCTCACAGGAAGGGGATTGGCGATGGAAAGAAGATCGGGGCAGTAGCAGCCCTCCAACGCTAGTTCCCAACCCGGTGCCTCCAGCGCTGGCCCACAGCCCGGCACAGTCCGTGCCGACTTCGCGCACCACACCATCGGTGCGCAGCCAGAGCCCGGAGAGGCGGAATGAGGAAGATCGCATACCTCTTCGTATGCCCACGATCTACAATCGTGAGAAACCTGAGGGGTTCTATGAGGAGTCAAAGGAGGAACAGAGGAGGTGGTGGAGAGCCTGGGTGGCTCTTCCCCTGGAACCGCATCGAGACCCATTGAGACCCGGGCGTGTAATATCAAGAAGGTCAACGCCTCTCAACCTCCAGCGAAGGTCAGCGCCTCTCGGCCTCCAGCGAAGGTCAGCGCCTCTCGACCTCCAGCGAAGGTCAGCGCCTCTCGACCTCCAGCGAAGGTCAGCGCCTCTCGACCTCCAGCGAAGGTCAGCGCCCCGCCACCTCCAGCGAAGGTCAGCAGCCCGGAGCCTCCAGCGAAGGTCAGCAACCCTGAGCCTCCAGCGAAGGTCAGCAACCCTGAGCCGCCAGCCAAGGTCAGCAGCCCTGAGCCGCCAGCCAAGGTCAGCAGCCCTGAGCCGCCAGCCAAGGTCAGCAGCCCTGAGCCGCCAGCCAAGGTCAGCAGCCCTGAGCCGCCAGCCAAGGTCAGCAGCCCTGAGCCTCCAGCCAAGGTCAGCAGCCCTGAGCCTCCAGCCAAGGTCAGCAGCCCTGAGCCTCCAGCCAAGGTCAGCAGCCCTGAGCCTCCAGCCAAGGTCAGCAGCCCTGAGCCTCCTGCGAAGGTCAGCGCCCCGCCGCCTCCTGCGAAGGTCAGCGCCCCGCCGCCTCCTGCGAAGGTCAGCGCCCCGCCGCCTCCTGCGAAGGTCCGCAGCCCAGAGCCTCCAGAGAAGGTCCGCAGCCCGGAGCCTCCAGAGAAGGTCCGCAGCCCGGAGCCTCCAGAGAAGGTCCGCAGCCCGGAGCCTCCAGAGAAGGTCCGCAGCCCGGAGCCTCCAGAGAAGGTCCGCAGCCCGGAGCCTCCAGAGAAGGTCCGCCGCCCGGAGCCTCCAGAGAAGGTCCGCAGCCAGGAGCCTCCAGCGAAGGTCCGCCGCCCGGAGCCTCCAGCGAAGGTCCGCCGCCCGGAGCCTCCAGCGAAGGTCCGCCGCCCGGAGCCTCCAGCGAAGGTCCGCCGCCCGGAGCCTCCAGCGAAGGTCCGCCGCCCGGAGCCTCCAGCGAAGGTCCGCCGCCCGGAGCCTCCAGCGAAGGTCAGCCGCCCGGAGCCTCCAGCGAAGGTCAGCCGCCCGGAGCCTCCAGCGGAGGTCAGCCGCCCGGAGCCTCCAGCGGAGGTCAGCCGCCCGGAGCCTCCAGCGGAGGTCAGCCGCCCGGAGCCTCCAGCGGAGGTCAGCCGCCCGGAGCCTCCAGCGGAGGTCAGCCGCCCGGAGCCTCCAGCGAAGGTCAGCCGCCCGGATCCTCCAGCGAAGGTCAGCCGCCCGGAGCCTCCAGCAGTCTGCTCCGCTACAGTGCCGGAGCAGTCCGCTCCACCGGAGCCAAGTCCGGGGCCGGTCGTCTGCCCAGCTCCAGTGCCGGAGCAGTCTGCTCCACCGGTGCCCAGTCCGGGGCCGGTCGTCTGCCCAGCTCCAGTGCCGGAGCAGTCCGCTCCACCGGTGCCCAGTCCGGGGCCGGTCGTCTGCCCAGCTCCAGTGCCGGAGCAGTCCGCTCCACCGGTGCCCAGTCCGGGGCCGGTCGTTTGCCCAGCTCCAGTGCCGGAGCAGTCCGCTCCATCGGTGCCCAGTCCGGGGCCGGTCGTCTGCCCAGCTCCAGTGCCGGAGCAGTCCGCTCCACCGGTGCCCAGTCCGCGGCCGGTCGTCTGCCCAGCTCCAGTGCCGGAGCAGTCCGCTCCACCGGTGCCCAGTCCGGGGCCGGTCGTCTGCCCAGCTCCAGTGCCGGAGCAGTCCGCTCCATCGGTGCCCAGTCCGGGGCCGGTCGTCTGCCCAGCTCCAGTGCCGGAGCAGTCCGCTCCACCGGTGCCCAGTCCGGGGCCGGTCGTCTGCCCAGCTCCAGTGCCGGAGCAGTCCGCTCCACCGTGGCCCAGTCCGGGTCCAGTTGTTTGTACCGCTCCAGGGTCGGGGGCTTCCACACCAGGGTCCAGACAGGACTTGGTGCTTCGCGGGAGAATGGAGGGGAAAATCACCGCGCTGGGGTCCGGACCGGATCGGGCGTGCAACGCTGAGGTAGGAAGGGAGCAGCCTTCACTGCCTACGTCACGTCCGAGGCCGGGTCCGGAGCCTCCACCAGCAACTGCCCCAGTACTCCGCCCTTTTCCCCCTAGTTTAGTTTATAATTTTTTTTTGAGAGGGGGGGATTATTTTGCGGTCGGGAGTCCGCACCTTAGGGGGGGGGTACTGTGAGGGTTTGGCTGTGGTTAGAACTTACTCCCAATAAGGGGAGTGGTAGAACCGCAGTCGAGCCCTCACACCCTAACTAGGGTTGGTAATAATCCTCAATCAGAGACAGCTGTACAGGGTTGTCTCTGATTGGGGATTGCATTTAGGCACCACTCTCGGCCACCTGTGTGTGGGTCATTGTTAGGTGTATTGTTTCCTCAAGTCACAGTAAGTGTTGGTTCTTGTTCATGTTCATTTTCATTGCCTCTTGTTATTATAGTTCGTTGCATTAGGTGTTTTATTATTTAATAAAACAATGTCGAACTATCGCTCCGCTGCTCCTTGGTCTCTCTCTACACCCACTCGTGACAGCGTTAGGGGCAAAATAATACATTCTGAGGAGGAGGAAATATAAAGTTCCTAGGAATATGTATTCTGTAGAACTCTGACAGGTTAATAATTTGCCACCTTAAGCGGATGAACTGTACCAGATACTTTTGTAATCAAATGTTAGATAGCATTATGTATTATGTCACTTCTAAAAAAGTTGGCAAGGGTGCATTTGGTTACTTAAAAGTTCATGGGATGGTGTTAAAATCTCAAAACACTTGTCCACATGATACTATAAGCCTGATTGGTTAGCATAAAACTGCTTTAGCCTAAATGAAGCACAAAAGAAAGCGATGATTATTTATTTTAATGTTTTATATTGGATGTAAACAAAACATGTATTTTTAGATTGCTAATGGTTTACATTTAATATTTATAAATCCCAGCTCAATGTACCCATCAAACGGACCAAAGACAATGATAATGCATTTCAACTGTGTGAACTATAGCCAGTATAGTGTCAGACATTTACTTTTTAATGAATACTTTTTCATAACAATCCCTGATAATATTATATAATGAGCAAATCACGTGTAAGTTGCTAATAATAAAGTTGGATTCTATTGTATGTAGCCTTTCTAATCCAATATCAGGTGTTGTTGTCACTAAGCTGATCTGTCAATGGCAGCATGTATAGTCAAAGGTGATCAAGGTCTCTTTTTACAAGGCAGCCCTGCATCTCACAATTACACAACAATTAAACTAAATGGAAGCATAGTAGCATAGGAAATACACGTAAGACCCCCCAAAAATATACAAAACAACCATTAGACAATTTCAGACAGTATCTCCCATTTGGAAGTGCTTTTATCTGTTTTGTGTTTAATTAACATGACCCCGTTATAAAGAGGTTAGCTACACACTAGATAACATTGGATTAGTCTTGTAGCAACAAAACTTAATGACAGCATAGTTATTGAAATAATAGTATACATTTGTAAAGTATTACAAACTGTATTGGTATGAAAATACACGCTCATAATCTGATGAGGTTAAAAATGATCACTGTAATAAAATATTGGAATATAAAACAAAATAATGTCCTAATATAAATTAATTGAAAAACAAAGACAGTCAAATAATAAATCATAAAGAATAAGGTTTTGAAGGGTCTGTCCTATATCTATGAGATATAAGAAACTTCAGGAAATATATAGCTGAATGGTGGGACAGAAGAAAGATAACTAATATAAAATATACTGTGTCTGTAAAATGTTTATAGTGTGTATAAGCTGGAAGTAGAAGCTTAAGCATTGTTGTCCGTTAGTTTACTCCAAATTGGGGAGGGGTGGTAGCATTAGGGGCAAAATAATAAGTTAAGAAAATATAATAAAAATATACACCCCAGGCCAAAAGTTTGGAATAATACTCATTCAAGGCTTGTTCTTTATTTGCACTATTTTTTACATTGTAGAATAAAAGTGAAGACATCAAAACTATGACACAACACATACGGAATCATTTGACTAGAGGGGTGGTGTGGTCTGAGGAGGAGGAAATATAAAGTTCCTAGGAATATGTATTCTGTAGAACTCTGATAGGTCAATAATTTGCCACCTTAACTGGATAAACTGTATAAAAGAGACACTCAGCTCTTTGATGTGTACACTTTCTCCAAGAGAAGTCTGACACTCCAGAAACTAGGAAGAACACAACATCGCTGGTAAAGATATGACTTCCAATTAAGGGTTCTAATGTGAATATGAGTATATCTGTGTGTTACTTTAAAGGACAGGGATGAGGTGGGATACATGGGTTGCACACTTGCTCTACTAGCACCATAACACCTGAGTTGTAGTGTTGTTTTTTCAGTTAACCAATTAATCAATATATTTGTATAATGATTCATTTGACTCAGCCGAGCCCGTGTTTCTGTTTAGTATCTGTTTAGGGGGTTTGTTGTGCATCCTTGAAGTCATACTTTTGACAACCAATGTATCCCCTTCAGAACCCCTGGATGCTTAATAAATCTAGCCATTCATTCTTTCATGTTTTACACTTATCAAATGTCCTGGTCTTTGGTGTGTTTAGTGTGTCGTTTCTTGCTTCATATTAGTTGCTGACCAATGTCACTATGTATTCTTACTTTACAGACACTTGTCTCCAACTACACAAAATGGCTTCTAAACCCATCACAGAAATTGCAATCTCCACTAGCACTGAAAGGGAGCAACAGCTTCGTGGCCAAGGCTTTCACATGATGGATGTCAACCTCAACCAAGGCAATTTATCCACCACAAGCGTTTACATGTGGTACAAAAAGGGCAATGGCGAACCCATCACCGGAGTCCAGTTTTCGTTCACTAATGCAATGAAAGATGGCCTGAGGAAAGCAGGGTACACTGAGCTCCCAGAAAACCTCAACTCTGGAGCATACGGAGATACCATCCATCTCTGGTACTCTAGTGGTGCAAGCCCCAAGTACCACATTCCCATTGTAGATCTCCAGCTCACCACTAATGTGAATGGAGAGGCTGCTCAATTCAAATACAGCTGGGAAAGGCTGGCATGTAATCTGAACCGCAATAACTCAGGAGATGACATCCATCTCTGGGTGAAGCGAGAGAGGGAGACCTACATCTGCGACGTTGCTGCCACCACCTCATTCCAAGAAGACATCAACCTTTTCAATGAGGGCTACATCCGCATGGATGAAGATCTCAATAGAGGTGCTAGAGGAAACTGGATCTTCCTCTGGTACCGTCAATCCACCGATAAGGGCAGCGGGCTCACAAGGGTGGAAGCATCCATCAACCATGTGCAGGATTTCAGCCTACAGCAGCGTGGTTTCTCCATGGTGAATGTTAACCTCAACGAGGGAACATGCGGTCAGCCAGTGTTTGTCTGGCACAAGAAAGATGGATCTCTCCCTATCAAGGTCTTGACCGTTATATCCAACCACAAGGCATATTGTCCTTATGAGGAGGCCGGCTTGGTTTTCATCGACAAAAGTCTGAATACTGGCAACAACGGTGTGCCCCTATTCCTCTTGTATGGCAACTAAAAACCTGCGGTGGATAGGCAGTGTGAGCCTAAAATATGCCAGATGTTCGTTTTTGCATGGAAATGTCTCTGTCTATTTTCTGTGATACATTTTTGATTCTCATTCTGACACTCAATGATAGCTATTATGTCATAAAGTCACTGTCAAAGATCATTAAGACATTTTTTAAGGTTGACTTTAAAGTTCTTTACAATCAATTTCCAATTGAATTATGGTATAACATTTTACAATCATATTTTAGCAGGAGATTTATAATTTTTTCTGAATATTTCAAGGGGTTGTAAGGTATTATATCTCGTTGTGTCAAATACGATTTAGAAATACTTCAGTACAGTAATAGAAATAAAGTATAATGATTAACGATTTATGTTTAACACTGAGAATCCTAGTCTGTTCATCAATAAAGAAAGCTTTGCAAAACTGAACGTTGTACCTTTTTAAATAACTACCCAGTGAAAATCTCACTATAAGAGTTCATATTCTGTTAACTCATATCCAAATAATGTTGCTGACTCGTCTTATACTCGTATTTGTGGCCAAAGAGAGGGGCTTTAAAACGGTGGGTGTCAAAGGTCATGTGCCGGTGTGTTAAGGAGTAGGGAGAAGTTGCCCCTAGACACTGATCTTGGGTCAGCTTTGCACTTATGACTGGGGAAGGGGAAGCTGGTCTTAGATCTGTACATAGGGGAAACTTCACCTCAGACTGTGTGTTCAGGAGGATAGGGGATCATCTGTTGGTTGGAGTGGGATACGAGGGTGGAGGGAATGGTGTTTAGAGACACTTCCTGTTGACGATGGAGGATCCAGCCTCTGTGTATTCATCCTTACTGATCCACATCTGCTGGAAGGTGGACAGGGAAGCCAAGCTGGAGCCACCGAATAGGCTCAGTGAGAGCAATTATCTACACCGGGGGAGAGGTTAAGAGGGGGGGTTCCATATGTCTGAAAATTGTCTTGACTAAGACATTGTTGGCTTACAGGTCCTTACAGATGTCAGGATTTGTAGCATTTATTTTAAACATTTTTATTTTCTCACCTTTATCAAGGGTGACAATAATGTTTGACCTAACTGTATATATACACACACACCTGAAAAAAGAGGTAACTTGAATCTTGTGTTTCATAGGTCCATAGGTTATAAATAGATGTATTTCAACATCTTTTACTCAATCACACCATATATACAGACCATCAGTACCATGGTAAGACAACACCATCGTTAGAACAGGGACTATCCCACAAAGCAGGAACAATGACTTTAGCTCAGTAGGCTAACTAACCTAAATATTCTGAAACAACTCCATATTTCCTAGTTGATACCAAATCTGTTTGTGCTCTGGCCAGCTCCATTGCTCATTGTCAAGCCAAACATGTTGTGTATATCAATGAGTGACAAGGACTTGGAATGATGGCACAAACAGACTTGTACTCAGTCTACATACAGTGGGGAGAACAAGTATTTGATACACTGCTGATTTTCCCACTTACAAAGCATGTAGAAGTCTGTAATTTTTATCATAGGTACTCTTCAACTGTGAGTGACGGAATCTAAAACAAAAATCCAGAAAATCACATTGTATTATTTTTAAGTAATTAATTTGCATTTTATTGCATGACATAAGTATTTGATACATCAGAAAAGCAGAACTTAATATTTGGTACAGAAACCTTTGTTTGCAATTACAGAGATCATACGTTTCCTGTAGTTCTTGACCAAATCCCTGTTGCACACACTGCAGCAGGGATTTTGGCCCACTCCTCCATCCAGATCCTTCAGGTTTTGGGGCTGTCGCTGGGCAATACGGACTTTCAGCTCCCTCCAAAGATTTTCTATTGGGTTCAGGTCTGGAGACTGGCTAGGCCACTCCAGGACCTTGAGATGCTTCTTACGGAGCCACTCCTTAGTTGCCCTGGCTGTGTGTTTCGGGTCGTTGTCATGCTGGAAGACCCAGCCACGACCCATCTTCAATGCTCTTACTGAGGGAAGGAGGTTGTTGGCCAAGATCTCGCGATACATGGCCCCATCCATCCCCCCCTCAATACGGTGCAGTCGTCCTGTCCCCTTTGCAGAAAAGCATCCCCAAAGAATGATGTTTCCACCTCCATGCTTCACGGTTGGGATGGTGTTCTTGGGGTTGTACTCATCCTTCTTCTTCCTCCAAACACGGCGAGTGGAGTTTAGACCAAAAAGCTCTATTTTTGTCTCATCAGACCACATGACCTTCTCCCATTCCTACTCTGGATCATCCAGATGGTCATTGGCAAACTTCAGACGGGCCTGGACATGCGCTGGCTTGAGCAGGGGGACCTTGCGTGCGCTGCAGGATTTTAATCCATGACGGCGTAGTGTGTTACTAATGGTTTTCTTTGAGACTGTGGTCCCAGCTCTCTTCAGGTCATTGACCAGGTCCTGCCATGTAGTTCTGGGCTGATCCCTCGCCTTCCTCATGATCATTGATGCCCCACGAGGTGAGATCTTGCATGGTGCCCCAGACCGAGGAAGATTGACCGTCATCTTGAACTTCTTCCATTTTCTAATAATTGCAACAGTTGTTGCCTTCTCACCAAGCTTCTTGCCTATTGTCCTGTAGCCCATCCCAGCCTTGTGCAGGTCTACAATTTTATCCCTGATGTCCTTACATTGAGTGTGTGGACAGGTGTCTTTTATGCAGGTAACGAGTTCAAACAGGTGCAGTTAATACTGGTAATGAGTGGAGAACAGGAGGGCTTCTTAAAGAACAACGAACAGGTCTGTGAGAGCCGGAATTCTTACTAGTTGGTAGGTGATCAAATACTTATGTCATGCAATAAAATGCAAATTAATTATTTAAAAATCATACAATGTGATTTTCTGGATTTTTGTTTTAGATTCCGTCTCTCACAGTTGAAGTGTACCTATGATAAAAATTACAGACCTCTACATGCTTTGTAAGTAGGAAAACCTGCAAAATCGGCAGTGTATCAAATACTTGTTCTCCCCACTGTATGTCCTAGTGCAGAGAAGTAATAAACACACATTGTTTTACCAGAATTAACCAGAGAATTTTGAGAAATGAACCAGAGAATGATGAGTTTATATCTCAAAGGGTCTCTTAAAAATCATGCTTTCTGATGCTGAATTGCCGCCCTGCTTAATTTTTTATTTATTTATTTAACTAGGCAAGTCAGTTATGTGATTTAACCAGCATGTAAACAATCATTAGAATAAGTAAAAATGAACAGTGAACAGCACAACATCAACAACACTCTTTCAAGTGTAAATACTCCAACAGTAAGGGGTATTGGCTAGGAGGAAGTTTTTTCTAAACCATGTGACCTGACCAGGATAAACTCTAGGTTCCAGTTAGATCATTTTACTAGAGTACACGCAGGCTTTAACACATAACAGACAGGATCTTTCTGTTCCCTATCAGGCTTTAACACATAACAGACAGGATCTTTCTGTTCCCTCTCAGGCTTTAACACATAACAGACAGGATCTTTCTGTTCCCTCTTAGGCTTTAACACATAACAGACAGGATCTTTCTGTTCCCTCTCAGGCTTTAACACATAACAGACAGGATCTTTCTGTTCCCTAGCAGGTGTACAGTACAGGTTCTGCCCCCTATAGGAGAGGGAGGGTGGAGAGGGATAGAGGGAGGCTTGGTGGATCTGATCCTAGATCTGTTGTTAAAGGAAAGCCCAATCCTGCCCTCAGGGCTTAGAGATGTTATGTAAACTATTGGAATGTTTAATTTACAGAGCTCAATGTGTTTAGGTGGAATTTCATAAGACACAAAATTGTGTGACTCATCAGTGAATATGAAGACAGTGATTTGAAAGAAACACTAATTGCTCTTTCCTCATCTACCCATTAGCAGGATTGTGTTCCTAACCTTCTATTATACAATACTCTCTCTGTCTCTCTTTCTGTATGTTTAACATGAAACGGGTTCCATTTCCCCCTAAGTCAGATCTGTTATTGACCATGTGACCTCCTCTCTCCTCACTGGCCTTTCCTCTTCTCTATGGAATGTTCTTGTTATCCCTGTTCTTCTGCCTGTTTCAACCAGATGCCTTCACACATTGTCTTTTTGAAGAACCAGTGTCATTTAGAAACCATTTGCTGAACTGAATTTATAGGTGGTGTGGACACAACAAAATACAGTGGTAGTTGAGCACATTTCCTGAATGAACACATCTTTTCTATTTGCTTTTGGATTATTCTTTGATTAGTTTTGTGTAGAATCAGACAGTCATGCACATCTCATGTCCACATTCTGAACTAACCTATAAGTGGAGTTCAAACGCTCGGTTTGAAACAAATGTCCATTTGTAAAAGTCACAGATATTTCAAACACAATTTTGACTTCTTTCTTTTATCGTGTGAGTTTGGTCACAGTGTGCTTGTGTATATTTTCCTTTGTTTTCACCCATTTGAATGTATGTGAAATACTGGTGGAAGAGCAACAATGTTCACCCAGCAAACTGATCCAATAAGGATAATACCTTTTGAATTTGAAAACCAAAACCAAAAACAAAGCATCAGCTGTATTTCCTATCATTTTGGTGGGTATCAAACCCTGTGTGGTTGTTTTGATGACGCCTGGCCTACCCTCTCTTCCAGGTGGCTCTCCCAGGGTACATGGAGGACTTCCCTCGTCCCCGCTACCCTCAAGGCAGCTCCCGCAGACTCCCCCTACTCTATGGCCAGGCCATGGAGCCACAAACCACCCCGACCACAGCCGTGTCTCAGCAAAGCCTGCCCGATGTGAGGGAGGCCAGAGACAGAGCCCCCCTCAGCAGTCTCTCCACCTCCGCCCTGGTCCAGGCCATCCGCCAGGAGGTGGCATAGCTTGCCAAGAAGAAGACAGACATGTTTGAGTTTCAGGTGTAAGCCCTGAGTCTAGTGGCCGGGAGGTGGAATTGCAGCACTCTCTTTTCTGATAGAGACTAAACAAACTCTCAAACTCAGCTTATTTGATATTTGTATATTAAGAATTATAAAAGCTTCGCTCTCATATCCTCTCTCTCTCTCTCACTCTCTCTCTCTCTCTCTCCCTCTCTCTCATCGTGGGAAAATACCACGTTGGTCTGATGTGTTTCACCACCATGCTCTTATTTTGGAGTTACTGAATGATGAGTGTTCAAACTGTCAGTCATTTCTTCTTAACAATGTCTCTATAGTTACGTTACACTATCTGTTCCTTTACGTTGTACATATGTAATTCCCATGCCTAAAGACCTGTAATAATGAAAGTTGAGTGTTTCTCTAACCAGGACAATAACCTACAGTATGGCACAAAATCAATACATGTACAACAATTGATGAGGCAGAGAGAGTCGTCGTGCTCAAAGGTTCAAACACTTCAGAACAGAAGATCACAATGAAGTGATAATGCCAGAGAATCCGATGTTTGGAGGATATATTGTGTTGGACCTGACACTACCCCTGACACTACCGCCCTGGACTGGGCACCGGCGCAGGCTCCGGCGATGGAGCTGGGCTGGATGCCGGTCCCGGACTGGGCACCGGCGCAGTGGAAGGCTCCGTCTCTGGAGCTCTGCTGGACGCCCTGGACTGGGCAACGGCGCAGGCTCCGACCCTGGAACTAGGTTGGAAACCGTCACTGGCACCTGAGGGCTGGTGCGGAGAGTCGGCACCTGTAGCACTGGGCTCGGAACACGCACAGGAGGCCTGGTGGGGGAGCCGGCACTGCCCATACCAGGCTCGGGACACGCACAGGAGGCCTGGAGTGGGGAGCTGGCACTGACCGTAAGGCAAGGCAAGGCAAGGCAAGTTTATTTATATAGCGCATTTCATACACAATGGCAATTCAAAGTGCTTTACATAGAAGAAATTAAGATAATCAAATGAAACAAGAACAACCAAAACAGTTTAGAATAAAGAAATTAAAACATTCAAAAGAAATAAGAACAATTCAAACAGTTTAGAATAAAAAATAAAAAAATCCAGTACAAACAGTCGGACAAACAGTGGCACAGTGCTCATTCAGTAAATGCAAAGCTAAACAGATGTGTTTTGAGTCTGGATTTGAATGTGACTACTGTAGGAGCACATCTGATCTCTTCTGGAAGCTGGTTCCAGCTGCGGCTGGCATAGTGGCTAAAAGCAGACTCTCCTTGCTTTGATTGAACCCTTGGTATTTCTAGCTGATGTGATCCTAATGATCTGAGTGATCTGTTGGGTTTATATTCAGTGAGCATATCTGCAATGTATTGAGGTCTTAGGCCATTAAATGATTTATATGCCAGTAATAATACTTTAAAATCAATCCTAAATGTAACTGGGAGCCAGTGTAAAGACCTAAGGACTGGTGTGATGTGTTCATATTGTCTGGTTCTGCTCAGAATCCTGGCAGCAGCGTTCTGTATGAGCTGCAACTGTCTTATGGTCTTTTTGGGAAGGCCAGTGAGGAGTCCATTACAATAATCCACCCTGCTGGTGATGAAATGATGCACAAGTTTCTCTAAGTCTTGACTGGAAACAAAGCATCTAATTCTTGCAATATTTTTCAGATGATGATATGCTGATTTAGTTATTGCTTTGACATGACTACTGAAGCTAAGGTCTGACTCTAGAGACACACCGAGATTCCTGACTTGATTTTTAGTTATTTGACCCCTAGAGTGAAGGTATGCGTTCACCTTGAGAACTTCATCTTTGTTTCCAAACGCAATGACTTCAATTTTGTCTTTGTTTAACTGAAGAAAGTTTTGGCACATCCAACTGTTTACTTCATCAATGCATTGGAACAGGGAGTCAAAAGGGCTGTAATCGTTAGGCGATAGGGGCTAAGTAGATCTGTGTGTCGTCTGCATAGCTGTGGTAAGAGATTTGGTTCTTTTTCATTATTTGGCTCATTGGGAGCATGTACAGGAGTAGGAGTGGTGCAAGAATTGAGCCTTGAGGAACTCCGCATGTCATGGATGTCCACTCAGACTTATGGTCACCTATACTCACATAATAACCTCTCGCTTCCATTTTAGGACTATCCCAGAAAGCCCCACCCAGTTTTCCAGCCTGTCAAGAAGTATGTTGTGATCGACAGTGTCAAATGCAGCACTGAGGTCGAGTAGTACCAGTACTGATAATTTGCCTTTATCAGAATTTAAGCGAATATCGTTTATTATCTTTATGAGCGCTGTTTCTATGCTGTGATGCGATCGGAAACCAGATTGAAAAATGTCAAAGTATCCATTCGAGCTTAAGAATTTGTTCAGCTGATTGAAGACAACTTTTTCAATGATCTTACCTATGAAAGGAAGATTTGAGATCGGTCTATAGTTGCTTAATATAGTCTTATCCAGATTACTCTTTTTCAGGAGGGGTTTGACAACTGCAGTTTTCAGGGAGTTTGGAAAACTCCCAGAGAGAAGTGAGGCATTTACCACTTCTAGGAGATCTGCTTCTAATCTTTTTAACACACTTTTGAAGAAAGATGTGGGAAGTGCGTCAAGGACGCAGGTTGATGTTTTAAGGTGTTGTACGGTTTCTTCCAAAATTTTGCCATCAATTTCTTTGAAATCAGACATAGTAACTACTTTCTCAGGTTGTGGTCTGATCTGTATGACCCCAGTGCAGCTCAAGGATGTGCTGATCAGCACCTGTAAAGACTGGGCTCGGGACACACACTGGGCTCGGGACACGCACTGAACATCTGGCATAGCCAAAGTATCGCCACAGGCGCTCTTCCTCCTCCTAATCCTTTGCATCCCATGGCCCCCATGCCACCCCCAGCAGCGCTATTGTAGTTTGACATACTTTATTTTCTAAGCGAACTGTAAAAACAATACAAGCTCATTGTGATATTGCGAGGGGTGAAAGTGAAAGAGGAGGCGCGTAGTCAAAGATAAGTTTAGCGAAATAAGAGATTTAATAAACAGACAGCAATACACAAAGAAAGACAATAACCTGCGAGGGGTGAACCAAAACACACAGAGCTAAATAGTGACCCTGATCACCAATGTGGAACAGGTGTGGATCATCAGGGTGTTGCTACCATTTGCAACATCTGGCTCACACCTTAGTCTGCGTATTCTATAGAGTGGTAACCATTTTACCATACTCAGCTCGCGCAGTACTCTGGCTGGTCTAGTAGAAATTCACCATTTAAACGTGGGGACCCCCGTCCTCACGCTCTTTGGTCTGGCGTGTAAATTCTTAACGAGTCCTTTTAAGCACTCTGGTCTGAAGGGCGGTATAAATTCTCAGACATAAATGAGAGAACATCTCACTCTGACCATTTTTCTAGTCCTAGCAGAGCTGGTTACGCTGTTTTCATGTTATCCAGTGCTTTGTTAACTGTAACTGTGCTGCTGGCACCAATTTAATTACGTATTTTTGCCGACGTTTACTGAAACCGGCCATAGTCGACAGGTGTTGAGAATTTGTAAATGCATCAGTTATTCTGCACTCTGGCACACTCAGATGAGAGTGCTCTGAAATCGGAGTAGATAGCCAGAGATAATTTACGAACGCACCCATCATGTCACAATATTACTGTTGTAAAACACAGACATTCTTTGGAATACACAGAATGGAAATTCACATAACAATAACAATAAAAGAAGGTTCCTTTGAATCACTCATTAATTTGACTGTAGAATAGGGCTTGGATTCCAATGAACTGTGAAGTTCCAGCGAACCATTAAACAGTTGGTCATAAATTCAGATTTGTTTGATTTGAAAGGTGAATGAACCTGGTGATTCTGGAAACTTAGGAAAATATAAGTATTTTATCTCAACTTTAGCCTACAATTTGCCTACATGAAGTCCGTTCAAAAGTGAATGTATTGTTGACAACTTGGTTCTCGCTCTCTTTCGTGTACATTTGAAATGATCTTGGTCACAAGTATTGTAGTCAACACATGCCATCTCTAGTGAAAAGATGATATGTTTGTGAAAAAAGAAAGCCTGGTACAGATTTTTGCACTTAAATTGAACTATAACACTGTATAGTAATATAGAAAATCTATGATTAGTAGGCATAGTAGATAAAAGAAAGGCTTGACTAAATCCAAAGCACATGAAACACAATGTATTTATTTAAAACATTTTAGGGTCTTTTTACAGTCGGCCAGTAGGACTAATGTTTGGGTTTACCCCTTTCACTTGTAATATTTTAAAGAACCCTTTAACCCTGGTCTATACAGTAAGCCTAGTGCCCAAGGGGGGAGTGTGTATGTGTGTAAGATTTTATGTGTGTGTGTGTGTGTGTGTGTGTGTGTGTGTGTGTGTGTGTGTGTGTGTGTGTGTGTGTGTGTGTGTGTGTGTGTGTACATCAGAGACTAGTGTGTACTTTTGTAGAGCTTGTGTCGGATTTCATTGGGACTTTTTCTTAACCTCAGCTTTTGATTTGGTCTGAAAGAGAGAAAGAACACTTCCTGTAAGTGGAACCTTTCAAATACCTGTTTCTTCAATGTCTCCTTTGTTAAAGGGGTCATCTCTCCTGAACAAACAAATTATTTTTTATTTTCAGGAATCCGAAACAGATACGTTTGTAATCAAATATATGGCAAGTAGAAATCAAAACTGGACGGTCTTCAGAGATACTGTAGATGGGAAGGGTTGTGAGTAGCTGAGTGGTGGGACAAAAAAAAGATAATTAATGTAAAATATACTACGTAAAATGTTAGTGTGTATAAGCTGGAAGTAGAAGCTTAAGTATTGTTGTCCGTTAGTTTACTCCAATTTGGGGAGGGGTGGTAGCGTTTGTGAGGGTTTGGCTGTGGTTAGAACTTACTCCCAATAAGGGGAGTGGTAGAACCGCAGTCGAGCCCTCACACCCTAACTAGGGTTGGTAATAATCCTCAATCAGAGACAGCTGTACAGGGTTGTCTCTGATTGGGGATTGCATTTAGGCACCACTCTCGGCCACCTGTGTGTGGGTCATTGTTAGGTGTATTGTTTCCTCAAGTCACAGTAAGTGTTGGTTCTTGTTCATGTTCATTTTCATTGCCTCTTGTTATTATAGTTCGTTGCATTAGGTGTTTTATTATTTAATAAAACAATGTCGAACTATCGCTCCGCTGCTCCTTGGTCTCTCTCTACACCCACTCGTGACAGAATGACCCACCAAAACGAGACCAAGAGACGCAGCGGAAAGAACAAGCGACGGACAAGAAAACAGCCTGGAGCCCAGAAACCCCAAACAGTTTTTTGGGGGGGGGCTATGGGGGTGGTCGGGGGTGGACGGTGAAGAGCCCCGGCCACTGCACTCGTGGGGGATCCTGGAGGAGCCCCTACAGCCATGGGAGCAGAGGTACGAAGAGGAGTCGGAGGGAGACGACAACTATGTGCCTTTGTTCCCTCACTCGTGGGGGCTCCCGGAGGAATCCTCACAGGAAGGGGATTGGCGATGGAAAGAAGATCGGGGCAGTAGCAGCCCTCCAACGCTAGTTCCCAACCCGGTGCCTCCAGCGCTGGCCCACAGCCCGGCACAGTCCGTGCCGACTTCGCGCACCACACCATCGGTGCGCAGCCAGAGCCCGGAGAGGCGGAATGAGGAAGATCGCATACCTCTTCGTATGCCCACGATCTACAATCGTGAGAAACCTGAGGGGTTCTATGAGGAGTCAAAGGAGGAACAGAGGAGGTGGTGGAGAGCCTGGGTGGCTCTTCCCCTGGAACCGCATCGAGACCCATTGAGACCCGGGCGTGTAATATCAAGAAGGTCAACGCCTCTCAACCTCCAGCGAAGGTCAGCGCCTCTCGGCCTCCAGCGAAGGTCAGCGCCTCTCGACCTCCAGCGAAGGTCAGCGCCTCTCGACCTCCAGCGAAGGTCAGCGCCTCTCGACCTCCAGCGAAGGTCAGCGCCCCGCCACCTCCAGCGAAGGTCAGCAGCCCGGAGCCTCCAGCGAAGGTCAGCAACCCTGAGCCTCCAGCGAAGGTCAGCAACCCTGAGCCGCCAGCCAAGGTCAGCAGCCCTGAGCCGCCAGCCAAGGTCAGCAGCCCTGAGCCGCCAGCCAAGGTCAGCAGCCCTGAGCCGCCAGCCAAGGTCAGCAGCCCTGAGCCGCCAGCCAAGGTCAGCAGCCCTGAGCCTCCAGCCAAGGTCAGCAGCCCTGAGCCTCCAGCCAAGGTCAGCAGCCCTGAGCCTCCAGCCAAGGTCAGCAGCCCTGAGCCTCCAGCCAAGGTCAGCAGCCCTGAGCCTCCTGCGAAGGTCAGCGCCCCGCCGCCTCCTGCGAAGGTCAGCGCCCCGCCGCCTCCTGCGAAGGTCAGCGCCCCGCCGCCTCCTGCGAAGGTCCGCAGCCCAGAGCCTCCAGAGAAGGTCCGCAGCCCGGAGCCTCCAGAGAAGGTCCGCAGCCCGGAGCCTCCAGAGAAGGTCCGCAGCCCGGAGCCTCCAGAGAAGGTCCGCAGCCCGGAGCCTCCAGAGAAGGTCCGCAGCCCGGAGCCTCCAGAGAAGGTCCGCCGCCCGGAGCCTCCAGAGAAGGTCCGCAGCCAGGAGCCTCCAGCGAAGGTCCGCCGCCCGGAGCCTCCAGCGAAGGTCCGCCGCCCGGAGCCTCCAGCGAAGGTCCGCCGCCCGGAGCCTCCAGCGAAGGTCCGCCGCCCGGAGCCTCCAGCGAAGGTCCGCCGCCCGGAGCCTCCAGCGAAGGTCCGCCGCCCGGAGCCTCCAGCGAAGGTCAGCCGCCCGGAGCCTCCAGCGGAGGTCAGCCGCCCGGAGCCTCCAGCGGAGGTCAGCCGCCCGGAGCCTCCAGCGGAGGTCAGCCGCCCGGAGCCTCCAGCGGAGGTCAGCCGCCCGGAGCCTCCAGCGGAGGTCAGCCGCCCGGAGCCTCCAGCGGAGGTCAGCCGCCCGGAGCCTCCAGCGAAGGTCAGCCGCCCGGATCCTCCAGCGAAGGTCAGCCGCCCGGAGCCTCCAGCAGTCTGCTCCGCTACAGTGCCGGAGCAGTCCGCTCCACCGGAGCCAAGTCCGGGGCCGGTCGTCTGCCCAGCTCCAGTGCCGGAGCAGTCTGCTCCACCGGTGCCCAGTCCGGGGCCGGTCGTCTGCCCAGCTCCAGTGCCGGAGCAGTCCGCTCCACCGGTGCCCAGTCCGGGGCCGGTCGTCTGCCCAGCTCCAGTGCCGGAGCAGTCCGCTCCACCGGTGCCCAGTCCGGGGCCGGTCGTTTGCCCAGCTCCAGTGCCGGAGCAGTCCGCTCCATCGGTGCCCAGTCCGGGGCCGGTCGTCTGCCCAGCTCCAGTGCCGGAGCAGTCCGCTCCACCGGTGCCCAGTCCGCGGCCGGTCGTCTGCCCAGCTCCAGTGCCGGAGCAGTCCGCTCCACCGGTGCCCAGTCCGGGGCCGGTCGTCTGCCCAGCTCCAGTGCCGGAGCAGTCCGCTCCATCGGTGCCCAGTCCGGGGCCGGTCGTCTGCCCAGCTCCAGTGCCGGAGCAGTCCGCTCCACCGGTGCCCAGTCCGGGGCCGGTCGTCTGCCCAGCTCCAGTGCCGGAGCAGTCCGCTCCACCGTGGCCCAGTCCGGGTCCAGTTGTTTGTACCGCTCCAGGGTCGGGGGCTTCCACACCAGGGTCCAGACAGGACTTGGTGCTTCGCGGGAGAATGGAGGGGAAAATCACCGCGCTGGGGTCCGGACCGGATCGGGCGTGCAACGCTGAGGTAGGAAGGGAGCAGCCTTCACTGCCTACGTCACGTCCGAGGCCGGGTCCGGAGCCTCCACCAGCAACTGCCCCAGTACTCCGCCCTTTTCCCCCTAGTTTAGTTTATAATTTTTTTTTGAGAGGGGGGGATTATTTTGCGGTCGGGAGTCCGCACCTTAGGGGGGGGGTACTGTGAGGGTTTGGCTGTGGTTAGAACTTACTCCCAATAAGGGGAGTGGTAGAACCGCAGTCGAGCCCTCACACCCTAACTAGGGTTGGTAATAATCCTCAATCAGAGACAGCTGTACAGGGTTGTCTCTGATTGGGGATTGCATTTAGGCACCACTCTCGGCCACCTGTGTGTGGGTCATTGTTAGGTGTATTGTTTCCTCAAGTCACAGTAAGTGTTGGTTCTTGTTCATGTTCATTTTCATTGCCTCTTGTTATTATAGTTCGTTGCATTAGGTGTTTTATTATTTAATAAAACAATGTCGAACTATCGCTCCGCTGCTCCTTGGTCTCTCTCTACACCCACTCGTGACAGCGTTAGGGGCAAAATAATACATTCTGAGGAGGAGGAAATATAAAGTTCCTAGGAATATGTATTCTGTAGAACTCTGACAGGTTAATAATTTGCCACCTTAAGCGGATGAACTGTACCAGATACTTTTGTAATCAAATGTTAGATAGCATTATGTATTATGTCACTTCTAAAAAAGTTGGCAAGGGTGCATTTGGTTACTTAAAAGTTCATGGGATGGTGTTAAAATCTCAAAACACTTGTCCACATGATACTATAAGCCTGATTGGTTAGCATAAAACTGCTTTAGCCTAAATGAAGCACAAAAGAAAGCGATGATTATTTATTTTAATGTTTTATATTGGATGTAAACAAAACATGTATTTTTAGATTGCTAATGGTTTACATTTAATATTTATAAATCCCAGCTCAATGTACCCATCAAACGGACCAAAGACAATGATAATGCATTTCAACTGTGTGAACTATAGCCAGTATAGTGTCAGACATTTACTTTTTAATGAATACTTTTTCATAACAATCCCTGATAATATTATATAATGAGCAAATCACGTGTAAGTTGCTAATAATAAAGTTGGATTCTATTGTATGTAGCCTTTCTAATCCAATATCAGGTGTTGTTGTCACTAAGCTGATCTGTCAATGGCAGCATGTATAGTCAAAGGTGATCAAGGTCTCTTTTTACAAGGCAGCCCTGCATCTCACAATTACACAACAATTAAACTAAATGGAAGCATAGTAGCATAGGAAATACACGTAAGACCCCCCAAAAATATACAAAACAACCATTAGACAATTTCAGACAGTATCTCCCATTTGGAAGTGCTTTTATCTGTTTTGTGTTTAATTAACATGACCCCGTTATAAAGAGGTTAGCTACACACTAGATAACATTGGATTAGTCTTGTAGCAACAAAACTTAATGACAGCATAGTTATTGAAATAATAGTATACATTTGTAAAGTATTACAAACTGTATTGGTATGAAAATACACGCTCATAATCTGATGAGGTTAAAAATGATCACTGTAATAAAATATTGGAATATAAAACAAAATAATGTCCTAATATAAATTAATTGAAAAACAAAGACAGTCAAATAATAAATCATAAAGAATAAGGTTTTGAAGGGTCTGTCCTATATCTATGAGATATAAGAAACTTCAGGAAATATATAGCTGAATGGTGGGACAGAAGAAAGATAACTAATATAAAATATACTGTGTCTGTAAAATGTTTATAGTGTGTATAAGCTGGAAGTAGAAGCTTAAGTATTGTTGTCCGTTAGTTTACTCCAAATTGGGGAGGGGTGGTAGCATTAGGGGCAAAATAATAAGTTAAGAAAATATAATAAAAATATACACCCCAGGCCAAAAGTTTGGAATAATACTCATTCAAGGCTTGTTCTTTATTTGCACTATTTTTTACATTGTAGAATAAAAGTGAAGACATCAAAACTATGACACAACACATACGGAATCATTTGACTAGAGGGGTGGTGTGGTCTGAGGAGGAGGAAATATAAAGTTCCTAGGAATATGTATTCTGTAGAACTCTGATAGGTCAATAATTTGCCACCTTAACTGGATAAACTGTATAAAAGAGACACTCAGCTCTTTGATGTGTACACTTTCTCCAAGAGAAGTCTGACACTCCAGAAACTAGGAAGAACACAACATAGCTGGTAAAGATATGACTTCCAATTAAGGGTTCTAATGTGAATATGAGTATATCTGTGTGTTACTTTAAAGGACAGGGATGAGGTGGGATACATGGGTTGCACACTTGCTCTACTAGCACCATAACACCTGAGTTGTAGTGTTGTTTTTTCAGTTAACCAATTAATCAATATATTTGTATAATGATTCATTTGACTCAGCCGAGCCCGTGTTTCTGTTTAGTATCTGTTTAGGGGTTTTGTTGTGCATCCTTGAAGTCATACTTTTGACAACCAATGTATCCCCTTCAGAACCCCTGGATGCTTAATAAATCTAGCCATTCATTCTTTCATGTTTTACACTTATCAAATGTCCTGGTCTTTGGTGTGTTTAGTGTGTCGTTTCTTGCTTCATATTAGTTGCTGACCAATGTCACTATGTATTCTTACTTTACAGACACTTGTCTCCAACTACACAAAATGGCTTCTAAACCCATCACAGAAATTGCAATCTCCACTAGCACTGAAAGGGAGCAACAGCTTCGTGGCCAAGGCTTTCACATGATGGATGTCAACCTCAACCAAGGCAATTTATCCACCACAAGCGTTTACATGTGGTACAAAAAGGGCAATGGCGAACCCATCACCGGAGTCCAGTTTTCGTTCACTAATGCAATGAAAGATGGCCTGAGGAAAGCAGGGTACACTGAGCTCCCAGAAAACCTCAACTCTGGAGCATACGGAGATACCATCCATCTCTGGTACTCTAGTGGTGCAAGCCCCAAGTACCACATTCCCATTGTAGATCTCCAGCTCACCACTAATGTGAATGGAGAGGCTGCTCAATTCAAATACAGCTGGGAAAGGCTGGCATGTAATCTGAACCGCAATAACTCAGGAGATGACATCCATCTCTGGGTGAAGCGAGAGAGGGAGACCTACATCTGCGACGTTGCTGCCACCACCTCATTCCAAGAAGACATCAACCTTTTCAATGAGGGCTACATCCGCATGGATGAAGATCTCAATAGAGGTGCTAGAGGAAACTGGATCTTCCTCTGGTACCGTCAATCCACCGATAAGGGCAGCGGGCTCACAAGGGTGGAAGCATCCATCAACCATGTGCAGGATTTCAGCCTACAGCAGCGTGGTTTCTCCATGGTGAATGTTAACCTCAACGAGGGAACATGCGGTCAGCCAGTGTTTGTCTGGCACAAGAAAGATGGATCTCTCCCTATCAAGGTCTTGACCGTTATATCCAACCACAAGGCATATTGTCCTTATGAGGAGGCCGGCTTGGTTTTCATCGACAAAAGTCTGAATACTGGCAACAACGGTGTGCCCCTATTCCTCTTGTATGGCAACTAAAAACCTGCGGTGGATAGGCAGTGTGAGCCTAAAATATGCCAGATGTTCGTTTTTGCATGGAAATGTCTCTGTCTATTTTCTGTGATACATTTTTGATTCTCATTCTGACACTCAATGATAGCTATTATGTCATAAAGTCACTGTCAAAGATCATTAAGACATTTTTTAAGGTTGACTTTAAAGTTCTTTACAATCAATTTCCAATTGAATTATGGTATAACATTTTACAATCATATTTTAGCAGGAGATTTATAATTTTTTCTGAATATTTCAAGGGGTTGTAAGGTATTATATCTCGTTGTGTCAAATACGATTTAGAAATACTTCAGTACAGTAATAGAAATAAAGTATAATGATTAACGATTTATGTTTAACACTGAGAATCCTAGTCTGTTCATCAATAAAGAAAGCTTTGCAAAACTGAACGTTGTACCTTTTTAAATAACTACCCAGTGAAAATCTCACTATAAGAGTTCATATTCTGTTAACTCATATCCAAATAATGTTGCTGACTCGTCTTATACTCGTATTTGTGGCCAAAGAGAGGGGCTTTAAAACGGTGGGTGTCAAAGGTCATGTGCCGGTGTGTTAAGGAGTAGGGAGAAGTTGCCCCTAGACACTGATCTTGGGTCAGCTTTGCACTTATGACTGGGGAAGGGGAAGCTGGTCTTAGATCTGTACATAGGGGAAACTTCACCTCAGACTGTGTGTTCAGGAGGATAGGGGATCATCTGTTGGTTGGAGTGGGATACGAGGGTGGAGGGAATGGTGTTTAGAGACACTTCCTGTTGACGATGGAGGATCCAGCCTCTGTGTATTCATCCTTACTGATCCACATCTGCTGGAAGGTGGACAGGGAAGCCAAGCTGGAGCCACCGAATAGGCTCAGTGAGAGCAATTATCTACACCGGGGGAGAGGTTAAGAGGGGGGGTTCCATATGTCTGAAAATTGTCTTGACTAAGACATTGTTGGCTTACAGGTCCTTACAGATGTCAGGATTTGTAGCATTTATTTTAAACATTTTTATTTTCTCACCTTTATCAAGGGTGACAATAATGTTTGACCTAACTGTATATATACACACACACCTGAAAAAAGAGGTAACTTGAATCTTGTGTTTCATAGGTCCATAGGTTATAAATAGATGTATTTCAACATCTTTTACTCAATCACACCATATATACAGACCATCAGTACCATGGTAAGACAACACCATCGTTAGAACAGGGACTATCCCACAAAGCAGGAACAATGACTTTAGCTCAGTAGGCTAACTAACCTAAATATTCTGAAACAACTCCATATTTCCTAGTTGATACCAAATCTGTTTGTGCTCTGGCCAGCTCCATTGCTCATTGTCAAGCCAAACATGTTGTGTATATCAATGAGTGACAAGGACTTGGAATGATGGCACAAACAGACTTGTACTCAGTCTACATACAGTGGGGAGAACAAGTATTTGATACACTGCTGATTTTCCCACTTACAAAGCATGTAGAAGTCTGTAATTTTTATCATAGGTACTCTTCAACTGTGAGTGACGGAATCTAAAACAAAAATCCAGAAAATCACATTGTATTATTTTTAAGTAATTAATTTGCATTTTATTGCATGACATAAGTATTTGATACATCAGAAAAGCAGAACTTAATATTTGGTACAGAAACCTTTGTTTGCAATTACAGAGATCATACGTTTCCTGTAGTTCTTGACCAAATCCCTGTTGCACACACTGCAGCAGGGATTTTGGCCCACTCCTCCATCCAGATCCTTCAGGTTTTGGGGCTGTCGCTGGGCAATACGGACTTTCAGCTCCCTCCAAAGATTTTCTATTGGGTTCAGGTCTGGAGACTGGCTAGGCCACTCCAGGACCTTGAGATGCTTCTTACGGAGCCACTCCTTAGTTGCCCTGGCTGTGTGTTTCGGGTCGTTGTCATGCTGGAAGACCCAGCCACGACCCATCTTCAATGCTCTTACTGAGGGAAGGAGGTTGTTGGCCAAGATCTCGCGATACATGGCCCCATCCATCCCCCCCTCAATACGGTGCAGTCGTCCTGTCCCCTTTGCAGAAAAGCATCCCCAAAGAATGATGTTTCCACCTCCATGCTTCACGGTTGGGATGGTGTTCTTGGGGTTGTACTCATCCTTCTTCTTCCTCCAAACACGGCGAGTGGAGTTTAGACCAAAAAGCTCTATTTTTGTCTCATCAGACCACATGACCTTCTCCCATTCCTACTCTGGATCATCCAGATGGTCATTGGCAAACTTCAGACGGGCCTGGACATGCGCTGGCTTGAGCAGGGGGACCTTGCGTGCGCTGCAGGATTTTAATCCATGACGGCGTAGTGTGTTACTAATGGTTTTCTTTGAGACTGTGGTCCCAGCTCTCTTCAGGTCATTGACCAGGTCCTGCCATGTAGTTCTGGGCTGATCCCTCGCCTTCCTCATGATCATTGATGCCCCACGAGGTGAGATCTTGCATGGTGCCCCAGACCGAGGAAGATTGACCGTCATCTTGAACTTCTTCCATTTTCTAATAATTGCAACAGTTGTTGCCTTCTCACCAAGCTTCTTGCCTATTGTCCTGTAGCCCATCCCAGCCTTGTGCAGGTCTACAATTTTATCCCTGATGTCCTTACATTGAGTGTGTGGACAGGTGTCTTTTATGCAGGTAACGAGTTCAAACAGGTGCAGTTAATACTGGTAATGAGTGGAGAACAGGAGGGCTTCTTAAAGAACAACGAACAGGTCTGTGAGAGCCGGAATTCTTACTGGTTGGTAGGTGATCAAATACTTATGTCATGCAATAAAATGCAAATTAATTATTTAAAAATCATACAATGTGATTTTCTGGATTTTTTTTTTCAGTTGAAGTGTACCTATGATAAAAATTACAGACCTCTACATGGTTTGTAAGTAGGAAAACCTGCAAAATCGGCAGTGTATCAAATACTTGTTCTCCCCACTGTATGTCCTAGTGCAGAGAAGTAATAAACTGTCAGGCTCTGGCCATAGAGAAGCTTTGCTTCTCTATATTTCTATGGTCAGAGTCTGGCAGATCTATCATTTCTATTTCTGTCTGGTGTTGTGTGTGTGGGATCCCTAATTAGAGGCAGCTGCTATGCATTA
Source organism: Thymallus thymallus (assembly GCA_023634145.1). Taxonomy (NCBI): domain Eukaryota; kingdom Metazoa; phylum Chordata; class Actinopteri; order Salmoniformes; family Salmonidae; genus Thymallus; species Thymallus thymallus. The sequence goes on along the minus strand of CM042380.1, from coordinate 7,209,724 downwards.
CCTCTAATTAGGGATCTTACTTATATGTCTGTGTTCCACTCCGTTGGCGTGGTTCATTGTTGTATATTGTCTCGTGTCGTGCTACGTGTGTTCCTTTCATTATATATATATATATATCATTTGTTATTTTGTATAGTTCGTCAGTTCATTTAATAAATATGTCGAACTATCGATACGCTGCGCCTTGGTCTCTCTACACACCCGAACGTGACATAAACACACATTGTTTTACCAGAATTAACCAGAGAATTTTGAGTTTATATCTCAAAGGGTCTCTTAAAAATCATGCTTTCTGATGCTGAATTGCCGCCCTGCTTAATTTTTTATTTATTTATTTAACTAGGCAAGTCAGTTATGTGATTTAACCAGCATGTAAACAATCATTAGATTAAGTAGAAATGAACAGTGAACAGCACAACATCAACAACACTCTTTCAAGTGTAAATACTCCAACAGTAAGGGGTATTGGCTAGGAGGAGGTTTTTTCTAAACCATGTGACCTGACCAGGATAAACTCTAGGTTCCAGTTAGATCATTTTACTAGAGTACACGCAGGCTTTAACACATAACAGACAGGATCTTTCTGTTCCCTATCAGGCTTTAACACATAACAGACAGGATCTTTCTGTTCCCTCTCAGGCTTTAACACATAACAGACAGGATCTTTCTGTTCCCTCTCAGGCTTTAACACATAACAGACAGGATCTTTCTGTTCCCTAGCAGGTGTACAGTACAGGTTCTGCCCCCTATAGGAGAGGGAGGGTGGAGAGGGATAGAGGGAGGCTTGGTGGATCTGATCCTAGATCTGTTGTTAAAGGAAAGCCCAATCCTGCCCTCAGGGCTTAGAGATGTTATGTAAACTATTGGAATGTTTAATTTACAGAGCTCAATGTGTTTAGGTGGAATTTCATAAGACACAAAATTGTGTGACTCATCAGTGAATATGAAGACAGTGATTTGAAAGAAACACTAATTGCTCTTTCCTCATCTACCCATTAGCAGGATTGTGTTCCTAACCTTCTATTATACAATACTCTCTCTGTCTCTCTTTCTGTATGTTTAACATGAAACGGGTTCCATTTCCCCCTAAGTCAGATCTGTTATTGACCATGTGACCTCCTCTCTCCTCACTGGCCTTTCCTCTTCTCTATGGAATGTTCTTGTTATCCCTGTTCTTCTGCCTGTTTCAACCAGATGCCTTCACACATTGTCTTTTTGAAGAACCAGTGTCATTTAGAAACCATTTGCTGAACTGAATTTATAGGTGGTGTGGACACAACAAAATACAGTGGTAGTTGAGCACATTTCCTGAATGAACACATCTTTTCTTTTTGCTTTTGGATTATTCTTTGATTAGTTTTGTGTAGAATCAGACAGTCATGCACATCTCATGTCCACATTCTGAACTAACCTATAAGTGGAGTTCAAACGCTCGGTTTGAAACAAATGTCCATTTGTAAAAGTCACAGATATTTCAAACACAATTTTGACTTCTTTCTTTTATCGTGTGAGTTTGGTCACAGTGTGCTTGTGTATATTTTCCTTTGTTTTCACCCATTTGAATGTATGTGAAATACTGGTGGAAGAGCAACAATGTTCACCCAGCAAACTGATCCAATAAGGATAATACCTTTTGAATTTGAAAACCAAAACCAAAAACAAAGCATCAGCTGTATTTCCTATCATTTTGGTGGGTATCAAACCCTGTGTGGTTGTTTTGATGACGCCTGGCCTACCCTCTCTTCCAGGTGGCTCTCCCAGGGTACATGGAGGACTTCCCTCGTCCCCGCTACCCTCAAGGCAGCTCCCGCAGACTCCCCCTACTCTATGGCCAGGCCATGGAGCCACAAACCACCCCGACCACAGCCGTGTCTCAGCAAAGCCTGCCCGATGTGAGGGAGGCCAGAGACAGAGCCCCCCTCAGCAGTCTCTCCACCTCCGCCCTGGTCCAGGCCATCCGCCAGGAGGTGGCATAGCTTGCCAAGAAGAAGACAGACATGTTTGAGTTTCAGGTGTAAGCCCTGAGTCTAGTGGCCGGGAGGTGGAATTGCAGCACTCTCTTTTCTGATAGAGACTAAACAAACTCTCAAACTCAGCTTATTTGATATTTGTATATTAAGAATTATAAAAGCTTCGCTCTCATATCCTCTCTCTCTCTCTCTCTCTCTCTCCCTCTCTCTCATCGTGGGAAAATACCACGTTGGTCTGATGTGTTTCACCACCATGCTCTTATTTTGGAGTTACTGAATGATGAGTGTTCAAACTGTCAGTCATTTCTTCTTAACAATGTCTCTATAGTTACGTTACACTATCTGTTCCTTTACGTTGTACATATGTAATTCCCATGTCTAAAGACCTGTAATAATGAAAGTTGAGTGTTTCTCTAACCAGGACAATAACCTACAGTATGGCACAAAATCAATACATGTACAACAATTGATGAGGCAGAGAGAGTCGTCGTGCTCAAAGGTTCAAACACTTCAGAACAGAAGATCACAATGAAGTGATAATGCCAGAGAATCCGATGTTTGGAGGATATATTGTGTTGGACCTGACACTACCCCTGACACTACCGCCCTGGACTGGGCACCGGCGCAGGCTCCGGCGCTGGAGCTGGGCTGGATGCCGGTCCCGGACTGGGCACCGGCGCAGTGGAAGGCTCCGTCTCTGGAGCTCTGCTGGACGCCCTGGACTGGGCAACGGCGCAGGCTCCGACCCTGGAACTAGGTTGGAAACCGTCACTGGCACCTGAGGGCTGGTGCGGAGAGTCGGCACCTGTAGCACTGGGCTCGGAACACGCACAGGAGGCCTGGTGCGGGGAGCCGGCACTGCCCATACCAGGCTCGGGACACGCACAGGAGGCCTGGAGTGGGGAGCTGGCACTGACCGTAAGGCAAGGCAAGGCAAGGCAAGTTTATTTATATAGCGCATTTCATACACAATGGCAATTCAAAGTGCTTTACATAGAAGAAATTAAGATAATCAAATGAAACAAGAACAACCAAAACAGTTTAGAATAAAGAAATTAAAACATTCAAAAGAAATAAGAACAATTCAAACAGTTTAGAATAAAAAATAAAAAAATCCAGTACAAACAGTCGGACGAACAGTGGCACAGTGCTCATTCAGTAAATGCAAAGCTAAACAGATGTGTTTTGAGTCTGGATTTGAATGTGACTACTGTAGGAGCACATCTGATCTCTTCTGGAAGCTGGTTCCAGCTGCGGCTGGCATAGTGGCTAAAAGCAGACTCTCCTTGCTTTGATTGAACCCTTGGTATTTCTAGCTGATGTGATCCTAATGATCTGAGTGATCTGTTGGGTTTATATTCAGTGAGCATATCTGCAATGTATTGAGGTCTTAGGCCATTAAATGATTTATATGCCAGTAATAATACTTTAAAATCAATCCTAAATGTAACTGGGAGCCAGTGTAAAGACCTAAGGACTGGTGTGATGTGTTCATATTTTCTGGTTCTGCTCAGAATCCTGGCAGCAGCGTTCTGTATGAGCTGCAACTGTCTTATGGTCTTTTTGGGAAGGCCAGTGAGGAGTCCATTACAATAATCCACCCTGCTGGTGATGAAATGATGCACAAGTTTCTCTAAGTCTTGACTGGAAACAAAGCATCTAATTCTTGCAATATTTTTCAGATGATGATATGCTGATTTAGTTATTGCTTTGACATGACTACTGAAGCTAAGGTCTGACTCTAGAGACACACCGAGATTCCTGACTTGATTTTTAGTTATTTGACCCCTAGAGTGAAGGTATGCGTTCACCTTGAGAACTTCATCTTTGTTTCCAAACGCAATGACTTCAATTTTGTCTTTGTTTAACTGAAGAAAGTTTTGGCACATCCAACTGTTTACTTCATCAATGCATTGGAACAGGGAGTCAAAAGGGCTGTAATCGTTAGGCGATAGGGGCTAAGTAGATCTGTGTGTCGTCTGCATAGCTGTGGTAAGAGATTTGGTTCTTTTTCATTATTTGGCTCATTGGGAGCATGTACAGGAGTAGGAGTGGTGCAAGAATTGAGCCTTGAGGAACTCCGCATGTCATGGATGTCCACTCAGACTTATGGTCACCTATACTCACATAATAACCTCTCGCTTCCATTTTAGGACTATCCCAGAAAGCCCCACCCAGTTTTCCAGCCTGTCAAGAAGTATGTTGTGATCGACAGTGTCAAATGCAGCACTGAGGTCGAGTAGTACCAGTACTGATAATTTGCCTTTATCAGAATTTAAGCGAATATCGTTTATTATCTTTATGAGCGCTGTTTCTATGCTGTGATGCGATCGGAAACCAGATTGAAAAATGTCAAAGTATCCATTCGAGCTTAAGAATTTGTTCAGCTGATTGAAGACAACTTTTTCAATGATCTTACCTATGAAAGGAAGATTTGAGATCGGTCTATAGTTGCTTAATATAGTCTTATCCAGATTACTCTTTTTCAGGAGGGGTTTGACAACTGCAGTTTTCAGGGAGTTTGGAAAACTCCCAGAGAGAAGTGAGGCATTTACCACTTCTAGGAGATCTGCTTCTAATCTTTTTAACACACTTTTGAAGAAAGATGTGGGAAGTGCGTCAAGGACGCAGGTTGATGTTTTAAGGTGTTGTACGGTTTCTTCCAAAATTTTGCCATCAATTTCTTTGAAATCAGACATAGTAACTACTTTCTCAGGTTGTGGTCTGATCTGTATGACCCCAGTGCAGCTCAAGGATGTGCTGATCAGCACCTGTAAAGACTGGGCTCGGGACACACACTGGGCTCGGGACACGCACTGAACATCTGGCATAGCCAAAGTATCGCCACAGGCGCTCTTCCTCCTCCTCATCCTTTGCATCCCATGGCCCCCATGCCACCCCCAGCAGCGCTATTGTAGTTTGACATACTTTATTTTCTAAGCGAACTGTAAAAACAATACAAGCTCATTGTGATATTGCGAGGGGTGAAAGTGAAAGAGGAGGCGCGTAGTCAAAGATAAGTTTAGCGAAATAAGAGATTTAATAAACAGACAGCAATACACAAAGAAAGACAATAACCTGCGAGGGGTGAACCAAAACACACAGAGCTAAATAGTGACCCTGATCACCAATGTGGAACAGGTGTGGATCATCAGGGTGTTGCTACCATTTGCAACATCTGGCTCACACCTTAGTCTGCGTATTCTATAGAGTGGTAACCATTTTACCATACTCAGCTCGCGCAGTACTCTGGCTGGTCTAGTAGAAATTCACCATTTAAACGTGGGGACCCCCGTCCTCACGCTCTTTGGTCTGGCGTGTAAATTCTTAACGAGTCCTTTTAAGCACTCTGGTCTGAAGGGCGGTATAAATTCTCAGACATAAATGAGAGAACATCTCACTCTGACCATTTTTCTAGTCCTAGCAGAGCTGGTTACGCTGTTTTCATGTTATCCAGTGCTTTGTTAACTGTAACTGTGCTGCTGGCACCAATTTAATTACGTATTTTTGCCGACGTTTACTGAAACCGGCCATAGTCGACAGGTGTTGAGAATTTGTAAATGCATCAGTTATTCTGCACTCTGGCACACTCAGATGAGAGTGCTCTGAAATCGGAGTAGATAGCCAGAGATAATTTACGAACGCACCCATCATGTCACAATATTACTGTTGTAAAACACAGACATTCTTTGGAATACACAGAATGGAAATTCACATAACAATAAAAGAAGGTTCCTTTGAATCACTCATTAATTTGACTGTAGAATAGGGCTTGGATTCCAATGAACTGTGAAGTTCCAGCGAACCATTAAACAGTTGGTCATAAATTCAGATTTGTTTGATTTGAAAGGTGAATGAACCTGGTGATTCTGGAAACTTAGGAAAATATAAGTATTTTATCTCAACTTTAGCCTACAATTTGCCTACATGAAGTCCGTTCAAAAGTGAATGTATTGTTGACAACTTGGTTCTCGCTCTCTTTCGTGTACATTTGAAATGATCTTGGTCACAAGTATTGTAGTCAACACATGCCATCTCTAGTGAAAAGATGATATGTTTGTGAAAAAAGAAAGCCTGGTACAGATTTTTGCACTTAAATTGAACTATAACACTGTATAGTAATATAGAAAATCTATGATTAGTAGGCATAGTAGATAAAAGAAAGGCTTGACTAAATCCAAAGCACATGAAACACAATGTATTTATTTAAAACATTTTAGGGTCTTTTTACAGTCGGCCAGTAGGACTAATGTTTGGGTTTACCCCTTTCACTTGTAATATTTTAAAGAACCCTTTAACCCTGGTCTATACAGTAAGCCTAGTGCCCAAGGGGGGAGTGTGTATGTGTGTAAGATTTTATGTGTGTGTGTGTGTGTGTGTGTGTGTGTGTGTGTGTGTGTGTGTGTGTGTGTGTGTGTGTGTGTGTGTGTGTGTGTGTGTGTGTGTGTGTGTGTGTGTACATCAGAGACTAGTGTGTACTTTTGTAGAGCTTGTGTCGGATTTCATTGGGACTTTTTCTTAACCTCAGCTTTTGATTTGGTCTGAAAGAGAGAAAGAACACTTCCTGTAAGTGGAACCTTTCAAATACCTGTTTCTTCAATGTCTCCTTTGTTAAAGGGGTCATCTCTCCTGAACAAACAAATTATTTTTTATTTTCAGGAATCCGAAACAGATACGTTTGTAATCAAATATATGGCAAGTAGAAATCAAAACTGGACGGTCTTCAGAGATACTGTAGATGGGAAGGGTTGTGAGTAGCTGAGTGGTGGGACAAAAAAAAGATAATTAATGTAAAATATACTACGTAAAATGTTAGTGTGTATAAGCTGGAAGTAGAAGCTTAAGTATTGTTGTCCGTTAGTTTACTCCAATTTGGGGAGGGGTGGTAGCGTTTGTGAGGGTTTGGCTGTGGTTAGAACTTACTCCCAATAAGGGGAGTGGTAGAACCGCAGTCGAGCCCTCACACCCTAACTAGGGTTGGTAATAATCCTCAATCAGAGACAGCTGTACAGGGTTGTCTCTGATTGGGGATTGCATTTAGGCACCACTCTCGGCCACCTGTGTGTGGGTCATTGTTAGGTGTATTGTTTCCTCAAGTCACAGTAAGTGTTGGTTCTTGTTCATGTTCATTTTCATTGCCTCTTGTTATTATAGTTCGTTGCATTAGGTGTTTTATTATTTAATAAAACAATGTCGAACTATCGCTCCGCTGCTCCTTGGTCTCTCTCTACACCCACTCGTGACAGAATGACCCACCAAAACGAGACCAAGAGACGCAGCGGAAAGAACAAGCGACGGACAAGAAAACAGCCTGGAGCCCAGAAACCCCAAACAGTTTTTTGGGGGGGGGCTATGGGGGTGGTCGGGGGTGGACGGTGAAGAGCCCCGGCCACTGCACTCGTGGGGGATCCTGGAGGAGCCCCTACAGCCATGGGAGCAGAGGTACGAAGAGGAGTCGGAGGGAGACGACAACTATGTGCCTTTGTTCCCTCACTCGTGGGGGCTCCCGGAGGAATCCTCACAGGAAGGGGATTGGCGATGGAAAGAAGATCGGGGCAGTAGCAGCCCTCCAACGCTAGTTCCCAACCCGGTGCCTCCAGCGCTGGCCCACAGCCCGGCACAGTCCGTGCCGACTTCGCGCACCACACCATCGGTGCGCAGCCAGAGCCCGGAGAGGCGGAATGAGGAAGATCGCATACCTCTTCGTATGCCCACGATCTACAATCGTGAGAAACCTGAGGGGTTCTATGAGGAGTCAAAGGAGGAACAGAGGAGGTGGTGGAGAGCCTGGGTGGCTCTTCCCCTGGAACCGCATCGAGACCCATTGAGACCCGGGCGTGTAATATCAAGAAGGTCAACGCCTCTCAACCTCCAGCGAAGGTCAGCGCCTCTCGGCCTCCAGCGAAGGTCAGCGCCTCTCGACCTCCAGCGAAGGTCAGCGCCTCTCGACCTCCAGCGAAGGTCAGCGCCTCTCGACCTCCAGCGAAGGTCAGCGCCCCGCCACCTCCAGCGAAGGTCAGCAGCCCGGAGCCTCCAGCGAAGGTCAGCAACCCTGAGCCTCCAGCGAAGGTCAGCAACCCTGAGCCGCCAGCCAAGGTCAGCAGCCCTGAGCCGCCAGCCAAGGTCAGCAGCCCTGAGCCGCCAGCCAAGGTCAGCAGCCCTGAGCCGCCAGCCAAGGTCAGCAGCCCTGAGCCGCCAGCCAAGGTCAGCAGCCCTGAGCCTCCAGCCAAGGTCAGCAGCCCTGAGCCTCCAGCCAAGGTCAGCAGCCCTGAGCCTCCAGCCAAGGTCAGCAGCCCTGAGCCTCCAGCCAAGGTCAGCAGCCCTGAGCCTCCTGCGAAGGTCAGCGCCCCGCCGCCTCCTGCGAAGGTCAGCGCCCCGCCGCCTCCTGCGAAGGTCAGCGCCCCGCCGCCTCCTGCGAAGGTCCGCAGCCCAGAGCCTCCAGAGAAGGTCCGCAGCCCGGAGCCTCCAGAGAAGGTCCGCAGCCCGGAGCCTCCAGAGAAGGTCCGCAGCCCGGAGCCTCCAGAGAAGGTCCGCAGCCCGGAGCCTCCAGAGAAGGTCCGCAGCCCGGAGCCTCCAGAGAAGGTCCGCCGCCCGGAGCCTCCAGAGAAGGTCCGCAGCCAGGAGCCTCCAGCGAAGGTCCGCCGCCCGGAGCCTCCAGCGAAGGTCCGCCGCCCGGAGCCTCCAGCGAAGGTCCGCCGCCCGGAGCCTCCAGCGAAGGTCCGCCGCCCGGAGCCTCCAGCGAAGGTCCGCCGCCCGGAGCCTCCAGCGAAGGTCCGCCGCCCGGAGCCTCCAGCGAAGGTCAGCCGCCCGGAGCCTCCAGCGAAGGTCAGCCGCCCGGAGCCTCCAGCGGAGGTCAGCCGCCCGGAGCCTCCAGCGGAGGTCAGCCGCCCGGAGCCTCCAGCGGAGGTCAGCCGCCCGGAGCCTCCAGCGGAGGTCAGCCGCCCGGAGCCTCCAGCGAAGGTCAGCCGCCCGGATCCTCCAGCGAAGGTCAGCCGCCCGGAGCCTCCAGCAGTCTGCTCCGCTACAGTGCCGGAGCAGTCCGCTCCACCGGAGCCAAGTCCGGGGCCGGTCGTCTGCCCAGCTCCAGTGCCGGAGCAGTCTGCTCCACCGGTGCCCAGTCCGGGGCCGGTCGTCTGCCCAGCTCCAGTGCCGGAGCAGTCCGCTCCACCGGTGCCCAGTCCGGGGCCGGTCGTCTGCCCAGCTCCAGTGCCGGAGCAGTCCGCTCCACCGGTGCCCAGTCCGGGGCCGGTCGTTTGCCCAGCTCCAGTGCCGGAGCAGTCCGCTCCATCGGTGCCCAGTCCGGGGCCGGTCGTCTGCCCAGCTCCAGTGCCGGAGCAGTCCGCTCCACCGGTGCCCAGTCCGCGGCCGGTCGTCTGCCCAGCTCCAGTGCCGGAGCAGTCCGCTCCACCGGTGCCCAGTCCGGGGCCGGTCGTCTGCCCAGCTCCAGTGCCGGAGCAGTCCGCTCCATCGGTGCCCAGTCCGGGGCCGGTCGTCTGCCCAGCTCCAGTGCCGGAGCAGTCCGCTCCACCGGTGCCCAGTCCGGGGCCGGTCGTCTGCCCAGCTCCAGTGCCGGAGCAGTCCGCTCCACCGTGGCCCAGTCCGGGTCCAGTTGTTTGTACCGCTCCAGGGTCGGGGGCTTCCACACCAGGGTCCAGACAGGACTTGGTGCTTCGCGGGAGAATGGAGGGGAAAATCACCGCGCTGGGGTCCGGACCGGATCGGGCGTGCAATGCTGAGGTAGGAAGGGAGCAGCCTTCACTGCCTACGTCACGTCCGAGGCCGGGTCCGGAGCCTCCACCAGCAACTGCCCCAGTACTCCGCCCTTTTCCCCCTAGTTTAGTTTATAATTTTTTTTTGAGAGGGGGGGATTATTTTGCGGTCGGGAGTCCGCACCTTAGGGGGGGGGTACTGTGAGGGTTTGGCTGTGGTTAGAACTTACTCCCAATAAGGGGAGTGGTAGAACCGCAGTCGAGCCCTCACACCCTAACTAGGGTTGGTAATAATCCTCAATCAGAGACAGCTGTACAGGGTTGTCTCTGATTGGGGATTGCATTTAGGCACCACTCTCGGCCACCTGTGTGTGGGTCATTGTTAGGTGTATTGTTTCCTCAAGTCACAGTAAGTGTTGGTTCTTGTTCATGTTCATTTTCATTGCCTCTTGTTATTATAGTTCGTTGCATTAGGTGTTTTATTATTTAATAAAACAATGTCGAACTATCGCTCCGCTGCTCCTTGGTCTCTCTCTACACCCACTCGTGACAGCGTTAGGGGCAAAATAATACATTCTGAGGAGGAGGAAATATAAAGTTCCTAGGAATATGTATTCTGTAGAACTCTGACAGGTTAATAATTTGCCACCTTAAGCGGATGAACTGTACCAGATACTTTTGTAATCAAATGTTAGATAGCATTATGTATTATGTCACTTCTAAAAAAGTTGGCAAGGGTGCATTTGGTTACTTAAAAGTTCATGGGATGGTGTTAAAATCTCAAAACACTTGTCCACATGATACTATAAGCCTGATTGGTTAGCATAAAACTGCTTTAGCCTAAATGAAGCACAAAAGAAAGCGATGATTATTTATTTTAATGTTTTATATTGGATGTAAACAAAACATGTATTTTTAGATTGCTAATGGTTTACATTTAATATTTATAAATCCCAGCTCAATGTACCCATCAAACGGACCAAAGACAATGATAATGCATTTCAACTGTGTGAACTATAGCCAGTATAGTGTCAGACATTTACTTTTTAATGAATACTTTTTCATAACAATCCCTGATAATATTATATAATGAGCAAATCACGTGTAAGTTGCTAATAATAAAGTTGGATTCTATTGTATGTAGCCTTTCTAATCCAATATCAGGTGTTGTTGTCACTAAGCTGATCTGTCAATGGCAGCATGTATAGTCAAAGGTGATCAAGGTCTCTTTTTACAAGGCAGCCCTGCATCTCACAATTACACAACAATTAAACTAAATGGAAGCATAGTAGCATAGGAAATACACGTAAGACCCCCCAAAAATATACAAAACAACCATTAGACAATTTCAGACAGTATCTCCCATTTGGAAGTGCTTTTATCTGTTTTGTGTTTAATTAACATGACCCCGTTATAAAGAGGTTAGCTACACACTAGATAACATTGGATTAGTCTTGTAGCAACAAAACTTAATGACAGCATAGTTATTGAAATAATAGTATACATTTGTAAAGTATTACAAACTGTATTGGTATGAAAATACACGCTCATAATCTGATGAGGTTAAAAATGATCACTGTAATAAAATATTGGAATATAAAACAAAATAATGTCCTAATATAAATTAATTGAAAAACAAAGACAGTCAAATAATAAATCATAAAGAATAAGGTTTTGAAGGGTCTGTCCTATATCTATGAGATATAAGAAACTTCAGGAAATATATAGCTGAATGGTGGGACAGAAGAAAGATAACTAATATAAAATATACTGTGTCTGTAAAATGTTTATAGTGTGTATAAGCTGGAAGTAGAAGCTTAAGTATTGTTGTCCGTTAGTTTACTCCAAATTGGGGAGGGGTGGTAGCATTAGGGGCAAAATAATAAGTTAAGAAAATATAATAAAAATATACACCCCAGGCCAAAAGTTTGGAATAATACTCATTCAAGGCTTGTTCTTTATTTGCACTATTTTTTACATTGTAGAATAAAAGTGAAGACATCAAAACTATGACACAACACATACGGAATCATTTGACTAGAGGGGTGGTGTGGTCTGAGGAGGAGGAAATATAAAGTTCCTAGGAATATGTATTCTGTAGAACTCTGATAGGTCAATAATTTGCCACCTTAACTGGATAAACTGTATAAAAGAGACACTCAGCTCTTTGATGTGTACACTTTCTCCAAGAGAAGTCTGACACTCCAGAAACTAGGAAGAACACAACATCGCTGGTAAAGATATGACTTCCAATTAAGGGTTCTAATGTGAATATGAGTATATCTGTGTGTTACTTTAAAGGACAGGGATGAGGTGGGATACATGGGTTGCACACTTGCTCTACTAGCACCATAACACCTGAGTTGTAGTGTTGTTTTTTCAGTTAACCAATTAATCAATATATTTGTATAATGATTCATTTGACTCAGCCGAGCCCGTGTTTCTGTTTAGTATCTGTTTAGGGGTTTTGTTGTGCATCCTTGAAGTCATACTTTTGACAACCAATGTATCCCCTTCAGAACCCCTGGATGCTTAATAAATCTAGCCATTCATTCTTTCATGTTTTACACTTATCAAATGTCCTGGTCTTTGGTGTGTTTAGTGTGTCGTTTCTTGCTTCATATTAGTTGCTGACCAATGTCACTATGTATTCTTACTTTACAGACACTTGTCTCCAACTACACAAAATGGCTTCTAAACCCATCACAGAAATTGCAATCTCCACTAGCACTGAAAGGGAGCAACAGCTTCGTGGCCAAGGCTTTCACATGATGGATGTCAACCTCAACCAAGGCAATTTATCCACCACAAGCGTTTACATGTGGTACAAAAAGGGCAATGGCGAACCCATCACCGGAGTCCAGTTTTCGTTCACTAATGCAATGAAAGATGGCCTGAGGAAAGCAGGGTACACTGAGCTCCCAGAAAACCTCAACTCTGGAGCATACGGAGATACCATCCATCTCTGGTACTCTAGTGGTGCAAGCCCCAAGTACCACATTCCCATTGTAGATCTCCAGCTCACCACTAATGTGAATGGAGAGGCTGCTCAATTCAAATACAGCTGGGAAAGGCTGGCATGTAATCTGAACCGCAATAACTCAGGAGATGACATCCATCTCTGGGTGAAGCGAGAGAGGGAGACCTACATCTGCGACGTTGCTGCCACCACCTCATTCCAAGAAGACATCAACCTTTTCAATGAGGGCTACATCCGCATGGATGAAGATCTCAATAGAGGTGCTAGAGGAAACTGGATCTTCCTCTGGTACCGTCAATCCACCGATAAGGGCAGCGGGCTCACAAGGGTGGAAGCATCCATCAACCATGTGCAGGATTTCAGCCTACAGCAGCGTGGTTTCTCCATGGTGAATGTTAACCTCAACGAGGGAACATGCGGTCAGCCAGTGTTTGTCTGGCACAAGAAAGATGGATCTCTCCCTATCAAGGTCTTGACCGTTATATCCAACCACAAGGCATATTGTCCTTATGAGGAGGCCGGCTTGGTTTTCATCGACAAAAGTCTGAATACTGGCAACAACGGTGTGCCCCTATTCCTCTTGTATGGCAACTAAAAACCTGCGGTGGATAGGCAGTGTGAGCCTAAAATATGCCAGATGTTCGTTTTTGCATGGAAATGTCTCTGTCTATTTTCTGTGATACATTTTTGATTCTCATTCTGACACTCAATGATAGCTATTATGTCATAAAGTCACTGTCAAAGATCATTAAGACATTTTTTAAGGTTGACTTTAAAGTTCTTTACAATCAATTTCCAATTGAATTATGGTATAACATTTTACAATCATATTTTAGCAGGAGATTTATAATTTTTTCTGAATATTTCAAGGGGTTGTAAGGTATTATATCTCGTTGTGTCAAATACGATTTAGAAATACTTCAGTACAGTAATAGAAATAAAGTATAATGATTAACGATTTATGTTTAACACTGAGAATCCTAGTCTGTTCATCAATAAAGAAAGCTTTGCAAAACTGAACGTTGTACCTTTTTAAATAACTACCCAGTGAAAATCTCACTATAAGAGTTCATATTCTGTTAACTCATATCCAAATAATGTTGCTGACTCGTCTTATACTCGTATTTGTGGCCAAAGAGAGGGGCTTTAAAACGGTGGGTGTCAAAGGTCATGTGCCGGTGTGTTAAGGAGTAGGGAGAAGTTGCCCCTAGACACTGATCTTGGGTCAGCTTTGCACTTATGACTGGGGAAGGGGAAGCTGGTCTTAGATCTGTACATAGGGGAAACTTCACCTCAGACTGTGTGTTCAGGAGGATAGGGGATCATCTGTTGGTTGGAGTGGGATACGAGGGTGGAGGGAATGGTGTTTAGAGACACTTCCTGTTGACGATGGAGGATCCAGCCTCTGTGTATTCATCCTTACTGATCCACATCTGCTGGAAGGTGGACAGGGAAGCCAAGCTGGAGCCACCGAATAGGCTCAGTGAGAGCAATTATCTACACCGGGGGAGAGGTTAAGAGGGGGGGTTCCATATGTCTGAAAATTGTCTTGACTAAGACATTGTTGGCTTACAGGTCCTTACAGATGTCAGGATTTGTAGCATTTATTTTAAACATTTTTATTTTCTCACCTTTATCAAGGGTGACAATAATGTTTGACCTAACTGTATATATACACACACACCTGAAAAAAGAGGTAACTTGAATCTTGTGTTTCATAGGTCCATAGGTTATAAATAGATGTATTTCAACATCTTTTACTCAATCACACCATATATACAGACCATCAGTACCATGGTAAGACAACACCATCGTTAGAACAGGGACTATCCCACAAAGCAGGAACAATGACTTTAGCTCAGTAGGCTAACTAACCTAAATATTCTGAAACAACTCCATATTTCCTAGTTGATACCAAATCTGTTTGTGCTCTGGCCAGCTCCATTGCTCATTGTCAAGCCAAACATGTTGTGTATATCAATGAGTGACAAGGACTTGGAATGATGGCACAAACAGACTTGTACTCAGTCTACATACAGTGGGGAGAACAAGTATTTGATACACTGCTGATTTTCCCACTTACAAAGCATGTAGAAGTCTGTAATTTTTATCATAGGTACTCTTCAACTGTGAGTGACGGAATCTAAAACAAAAATCCAGAAAATCACATTGTATTATTTTTAAGTAATTAATTTGCATTTTATTGCATGACATAAGTATTTGATACATCAGAAAAGCAGAACTTAATATTTGGTACAGAAACCTTTGTTTGCAATTACAGAGATCATACGTTTCCTGTAGTTCTTGACCAAATCCCTGTTGCACACACTGCAGCAGGGATTTTGGCCCACTCCTCCATCCAGATCCTTCAGGTTTTGGGGCTGTCGCTGGGCAATACGGACTTTCAGCTCCCTCCAAAGATTTTCTATTGGGTTCAGGTCTGGAGACTGGCTAGGCCACTCCAGGACCTTGAGATGCTTCTTACGGAGCCACTCCTTAGTTGCCCTGGCTGTGTGTTTCGGGTCGTTGTCATGCTGGAAGACCCAGCCACGACCCATCTTCAATGCTCTTACTGAGGGAAGGAGGTTGTTGGCCAAGATCTCGCGATACATGGCCCCATCCATCCCCCCCTCAATACGGTGCAGTCGTCCTGTCCCCTTTGCAGAAAAGCATCCCCAAAGAATGATGTTTCCACCTCCATGCTTCACGGTTGGGATGGTGTTCTTGGGGTTGTACTCATCCTTCTTCTTCCTCCAAACACGGCGAGTGGAGTTTAGACCAAAAAGCTCTATTTTTGTCTCATCAGACCACATGACCTTCTCCCATTCCTACTCTGGATCATCCAGATGGTCATTGGCAAACTTCAGACGGGCCTGGACATGCGCTGGCTTGAGCAGGGGGACCTTGCGTGCGCTGCAGGATTTTAATCCATGACGGCGTAGTGTGTTACTAATGGTTTTCTTTGAGACTGTGGTCCCAGCTCTCTTCAGGTCATTGACCAGGTCCTGCCATGTAGTTCTGGGCTGATCCCTCGCCTTCCTCATGATCATTGATGCCCCACGAGGTGAGATCTTGCATGGTGCCCCAGACCGAGGAAGATTGACCGTCATCTTGAACTTCTTCCATTTTCTAATAATTGCAACAGTTGTTGCCTTCTCACCAAGCTTCTTGCCTATTGTCCTGTAGCCCATCCCAGCCTTGTGCAGGTCTACAATTTTATCCCTGATGTCCTTACATTGAGTGTGTGGACAGGTGTCTTTTATGCAGGTAACGAGTTCAAACAGGTGCAGTTAATACTGGTAATGAGTGGAGAACAGGAGGGCTTCTTAAAGAACAACGAACAGGTCTGTGAGAGCCGGAATTCTTACTGGTTGGTAGGTGATCAAATACTTATGTCATGCAATAAAATGCAAATTAATTATTTAAAAATCATACAATGTGATTTTCTGGATTTTTTTTTTCAGTTGAAGTGTACCTATGATAAAAATTACAGACCTCTACATGGTTTGTAAGTAGGAAAACCTGCAAAATCGGCAGTGTATCAAATACTTGTTCTCCCCACTGTATGTCCTAGTGCAGAGAAGTAATAAACTGTCAGGCTCTGGCCATAGAGAAGCTTTGCTTCTCTATATTTCTATGGTCAGAGTCTGGCAGATCTATCATTTCTATTTCTGTCTGGTGTTGTGTGTGTGGGATCCCTAATTAGAGGCAGCTGCTATGCATTACCTCTAATTAGGGATCTTACTTATATGTCTGTGTTCCACTCCGTTGGCGTGGTTCATTGTTGTATATTGTCTCGTGTCGTGCTACGTGTGTTCCTTTCATTATATATATATATATATATCATTTGTTATTTTGTATAGTTCGTCAGTTCATTTAATAAATATGTCGAACTATCGATACGCTGCGCCTTGGTCTCTCTACACACCCGAACGTGACATAAACACACATTGTTTTACCAGAATTAACCAGAGAATTTTGAGTTTATATCTCAAAGGGTCTCTTAAAAATCATGCTTTCTGATGCTGAATTGCCGCCCTGCTTAATTTTTTATTTATTTATTTAACTAGGCAAGTCAGTTATGTGATTTAACCAGCATGTAAACAATCATTAGATTAAGTAGAAATGAACAGTGAACAGCACAACATCAACAACACTCTTTCAAGTGTAAATACTCCAACAGTAAGGGGTATTGGCTAGGAGGAGGTTTTTTCTAAACCATGTGACCTGACCAGGATAAACTCTAGGTTCCAGTTAGATCATTTTACTAGAGTACACGCAGGCTTTAACACATAACAGACAGGATCTTTCTGTTCCCTATCAGGCTTTAACACATAACAGACAGGATCTTTCTGTTCCCTCTCAGGCTTTAACACATAACAGACAGGATCTTTCTGTTCCCTCTCAGGCTTTAACACATAACAGACAGGATCTTTCTGTTCCCTAGCAGGTGTACAGTACAGGTTCTGCCCCCTATAGGAGAGGGAGGGTGGAGAGGGATAGAGGGAGGCTTGGTGGATCTGATCCTAGATCTGTTGTTAAAGGAAAGCCCAATCCTGCCCTCAGGGCTTAGAGATGTTATGTAAACTATTGGAATGTTTAATTTACAGAGCTCAATGTGTTTAGGTGGAATTTCATAAGACACAAAATTGTGTGACTCATCAGTGAATATGAAGACAGTGATTTGAAAGAAACACTAATTGCTCTTTCCTCATCTACCCATTAGCAGGATTGTGTTCCTAACCTTCTATTATACAATACTCTCTCTGTCTCTCTTTCTGTATGTTTAACATGAAACGGGTTCCATTTCCCCCTAAGTCAGATCTGTTATTGACCATGTGACCTCCTCTCTCCTCACTGGCCTTTCCTCTTCTCTATGGAATGTTCTTGTTATCCCTGTTCTTCTGCCTGTTTCAACCAGATGCCTTCACACATTGTCTTTTTGAAGAACCAGTGTCATTTAGAAACCATTTGCTGAACTGAATTTATAGGTGGTGTGGACACAACAAAATACAGTGGTAGTTGAGCACATTTCCTGAATGAACACATCTTTTCTTTTTGCTTTTGGATTATTCTTTGATTAGTTTTGTGTAGAATCAGACAGTCATGCACATCTCATGTCCACATTCTGAACTAACCTATAAGTGGAGTTCAAACGCTCGGTTTGAAACAAATGTCCATTTGTAAAAGTCACAGATATTTCAAACACAATTTTGACTTCTTTCTTTTATCGTGTGAGTTTGGTCACAGTGTGCTTGTGTATATTTTCCTTTGTTTTCACCCATTTGAATGTATGTGAAATACTGGTGGAAGAGCAACAATGTTCACCCAGCAAACTGATCCAATAAGGATAATACCTTTTGAATTTGAAAACCAAAACCAAAAACAAAGCATCAGCTGTATTTCCTATCATTTTGGTGGGTATCAAACCCTGTGTGGTTGTTTTGATGACGCCTGGCCTACCCTCTCTTCCAGGTGGCTCTCCCAGGGTACATGGAGGACTTCCCTCGTCCCCGCTACCCTCAAGGCAGCTCCCGCAGACTCCCCCTACTCTATGGCCAGGCCATGGAGCCACAAACCACCCCGACCACAGCCGTGTCTCAGCAAAGCCTGCCCGATGTGAGGGAGGCCAGAGACAGAGCCCCCCTCAGCAGTCTCTCCACCTCCGCCCTGGTCCAGGCCATCCGCCAGGAGGTGGCATAGCTTGCCAAGAAGAAGACAGACATGTTTGAGTTTCAGGTGTAAGCCCTGAGTCTAGTGGCCGGGAGGTGGAATTGCAGCACTCTCTTTTCTGATAGAGACTAAACAAACTCTCAAACTCAGCTTATTTGATATTTGTATATTAAGAATTATAAAAGCTTCGCTCTCATATCCTCTCTCTCTCTCTCTCTCTCTCTCCCTCTCTCTCATCGTGGGAAAATACCACGTTGGTCTGATGTGTTTCACCACCATGCTCTTATTTTGGAGTTACTGAATGATGAGTGTTCAAACTGTCAGTCATTTCTTCTTAACAATGTCTCTATAGTTACGTTACACTATCTGTTCCTTTACGTTGTACATATGTAATTCCCATGTCTAAAGACCTGTAATAATGAAAGTTGAGTGTTTCTCTAACCAGGACAATAACCTACAGTATGGCACAAAATCAATACATGTACAACAATTGATGAGGCAGAGAGAGTCGTCGTGCTCAAAGGTTCAAACACTTCAGAACAGAAGATCACAATGAAGTGATAATGCCAGAGAATCCGATGTTTGGAGGATATATTGTGTTGGACCTGACACTACCCCTGACACTACCGCCCTGGACTGGGCACCGGCGCAGGCTCCGGCGCTGGAGCTGGGCTGGATGCCGGTCCCGGACTGGGCACCGGCGCAGTGGAAGGCTCCGTCTCTGGAGCTCTGCTGGACGCCCTGGACTGGGCAACGGCGCAGGCTCCGACCCTGGAACTAGGTTGGAAACCGTCACTGGCACCTGAGGGCTGGTGCGGAGAGTCGGCACCTGTAGCACTGGGCTCGGAACACGCACAGGAGGCCTGGTGCGGGGAGCCGGCACTGCCCATACCAGGCTCGGGACACGCACAGGAGGCCTGGAGTGGGGAGCTGGCACTGACCGTAAGGCAAGGCAAGGCAAGGCAAGTTTATTTATATAGCGCATTTCATACACAATGGCAATTCAAAGTGCTTTACATAGAAGAAATTAAGATAATCAAATGAAACAAGAACAACCAAAACAGTTTAGAATAAAGAAATTAAAACATTCAAAAGAAATAAGAACAATTCAAACAGTTTAGAATAAAAAATAAAAAAATCCAGTACAAACAGTCGGACAAACAGTGGCACAGTGCTCATTCAGTAAATGCAAAGCTAAACAGATGTGTTTTGAGTCTGGATTTGAATGTGACTACTGTAGGAGCACATCTGATCTCTTCTGGAAGCTGGTTCCAGCTGCGGCTGGCATAGTGGCTAAAAGCAGACTCTCCTTGCTTTGATTGAACCCTTGGTATTTCTAGCTGATGTGATCCTAATGATCTGAGTGATCTGTTGGGTTTATATTCAGTGAGCATATCTGCAATGTATTGAGGTCTTAGGCCATTAAATGATTTATATGCCAGTAATAATACTTTAAAATCAATCCTAAATGTAACTGGGAGCCAGTGTAAAGACCTAAGGACTGGTGTGATGTGTTCATATTTTCTGGTTCTGCTCAGAATCCTGGCAGCAGCGTTCTGTATGAGCTGCAACTGTCTTATGGTCTTTTTGGGAAGGCCAGTGAGGAGTCCATTACAATAATCCACCCTGCTGGTGATGAAATGATGCACAAGTTTCTCTAAGTCTTGACTGGAAACAAAGCATCTAATTCTTGCAATATTTTTCAGATGATGATATGCTGATTTAGTTATTGCTTTGACATGACTACTGAAGCTAAGGTCTGACTCTAGAGACACACCGAGATTCCTGACTTGATTTTTAGTTATTTGACCCCTAGAGTGAAGGTATGCGTTCACCTTGAGAACTTCATCTTTGTTTCCAAACGCAATGACTTCAATTTTGTCTTTGTTTAACTGAAGAAAGTTTTGGCACATCCAACTGTTTACTTCATCAATGCATTGGAACAGGGAGTCAAAAGGGCTGTAATCGTTAGGCGATAGGGGCTAAGTAGATCTGTGTGTCGTCTGCATAGCTGTGGTAAGAGATTTGGTTCTTTTTCATTATTTGGCTCATTGGGAGCATGTACAGGAGTAGGAGTGGTGCAAGAATTGAGCCTTGAGGAACTCCGCATGTCATGGATGTCCACTCAGACTTATGGTCACCTATACTCACATAATAACCTCTCGCTTCCATTTTAGGACTATCCCAGAAAGCCCCACCCAGTTTTCCAGCCTGTCAAGAAGTATGTTGTGATCGACAGTGTCAAATGCAGCACTGAGGTCGAGTAGTACCAGTACTGATAATTTGCCTTTATCAGAATTTAAGCGAATATCGTTTATTATCTTTATGAGCGCTGTTTCTATGCTGTGATGCGATCGGAAACCAGATTGAAAAATGTCAAAGTATCCATTCGAGCTTAAGAATTTGTTCAGCTGATTGAAGACAACTTTTTCAATGATCTTACCTATGAAAGGAAGATTTGAGATCGGTCTATAGTTGCTTAATATAGTCTTATCCAGATTACTCTTTTTCAGGAGGGGTTTGACAACTGCAGTTTTCAGGGAGTTTGGAAAACTCCCAGAGAGAAGTGAGGCATTTACCACTTCTAGGAGATCTGCTTCTAATCTTTTTAACACACTTTTGAAGAAAGATGTGGGAAGTGCGTCAAGGACGCAGGTTGATGTTTTAAGGTGTTGTACGGTTTCTTCCAAAATTTTGCCATCAATTTCTTTGAAATCAGACATAGTAACTACTTTCTCAGGTTGTGGTCTGATCTGTATGACCCCAGTGCAGCTCAAGGATGTGCTGATCAGCACCTGTAAAGACTGGGCTCGGGACACACACTGGGCTCGGGACACGCACTGAACATCTGGCATAGCCAAAGTATCGCCACAGGCGCTCTTCCTCCTCCTCATCCTTTGCATCCCATGGCCCCCATGCCACCCCCAGCAGCGCTATTGTAGTTTGACATACTTTATTTTCTAAGCGAACTGTAAAAACAATACAAGCTCATTGTGATATTGCGAGGGGTGAAAGTGAAAGAGGAGGCGCGTAGTCAAAGATAAGTTTAGCGAAATAAGAGATTTAATAAACAGACAGCAATACACAAAGAAAGACAATAACCTGCGAGGGGTGAACCAAAACACACAGAGCTAAATAGTGACCCTGATCACCAATGTGGAACAGGTGTGGATCATCAGGGTGTTGCTACCATTTGCAACATCTGGCTCACACCTTAGTCTGCGTATTCTATAGAGTGGTAACCATTTTACCATACTCAGCTCGCGCAGTACTCTGGCTGGTCTAGTAGAAATTCACCATTTAAACGTGGGGACCCCCGTCCTCACGCTCTTTGGTCTGGCGTGTAAATTCTTAACGAGTCCTTTTAAGCACTCTGGTCTGAAGGGCGGTATAAATTCTCAGACATAAATGAGAGAACATCTCACTCTGACCATTTTTCTAGTCCTAGCAGAGCTGGTTACGCTGTTTTCATGTTATCCAGTGCTTTGTTAACTGTAACTGTGCTGCTGGCACCAATTTAATTACGTATTTTTGCCGACGTTTACTGAAACCGGCCATAGTCGACAGGTGTTGAGAATTTGTAAATGCATCAGTTATTCTGCACTCTGGCACACTCAGATGAGAGTGCTCTGAAATCGGAGTAGATAGCCAGAGATAATTTACGAACGCACCCATCATGTCACAATATTACTGTTGTAAAACACAGACATTCTTTGGAATACACAGAATGGAAATTCACATAACAATAAAAGAAGGTTCCTTTGAATCACTCATTAATTTGACTGTAGAATAGGGCTTGGATTCCAATGAACTGTGAAGTTCCAGCGAACCATTAAACAGTTGGTCATAAATTCAGATTTGTTTGATTTGAAAGGTGAATGAACCTGGTGATTCTGGAAACTTAGGAAAATATAAGTATTTTATCTCAACTTTAGCCTACAATTTGCCTACATGAAGTCCGTTCAAAAGTGAATGTATTGTTGACAACTTGGTTCTCGCTCTCTTTCGTGTACATTTGAAATGATCTTGGTCACAAGTATTGTAGTCAACACATGCCATCTCTAGTGAAAAGATGATATGTTTGTGAAAAAAGAAAGCCTGGTACAGATTTTTGCACTTAAATTGAACTATAACACTGTATAGTAATATAGAAAATCTATGATTAGTAGGCATAGTAGATAAAAGAAAGGCTTGACTAAATCCAAAGCACATGAAACACAATGTATTTATTTAAAACATTTTAGGGTCTTTTTACAGTCGGCCAGTAGGACTAATGTTTGGGTTTACCCCTTTCACTTGTAATATTTTAAAGAACCCTTTAACCCTGGTCTATACAGTAAGCCTAGTGCCCAAGGGGGGAGTGTGTATGTGTGTAAGATTTTATGTGTGTGTGTGTGTGTGTGTGTGTGTGTGTGTGTGTGTGTGTGTGTGTGTGTGTGTGTGTGTGTGTGTGTGTGTGTACATCAGAGACTAGTGTGTACTTTTGTAGAGCTTGTGTCGGATTTCATTGGGACTTTTTCTTAACCTCAGCTTTTGATTTGGTCTGAAAGAGAGAAAGAACACTTCCTGTAAGTGGAACCTTTCAAATACCTGTTTCTTCAATGTCTCCTTTGTTAAAGGGGTCATCTCTCCTGAACAAACAAATTATTTTTTATTTTCAGGAATCCGAAACAGATACGTTTGTAATCAAATATATGGCAAGTAGAAATCAAAACTGGACGGTCTTCAGAGATACTGTAGATGGGAAGGGTTGTGAGTAGCTGAGTGGTGGGACAAAAAAAAGATAATTAATGTAAAATATACTACGTAAAATGTTAGTGTGTATAAGCTGGAAGTAGAAGCTTAAGTATTGTTGTCCGTTAGTTTACTCCAATTTGGGGAGGGGTGGTAGCGTTTGTGAGGGTTTGGCTGTGGTTAGAACTTACTCCCAATAAGGGGAGTGGTAGAACCGCAGTCGAGCCCTCACACCCTAACTAGGGTTGGTAATAATCCTCAATCAGAGACAGCTGTACAGGGTTGTCTCTGATTGGGGATTGCATTTAGGCACCACTCTCGGCCACCTGTGTGTGGGTCATTGTTAGGTGTATTGTTTCCTCAAGTCACAGTAAGTGTTGGTTCTTGTTCATGTTCATTTTCATTGCCTCTTGTTATTATAGTTCGTTGCATTAGGTGTTTTATTATTTAATAAAACAATGTCGAACTATCGCTCCGCTGCTCCTTGGTCTCTCTCTACACCCACTCGTGACAGAATGACCCACCAAAACGAGACCAAGAGACGCAGCGGAAAGAACAAGCGACGGACAAGAAAACAGCCTGGAGCCCAGAAACCCCAAACAGTTTTTTGGGGGGGGGCTATGGGGGTGGTCGGGGGTGGACGGTGAAGAGCCCCGGCCACTGCACTCGTGGGGGATCCTGGAGGAGCCCCTACAGCCATGGGAGCAGAGGTACGAAGAGGAGTCGGAGGGAGACGACAACTATGTGCCTTTGTTCCCTCACTCGTGGGGGCTCCCGGAGGAATCCTCACAGGAAGGGGATTGGCGATGGAAAGAAGATCGGGGCAGTAGCAGCCCTCCAACGCTAGTTCCCAACCCGGTGCCTCCAGCGCTGGCCCACAGCCCGGCACAGTCCGTGCCGACTTCGCGCACCACACCATCGGTGCGCAGCCAGAGCCCGGAGAGGCGGAATGAGGAAGATCGCATACCTCTTCGTATGCCCACGATCTACAATCGTGAGAAACCTGAGGGGTTCTATGAGGAGTCAAAGGAGGAACAGAGGAGGTGGTGGAGAGCCTGGGTGGCTCTTCCCCTGGAACCGCATCGAGACCCATTGAGACCCGGGCGTGTAATATCAAGAAGGTCAACGCCTCTCAACCTCCAGCGAAGGTCAGCGCCTCTCGGCCTCCAGCGAAGGTCAGCGCCTCTCGACCTCCAGCGAAGGTCAGCGCCTCTCGACCTCCAGCGAAGGTCAGCGCCTCTCGACCTCCAGCGAAGGTCAGCGCCCCGCCACCTCCAGCGAAGGTCAGCAGCCCGGAGCCTCCAGCGAAGGTCAGCAACCCTGAGCCTCCAGCGAAGGTCAGCAACCCTGAGCCGCCAGCCAAGGTCAGCAGCCCTGAGCCGCCAGCCAAGGTCAGCAGCCCTGAGCCGCCAGCCAAGGTCAGCAGCCCTGAGCCGCCAGCCAAGGTCAGCAGCCCTGAGCCGCCAGCCAAGGTCAGCAGCCCTGAGCCTCCAGCCAAGGTCAGCAGCCCTGAGCCTCCAGCCAAGGTCAGCAGCCCTGAGCCTCCAGCCAAGGTCAGCAGCCCTGAGCCTCCAGCCA
The DNA here is from genome assembly GCA_023634145.1 of Thymallus thymallus. Lineage (NCBI taxonomy): Eukaryota > Metazoa > Chordata > Actinopteri > Salmoniformes > Salmonidae > Thymallus > Thymallus thymallus. Next base: position 7,185,080 of record CM042380.1, on the reverse strand, counting down.
AGGTCAGCAGCCCTGAGCCTCCTGCGAAGGTCAGCGCCCCGCCGCCTCCTGCGAAGGTCAGCGCCCCGCCGCCTCCTGCGAAGGTCAGCGCCCCGCCGCCTCCTGCGAAGGTCCGCAGCCCGGAGCCTCCAGAGAAGGTCCGCAGCCCGGAGCCTCCAGAGAAGGTCCGCAGCCCGGAGCCTCCAGAGAAGGTCCGCAGCCCGGAGCCTCCAGAGAAGGTCCGCCGCCCGGAGCCTCCAGAGAAGGTCCGCAGCCAGGAGCCTCCAGCGAAGGTCCGCCGCCCGGAGCCTCCAGCGAAGGTCCGCCGCCCGGAGCCTCCAGCGAAGGTCCGCCGCCCGGAGCCTCCAGCGAAGGTCCGCCGCCCGGAGCCTCCAGCGAAGGTCCGCCGCCCGGAGCCTCCAGCGAAGGTCCGCCGCCCGGAGCCTCCAGCGAAGGTCAGCCGCCCGGAGCCTCCAGCGGAGGTCAGCCGCCCGGAGCCTCCAGCGGAGGTCAGCCGCCCGGAGCCTCCAGCGGAGGTCAGCCGCCCGGAGCCTCCAGCGGAGGTCAGCCGCCCGGAGCCTCCAGCGGAGGTCAGCCGCCCGGAGCCTCCAGCGGAGGTCAGCCGCCCGGAGCCTCCAGCGAAGGTCAGCCGCCCGGATCCTCCAGCGAAGGTCAGCCGCCCGGAGCCTCCAGCAGTCTGCTCCGCTACAGTGCCGGAGCAGTCCGCTCCACCGGAGCCAAGTCCGGGGCCGGTCGTCTGCCCAGCTCCAGTGCCGGAGCAGTCTGCTCCACCGGTGCCCAGTCCGGGGCCGGTCGTCTGCCCAGCTCCAGTGCCGGAGCAGTCCGCTCCACCGGTGCCCAGTCCGGGGCCGGTCGTTTGCCCAGCTCCAGTGCCGGAGCAGTCCGCTCCATCGGTGCCCAGTCCGGGGCCGGTCGTCTGCCCAGCTCCAGTGCCGGAGCAGTCCGCTCCACCGGTGCCCAGTCCGCGGCCGGTCGTCTGCCCAGCTCCAGTGCCGGAGCAGTCCGCTCCACCGGTGCCCAGTCCGGGGCCGGTCGTCTGCCCAGCTCCAGTGCCGGAGCAGTCCGCTCCATCGGTGCCCAGTCCGGGGCCGGTCGTCTGCCCAGCTCCAGTGCCGGAGCAGTCCGCTCCACCGGTGCCCAGTCCGGGGCCGGTCGTCTGCCCAGCTCCAGTGCCGGAGCAGTCCGCTCCACCGTGGCCCAGTCCGGGTCCAGTTGTTTGTACCGCTCCAGGGTCGGGGGCTTCCACACCAGGGTCCAGACAGGACTTGGTGCTTCGCGGGAGAATGGAGGGGAAAATCACCGCGCTGGGGTCCGGACCGGATCGGGCGTGCAACGCTGAGGTAGGAAGGGAGCAGCCTTCACTGCCTACGTCACGTCCGAGGCCGGGTCCGGAGCCTCCACCAGCAACTGCCCCAGTACTCCGCCCTTTTCCCCCTAGTTTAGTTTATAATTTTTTTTTGAGAGGGGGGGATTATTTTGCGGTCGGGAGTCCGCACCTTAGGGGGGGGGTACTGTGAGGGTTTGGCTGTGGTTAGAACTTACTCCCAATAAGGGGAGTGGTAGAACCGCAGTCGAGCCCTCACACCCTAACTAGGGTTGGTAATAATCCTCAATCAGAGACAGCTGTACAGGGTTGTCTCTGATTGGGGATTGCATTTAGGCACCACTCTCGGCCACCTGTGTGTGGGTCATTGTTAGGTGTATTGTTTCCTCAAGTCACAGTAAGTGTTGGTTCTTGTTCATGTTCATTTTCATTGCCTCTTGTTATTATAGTTCGTTGCATTAGGTGTTTTATTATTTAATAAAACAATGTCGAACTATCGCTCCGCTGCTCCTTGGTCTCTCTCTACACCCACTCGTGACAGCGTTAGGGGCAAAATAATACATTCTGAGGAGGAGGAAATATAAAGTTCCTAGGAATATGTATTCTGTAGAACTCTGACAGGTTAATAATTTGCCACCTTAAGCGGATGAACTGTACCAGATACTTTTGTAATCAAATGTTAGATAGCATTATGTATTATGTCACTTCTAAAAAAGTTGGCAAGGGTGCATTTGGTTACTTAAAAGTTCATGGGATGGTGTTAAAATCTCAAAACACTTGTCCACATGATACTATAAGCCTGATTGGTTAGCATAAAACTGCTTTAGCCTAAATGAAGCACAAAAGAAAGCGATGATTATTTATTTTAATGTTTTATATTGGATGTAAACAAAACATGTATTTTTAGATTGCTAATGGTTTACATTTAATATTTATAAATCCCAGCTCAATGTACCCATCAAACGGACCAAAGACAATGATAATGCATTTCAACTGTGTGAACTATAGCCAGTATAGTGTCAGACATTTACTTTTTAATGAATACTTTTTCATAACAATCCCTGATAATATTATATAATGAGCAAATCACGTGTAAGTTGCTAATAATAAAGTTGGATTCTATTGTATGTAGCCTTTCTAATCCAATATCAGGTGTTGTTGTCACTAAGCTGATCTGTCAATGGCAGCATGTATAGTCAAAGGTGATCAAGGTCTCTTTTTACAAGGCAGCCCTGCATCTCACAATTACACAACAATTAAACTAAATGGAAGCATAGTAGCATAGGAAATACACGTAAGACCCCCCAAAAATATACAAAACAATCATTAGACAATTTCAGACAGTATCTCCCATTTGGAAGTGCTTTTATCTGTTTTGTGTTTAATTAACATGACCCCGTTATAAAGAGGTTAGCTACACACTAGATAACATTGGATTAGTCTTGTAGCAACAAAACTTAATGACAGCATAGTTATTGAAATAATAGTATACATTTGTAAAGTATTACAAACTGTATTGGTATGAAAATACACGCTCATAATCTGATGAGGTTAAAAATGATCACTGTAATAAAATATTGGAATATAAAACAAAATAATGTCCTAATATAAATTAATTGAAAAACAAAGACAGTCAAATAATAAATCATAAAGAATAAGGTTTTGAAGGGTCTGTCCTATATCTATGAGATATAAGAAACTTCAGGAAATATATAGCTGAATGGTGGGACAGAAGAAAGATAACTAATATAAAATATACTGTGTCTGTAAAATGTTTATAGTGTGTATAAGCTGGAAGTAGAAGCTTAAGCATTGTTGTCCGTTAGTTTACTCCAAATTGGGGAGGGGTGGTAGCATTAGGGGCAAAATAATAAGTTAAGAAAATATAATAAAAATATACACCCCAGGCCAAAAGTTTGGAATAATACTCATTCAAGGCTTGTTCTTTATTTGCACTATTTTTTACATTGTAGAATAAAAGTGAAGACATCAAAACTATGACACAACACATACGGAATCATTTGACTAGAGGGGTGGTGTGGTCTGAGGAGGAGGAAATATAAAGTTCCTAGGAATATGTATTCTGTAGAACTCTGATAGGTCAATAATTTGCCACCTTAACTGGATAAACTGTATAAAAGAGACACTCAGCTCTTTGATGTGTACACTTTCTCCAAGAGAAGTCTGACACTCCAGAAACTAGGAAGAACACAACATCGCTGGTAAAGATATGACTTCCAATTAAGGGTTCTAATGTGAATATGAGTATATCTGTGTGTTACTTTAAAGGACAGGGATGAGGTGGGATACATGGGTTGCACACTTGCTCTACTAGCACCATAACACCTGAGTTGTAGTGTTGTTTTTTCAGTTAACCAATTAATCAATATATTTGTATAATGATTCATTTGACTCAGCCGAGCCCGTGTTTCTGTTTAGTATCTGTTTAGGGGGTTTGTTGTGCATCCTTGAAGTCATACTTTTGACAACCAATGTATCCCCTTCAGAACCCCTGGATGCTTAATAAATCTAGCCATTCATTCTTTCATGTTTTACACTTATCAAATGTCCTGGTCTTTGGTGTGTTTAGTGTGTCGTTTCTTGCTTCATATTAGTTGCTGACCAATGTCACTATGTATTCTTACTTTACAGACACTTGTCTCCAACTACACAAAATGGCTTCTAAACCCATCACAGAAATTGCAATCTCCACTAGCACTGAAAGGGAGCAACAGCTTCGTGGCCAAGGCTTTCACATGATGGATGTCAACCTCAACCAAGGCAATTTATCCACCACAAGCGTTTACATGTGGTACAAAAAGGGCAATGGCGAACCCATCACCGGAGTCCAGTTTTCGTTCACTAATGCAATGAAAGATGGCCTGAGGAAAGCAGGGTACACTGAGCTCCCAGAAAACCTCAACTCTGGAGCATACGGAGATACCATCCATCTCTGGTACTCTAGTGGTGCAAGCCCCAAGTACCACATTCCCATTGTAGATCTCCAGCTCACCACTAATGTGAATGGAGAGGCTGCTCAATTCAAATACAGCTGGGAAAGGCTGGCATGTAATCTGAACCGCAATAACTCAGGAGATGACATCCATCTCTGGGTGAAGCGAGAGAGGGAGACCTACATCTGCGACGTTGCTGCCACCACCTCATTCCAAGAAGACATCAACCTTTTCAATGAGGGCTACATCCGCATGGATGAAGATCTCAATAGAGGTGCTAGAGGAAACTGGATCTTCCTCTGGTACCGTCAATCCACCGATAAGGGCAGCGGGCTCACAAGGGTGGAAGCATCCATCAACCATGTGCAGGATTTCAGCCTACAGCAGCGTGGTTTCTCCATGGTGAATGTTAACCTCAACGAGGGAACATGCGGTCAGCCAGTGTTTGTCTGGCACAAGAAAGATGGATCTCTCCCTATCAAGGTCTTGACCGTTATATCCAACCACAAGGCATATTGTCCTTATGAGGAGGCCGGCTTGGTTTTCATCGACAAAAGTCTGAATACTGGCAACAACGGTGTGCCCCTATTCCTCTTGTATGGCAACTAAAAACCTGCGGTGGATAGGCAGTGTGAGCCTAAAATATGCCAGATGTTCGTTTTTGCATGGAAATGTCTCTGTCTATTTTCTGTGATACATTTTTGATTCTCATTCTGACACTCAATGATAGCTATTATGTCATAAAGTCACTGTCAAAGATCATTAAGACATTTTTTAAGGTTGACTTTAAAGTTCTTTACAATCAATTTCCAATTGAATTATGGTATAACATTTTACAATCATATTTTAGCAGGAGATTTATAATTTTTTCTGAATATTTCAAGGGGTTGTAAGGTATTATATCTCGTTGTGTCAAATACGATTTAGAAATACTTCAGTACAGTAATAGAAATAAAGTATAATGATTAACGATTTATGTTTAACACTGAGAATCCTAGTCTGTTCATCAATAAAGAAAGCTTTGCAAAACTGAACGTTGTACCTTTTTAAATAACTACCCAGTGAAAATCTCACTATAAGAGTTCATATTCTGTTAACTCATATCCAAATAATGTTGCTGACTCGTCTTATACTCGTATTTGTGGCCAAAGAGAGGGGCTTTAAAACGGTGGGTGTCAAAGGTCATGTGCCGGTGTGTTAAGGAGTAGGGAGAAGTTGCCCCTAGACACTGATCTTGGGTCAGCTTTGCACTTATGACTGGGGAAGGGGAAGCTGGTCTTAGATCTGTACATAGGGGAAACTTCACCTCAGACTGTGTGTTCAGGAGGATAGGGGATCATCTGTTGGTTGGAGTGGGATACGAGGGTGGAGGGAATGGTGTTTAGAGACACTTCCTGTTGACGATGGAGGATCCAGCCTCTGTGTATTCATCCTTACTGATCCACATCTGCTGGAAGGTGGACAGGGAAGCCAAGCTGGAGCCACCGAATAGGCTCAGTGAGAGCAATTATCTACACCGGGGGAGAGGTTAAGAGGGGGGGTTCCATATGTCTGAAAATTGTCTTGACTAAGACATTGTTGGCTTACAGGTCCTTACAGATGTCAGGATTTGTAGCATTTATTTTAAACATTTTTATTTTCTCACCTTTATCAAGGGTGACAATAATGTTTGACCTAACTGTATATATACACACACACCTGAAAAAAGAGGTAACTTGAATCTTGTGTTTCATAGGTCCATAGGTTATAAATAGATGTATTTCAACATCTTTTACTCAATCACACCATATATACAGACCATCAGTACCATGGTAAGACAACACCATCGTTAGAACAGGGACTATCCCACAAAGCAGGAACAATGACTTTAGCTCAGTAGGCTAACTAACCTAAATATTCTGAAACAACTCCATATTTCCTAGTTGATACCAAATCTGTTTGTGCTCTGGCCAGCTCCATTGCTCATTGTCAAGCCAAACATGTTGTGTATATCAATGAGTGACAAGGACTTGGAATGATGGCACAAACAGACTTGTACTCAGTCTACATACAGTGGGGAGAACAAGTATTTGATACACTGCTGATTTTCCCACTTACAAAGCATGTAGAAGTCTGTAATTTTTATCATAGGTACTCTTCAACTGTGAGTGACGGAATCTAAAACAAAAATCCAGAAAATCACATTGTATTATTTTTAAGTAATTAATTTGCATTTTATTGCATGACATAAGTATTTGATACATCAGAAAAGCAGAACTTAATATTTGGTACAGAAACCTTTGTTTGCAATTACAGAGATCATACGTTTCCTGTAGTTCTTGACCAAATCCCTGTTGCACACACTGCAGCAGGGATTTTGGCCCACTCCTCCATCCAGATCCTTCAGGTTTTGGGGCTGTCGCTGGGCAATACGGACTTTCAGCTCCCTCCAAAGATTTTCTATTGGGTTCAGGTCTGGAGACTGGCTAGGCCACTCCAGGACCTTGAGATGCTTCTTACGGAGCCACTCCTTAGTTGCCCTGGCTGTGTGTTTCGGGTCGTTGTCATGCTGGAAGACCCAGCCACGACCCATCTTCAATGCTCTTACTGAGGGAAGGAGGTTGTTGGCCAAGATCTCGCGATACATGGCCCCATCCATCCCCCCCTCAATACGGTGCAGTCGTCCTGTCCCCTTTGCAGAAAAGCATCCCCAAAGAATGATGTTTCCACCTCCATGCTTCACGGTTGGGATGGTGTTCTTGGGGTTGTACTCATCCTTCTTCTTCCTCCAAACACGGCGAGTGGAGTTTAGACCAAAAAGCTCTATTTTTGTCTCATCAGACCACATGACCTTCTCCCATTCCTACTCTGGATCATCCAGATGGTCATTGGCAAACTTCAGACGGGCCTGGACATGCGCTGGCTTGAGCAGGGGGACCTTGCGTGCGCTGCAGGATTTTAATCCATGACGGCGTAGTGTGTTACTAATGGTTTTCTTTGAGACTGTGGTCCCAGCTCTCTTCAGGTCATTGACCAGGTCCTGCCATGTAGTTCTGGGCTGATCCCTCGCCTTCCTCATGATCATTGATGCCCCACGAGGTGAGATCTTGCATGGTGCCCCAGACCGAGGAAGATTGACCGTCATCTTGAACTTCTTCCATTTTCTAATAATTGCAACAGTTGTTGCCTTCTCACCAAGCTTCTTGCCTATTGTCCTGTAGCCCATCCCAGCCTTGTGCAGGTCTACAATTTTATCCCTGATGTCCTTACATTGAGTGTGTGGACAGGTGTCTTTTATGCAGGTAACGAGTTCAAACAGGTGCAGTTAATACTGGTAATGAGTGGAGAACAGGAGGGCTTCTTAAAGAACAACGAACAGGTCTGTGAGAGCCGGAATTCTTACTAGTTGGTAGGTGATCAAATACTTATGTCATGCAATAAAATGCAAATTAATTATTTAAAAATCATACAATGTGATTTTCTGGATTTTTGTTTTAGATTCCGTCTCTCACAGTTGAAGTGTACCTATGATAAAAATTACAGACCTCTACATGCTTTGTAAGTAGGAAAACCTGCAAAATCGGCAGTGTATCAAATACTTGTTCTCCCCACTGTATGTCCTAGTGCAGAGAAGTAATAAACACACATTGTTTTACCAGAATTAACCAGAGAATTTTGAGAAATGAACCAGAGAATGATGAGTTTATATCTCAAAGGGTCTCTTAAAAATCATGCTTTCTGATGCTGAATTGCCGCCCTGCTTAATTTTTTATTTATTTATTTAACTAGGCAAGTCAGTTATGTGATTTAACCAGCATGTAAACAATCATTAGAATAAGTAAAAATGAACAGTGAACAGCACAACATCAACAACACTCTTTCAAGTGTAAATACTCCAACAGTAAGGGGTATTGGCTAGGAGGAAGTTTTTTCTAAACCATGTGACCTGACCAGGATAAACTCTAGGTTCCAGTTAGATCATTTTACTAGAGTACACGCAGGCTTTAACACATAACAGACAGGATCTTTCTGTTCCCTATCAGGCTTTAACACATAACAGACAGGATCTTTCTGTTCCCTCTCAGGCTTTAACACATAACAGACAGGATCTTTCTGTTCCCTCTTAGGCTTTAACACATAACAGACAGGATCTTTCTGTTCCCTCTCAGGCTTTAACACATAACAGACAGGATCTTTCTGTTCCCTAGCAGGTGTACAGTACAGGTTCTGCCCCCTATAGGAGAGGGAGGGTGGAGAGGGATAGAGGGAGGCTTGGTGGATCTGATCCTAGATCTGTTGTTAAAGGAAAGCCCAATCCTGCCCTCAGGGCTTAGAGATGTTATGTAAACTATTGGAATGTTTAATTTACAGAGCTCAATGTGTTTAGGTGGAATTTCATAAGACACAAAATTGTGTGACTCATCAGTGAATATGAAGACAGTGATTTGAAAGAAACACTAATTGCTCTTTCCTCATCTACCCATTAGCAGGATTGTGTTCCTAACCTTCTATTATACAATACTCTCTCTGTCTCTCTTTCTGTATGTTTAACATGAAACGGGTTCCATTTCCCCCTAAGTCAGATCTGTTATTGACCATGTGACCTCCTCTCTCCTCACTGGCCTTTCCTCTTCTCTATGGAATGTTCTTGTTATCCCTGTTCTTCTGCCTGTTTCAACCAGATGCCTTCACACATTGTCTTTTTGAAGAACCAGTGTCATTTAGAAACCATTTGCTGAACTGAATTTATAGGTGGTGTGGACACAACAAAATACAGTGGTAGTTGAGCACATTTCCTGAATGAACACATCTTTTCTATTTGCTTTTGGATTATTCTTTGATTAGTTTTGTGTAGAATCAGACAGTCATGCACATCTCATGTCCACATTCTGAACTAACCTATAAGTGGAGTTCAAACGCTCGGTTTGAAACAAATGTCCATTTGTAAAAGTCACAGATATTTCAAACACAATTTTGACTTCTTTCTTTTATCGTGTGAGTTTGGTCACAGTGTGCTTGTGTATATTTTCCTTTGTTTTCACCCATTTGAATGTATGTGAAATACTGGTGGAAGAGCAACAATGTTCACCCAGCAAACTGATCCAATAAGGATAATACCTTTTGAATTTGAAAACCAAAACCAAAAACAAAGCATCAGCTGTATTTCCTATCATTTTGGTGGGTATCAAACCCTGTGTGGTTGTTTTGATGACGCCTGGCCTACCCTCTCTTCCAGGTGGCTCTCCCAGGGTACATGGAGGACTTCCCTCGTCCCCGCTACCCTCAAGGCAGCTCCCGCAGACTCCCCCTACTCTATGGCCAGGCCATGGAGCCACAAACCACCCCGACCACAGCCGTGTCTCAGCAAAGCCTGCCCGATGTGAGGGAGGCCAGAGACAGAGCCCCCCTCAGCAGTCTCTCCACCTCCGCCCTGGTCCAGGCCATCCGCCAGGAGGTGGCATAGCTTGCCAAGAAGAAGACAGACATGTTTGAGTTTCAGGTGTAAGCCCTGAGTCTAGTGGCCGGGAGGTGGAATTGCAGCACTCTCTTTTCTGATAGAGACTAAACAAACTCTCAAACTCAGCTTATTTGATATTTGTATATTAAGAATTATAAAAGCTTCGCTCTCATATCCTCTCTCTCTCTCTCACTCTCTCTCTCTCTCTCTCCCTCTCTCTCATCGTGGGAAAATACCACGTTGGTCTGATGTGTTTCACCACCATGCTCTTATTTTGGAGTTACTGAATGATGAGTGTTCAAACTGTCAGTCATTTCTTCTTAACAATGTCTCTATAGTTACGTTACACTATCTGTTCCTTTACGTTGTACATATGTAATTCCCATGCCTAAAGACCTGTAATAATGAAAGTTGAGTGTTTCTCTAACCAGGACAATAACCTACAGTATGGCACAAAATCAATACATGTACAACAATTGATGAGGCAGAGAGAGTCGTCGTGCTCAAAGGTTCAAACACTTCAGAACAGAAGATCACAATGAAGTGATAATGCCAGAGAATCCGATGTTTGGAGGATATATTGTGTTGGACCTGACACTACCCCTGACACTACCGCCCTGGACTGGGCACCGGCGCAGGCTCCGGCGATGGAGCTGGGCTGGATGCCGGTCCCGGACTGGGCACCGGCGCAGTGGAAGGCTCCGTCTCTGGAGCTCTGCTGGACGCCCTGGACTGGGCAACGGCGCAGGCTCCGACCCTGGAACTAGGTTGGAAACCGTCACTGGCACCTGAGGGCTGGTGCGGAGAGTCGGCACCTGTAGCACTGGGCTCGGAACACGCACAGGAGGCCTGGTGGGGGAGCCGGCACTGCCCATACCAGGCTCGGGACACGCACAGGAGGCCTGGAGTGGGGAGCTGGCACTGACCGTAAGGCAAGGCAAGGCAAGGCAAGTTTATTTATATAGCGCATTTCATACACAATGGCAATTCAAAGTGCTTTACATAGAAGAAATTAAGATAATCAAATGAAACAAGAACAACCAAAACAGTTTAGAATAAAGAAATTAAAACATTCAAAAGAAATAAGAACAATTCAAACAGTTTAGAATAAAAAATAAAAAAATCCAGTACAAACAGTCGGACAAACAGTGGCACAGTGCTCATTCAGTAAATGCAAAGCTAAACAGATGTGTTTTGAGTCTGGATTTGAATGTGACTACTGTAGGAGCACATCTGATCTCTTCTGGAAGCTGGTTCCAGCTGCGGCTGGCATAGTGGCTAAAAGCAGACTCTCCTTGCTTTGATTGAACCCTTGGTATTTCTAGCTGATGTGATCCTAATGATCTGAGTGATCTGTTGGGTTTATATTCAGTGAGCATATCTGCAATGTATTGAGGTCTTAGGCCATTAAATGATTTATATGCCAGTAATAATACTTTAAAATCAATCCTAAATGTAACTGGGAGCCAGTGTAAAGACCTAAGGACTGGTGTGATGTGTTCATATTGTCTGGTTCTGCTCAGAATCCTGGCAGCAGCGTTCTGTATGAGCTGCAACTGTCTTATGGTCTTTTTGGGAAGGCCGGTGAGGAGTCCATTACAATAATCCACCCTGCTGGTGATGAAATGATGCACAAGTTTCTCTAAGTCTTGACTGGAAACAAAGCATCTAATTCTTGCAATATTTTTCAGATGATGATATGCTGATTTAGTTATTGCTTTGACATGACTACTGAAGCTAAGGTCTGACTCTAGAGACACACCGAGATTCCTGACTTGATTTTTAGTTATTTGACCCCTAGAGTGAAGGTATGCGTTCACCTTGAGAACTTCATCTTTGTTTCCAAACGCAATGACTTCAATTTTGTCTTTGTTTAACTGAAGAAAGTTTTGGCACATCCAACTGTTTACTTCATCAATGCATTGGAACAGGGAGTCAAAAGGGCTGTAATCGTTAGGCGATAGGGGCTAAGTAGATCTGTGTGTCGTCTGCATAGCTGTGGTAAGAGATTTGGTTCTTTTTCATTATTTGGCTCATTGGGAGCATGTACAGGAGTAGGAGTGGTGCAAGAATTGAGCCTTGAGGAACTCCGCATGTCATGGATGTCCACTCAGACTTATGGTCACCTATACTCACATAATAACCTCTCGCTTCCATTTTAGGACTATCCCAGAAAGCCCCACCCAGTTTTCCAGCCTGTCAAGAAGTATGTTGTGATCGACAGTGTCAAATGCAGCACTGAGGTCGAGTAGTACCAGTACTGATAATTTGCCTTTATCAGAATTTAAGCGAATATCGTTTATTATCTTTATGAGCGCTGTTTCTATGCTGTGATGCGATCGGAAACCAGATTGAAAAATGTCAAAGTATCCATTCGAGCTTAAGAATTTGTTCAGCTGATTGAAGACAACTTTTTCAATGATCTTACCTATGAAAGGAAGATTTGAGATCGGTCTATAGTTGCTTAATATAGTCTTATCCAGATTACTCTTTTTCAGGAGGGGTTTGACAACTGCAGTTTTCAGGGAGTTTGGAAAACTCCCAGAGAGAAGTGAGGCATTTACCACTTCTAGGAGATCTGCTTCTAATCTTTTTAACACACTTTTGAAGAAAGATGTGGGAAGTGCGTCAAGGACGCAGGTTGATGTTTTAAGGTGTTGTACGGTTTCTTCCAAAATTTTGCCATCAATTTCTTTGAAATCAGACATAGTAACTACTTTCTCAGGTTGTGGTCTGATCTGTATGACCCCAGTGCAGCTCAAGGATGTGCTGATCAGCACCTGTAAAGACTGGGCTCGGGACACACACTGGGCTCGGGACACGCACTGAACATCTGGCATAGCCAAAGTATCGCCACAGGCGCTCTTCCTCCTCCTAATCCTTTGCATCCCATGGCCCCCATGCCACCCCCAGCAGCGCTATTGTAGTTTGACATACTTTATTTTCTAAGCGAACTGTAAAAACAATACAAGCTCATTGTGATATTGCGAGGGGTGAAAGTGAAAGAGGAGGCGCGTAGTCAAAGATAAGTTTAGCGAAATAAGAGATTTAATAAACAGACAGCAATACACAAAGAAAGACAATAACCTGCGAGGGGTGAACCAAAACACACAGAGCTAAATAGTGACCCTGATCACCAATGTGGAACAGGTGTGGATCATCAGGGTGTTGCTACCATTTGCAACATCTGGCTCACACCTTAGTCTGCGTATTCTATAGAGTGGTAACCATTTTACCATACTCAGCTCGCGCAGTACTCTGGCTGGTCTAGTAGAAATTCACCATTTAAACGTGGGGACCCCCGTCCTCACGCTCTTTGGTCTGGCGTGTAAATTCTTAACGAGTCCTTTTAAGCACTCTGGTCTGAAGGGCGGTATAAATTCTCAGACATAAATGAGAGAACATCTCACTCTGACCATTTTTCTAGTCCTAGCAGAGCTGGTTACGCTGTTTTCATGTTATCCAGTGCTTTGTTAACTGTAACTGTGCTGCTGGCACCAATTTAATTACGTATTTTTGCCGACGTTTACTGAAACCGGCCATAGTCGACAGGTGTTGAGAATTTGTAAATGCATCAGTTATTCTGCACTCTGGCACACTCAGATGAGAGTGCTCTGAAATCGGAGTAGATAGCCAGAGATAATTTACGAACGCACCCATCATGTCACAATATTACTGTTGTAAAACACAGACATTCTTTGGAATACACAGAATGGAAATTCACATAACAATAACAATAAAAGAAGGTTCCTTTGAATCACTCATTAATTTGACTGTAGAATAGGGCTTGGATTCCAATGAACTGTGAAGTTCCAGCGAACCATTAAACAGTTGGTCATAAATTCAGATTTGTTTGATTTGAAAGGTGAATGAACCTGGTGATTCTGGAAACTTAGGAAAATATAAGTATTTTATCTCAACTTTAGCCTACAATTTGCCTACATGAAGTCCGTTCAAAAGTGAATGTATTGTTGACAACTTGGTTCTCGCTCTCTTTCGTGTACATTTGAAATGATCTTGGTCACAAGTATTGTAGTCAACACATGCCATCTCTAGTGAAAAGATGATATGTTTGTGAAAAAAGAAAGCCTGGTACAGATTTTTGCACTTAAATTGAACTATAACACTGTATAGTAATATAGAAAATCTATGATTAGTAGGCATAGTAGATAAAAGAAAGGCTTGACTAAATCCAAAGCACATGAAACACAATGTATTTATTTAAAACATTTTAGGGTCTTTTTACAGTCGGCCAGTAGGACTAATGTTTGGGTTTACCCCTTTCACTTGTAATATTTTAAAGAACCCTTTAACCCTGGTCTATACAGTAAGCCTAGTGCCCAAGGGGGGAGTGTGTATGTGTGTAAGATTTTATGTGTGTGTGTGTGTGTGTGTGTGTGTGTGTGTGTGTGTGTGTGTGTGTGTGTGTGTGTGTGTGTGTGTGTGTGTGTACATCAGAGACTAGTGTGTACTTTTGTAGAGCTTGTGTCGGATTTCATTGGGACTTTTTCTTAACCTCAGCTTTTGATTTGGTCTGAAAGAGAGAAAGAACACTTCCTGTAAGTGGAACCTTTCAAATACCTGTTTCTTCAATGTCTCCTTTGTTAAAGGGGTCATCTCTCCTGAACAAACAAATTATTTTTTATTTTCAGGAATCCGAAACAGATACGTTTGTAATCAAATATATGGCAAGTAGAAATCAAAACTGGACGGTCTTCAGAGATACTGTAGATGGGAAGGGTTGTGAGTAGCTGAGTGGTGGGACAAAAAAAAGATAATTAATGTAAAATATACTACGTAAAATGTTAGTGTGTATAAGCTGGAAGTAGAAGCTTAAGTATTGTTGTCCGTTAGTTTACTCCAATTTGGGGAGGGGTGGTAGCGTTTGTGAGGGTTTGGCTGTGGTTAGAACTTACTCCCAATAAGGGGAGTGGTAGAACCGCAGTCGAGCCCTCACACCCTAACTAGGGTTGGTAATAATCCTCAATCAGAGACAGCTGTACAGGGTTGTCTCTGATTGGGGATTGCATTTAGGCACCACTCTCGGCCACCTGTGTGTGGGTCATTGTTAGGTGTATTGTTTCCTCAAGTCACAGTAAGTGTTGGTTCTTGTTCATGTTCATTTTCATTGCCTCTTGTTATTATAGTTCGTTGCATTAGGTGTTTTATTATTTAATAAAACAATGTCGAACTATCGCTCCGCTGCTCCTTGGTCTCTCTCTACACCCACTCGTGACAGAATGACCCACCAAAACGAGACCAAGAGACGCAGCGGAAAGAACAAGCGACGGACAAGAAAACAGCCTGGAGCCCAGAAACCCCAAACAGTTTTTTGGGGGGGGGCTATGGGGGTGGTCGGGGGTGGACGGTGAAGAGCCCCGGCCACTGCACTCGTGGGGGATCCTGGAGGAGCCCCTACAGCCATGGGAGCAGAGGTACGAAGAGGAGTCGGAGGGAGACGACAACTATGTGCCTTTGTTCCCTCACTCGTGGGGGCTCCCGGAGGAATCCTCACAGGAAGGGGATTGGCGATGGAAAGAAGATCGGGGCAGTAGCAGCCCTCCAACGCTAGTTCCCAACCCGGTGCCTCCAGCGCTGGCCCACAGCCCGGCACAGTCCGTGCCGACTTCGCGCACCACACCATCGGTGCGCAGCCAGAGCCCGGAGAGGCGGAATGAGGAAGATCGCATACCTCTTCGTATGCCCACGATCTACAATCGTGAGAAACCTGAGGGGTTCTATGAGGAGTCAAAGGAGGAACAGAGGAGGTGGTGGAGAGCCTGGGTGGCTCTTCCCCTGGAACCGCATCGAGACCCATTGAGACCCGGGCGTGTAATATCAAGAAGGTCAACGCCTCTCAACCTCCAGCGAAGGTCAGCGCCTCTCGGCCTCCAGCGAAGGTCAGCGCCTCTCGACCTCCAGCGAAGGTCAGCGCCTCTCGACCTCCAGCGAAGGTCAGCGCCTCTCGACCTCCAGCGAAGGTCAGCGCCCCGCCACCTCCAGCGAAGGTCAGCAGCCCGGAGCCTCCAGCGAAGGTCAGCAACCCTGAGCCTCCAGCGAAGGTCAGCAACCCTGAGCCGCCAGCCAAGGTCAGCAGCCCTGAGCCGCCAGCCAAGGTCAGCAGCCCTGAGCCGCCAGCCAAGGTCAGCAGCCCTGAGCCGCCAGCCAAGGTCAGCAGCCCTGAGCCGCCAGCCAAGGTCAGCAGCCCTGAGCCTCCAGCCAAGGTCAGCAGCCCTGAGCCTCCAGCCAAGGTCAGCAGCCCTGAGCCTCCAGCCAAGGTCAGCAGCCCTGAGCCTCCAGCCAAGGTCAGCAGCCCTGAGCCTCCTGCGAAGGTCAGCGCCCCGCCGCCTCCTGCGAAGGTCAGCGCCCCGCCGCCTCCTGCGAAGGTCAGCGCCCCGCCGCCTCCTGCGAAGGTCCGCAGCCCAGAGCCTCCAGAGAAGGTCCGCAGCCCGGAGCCTCCAGAGAAGGTCCGCAGCCCGGAGCCTCCAGAGAAGGTCCGCAGCCCGGAGCCTCCAGAGAAGGTCCGCAGCCCGGAGCCTCCAGAGAAGGTCCGCAGCCCGGAGCCTCCAGAGAAGGTCCGCCGCCCGGAGCCTCCAGAGAAGGTCCGCAGCCAGGAGCCTCCAGCGAAGGTCCGCCGCCCGGAGCCTCCAGCGAAGGTCCGCCGCCCGGAGCCTCCAGCGAAGGTCCGCCGCCCGGAGCCTCCAGCGAAGGTCCGCCGCCCGGAGCCTCCAGCGAAGGTCCGCCGCCCGGAGCCTCCAGCGAAGGTCCGCCGCCCGGAGCCTCCAGCGAAGGTCAGCCGCCCGGAGCCTCCAGCGGAGGTCAGCCGCCCGGAGCCTCCAGCGGAGGTCAGCCGCCCGGAGCCTCCAGCGGAGGTCAGCCGCCCGGAGCCTCCAGCGGAGGTCAGCCGCCCGGAGCCTCCAGCGGAGGTCAGCCGCCCGGAGCCTCCAGCGGAGGTCAGCCGCCCGGAGCCTCCAGCGAAGGTCAGCCGCCCGGATCCTCCAGCGAAGGTCAGCCGCCCGGAGCCTCCAGCAGTCTGCTCCGCTACAGTGCCGGAGCAGTCCGCTCCACCGGAGCCAAGTCCGGGGCCGGTCGTCTGCCCAGCTCCAGTGCCGGAGCAGTCTGCTCCACCGGTGCCCAGTCCGGGGCCGGTCGTCTGCCCAGCTCCAGTGCCGGAGCAGTCCGCTCCACCGGTGCCCAGTCCGGGGCCGGTCGTCTGCCCAGCTCCAGTGCCGGAGCAGTCCGCTCCACCGGTGCCCAGTCCGGGGCCGGTCGTTTGCCCAGCTCCAGTGCCGGAGCAGTCCGCTCCATCGGTGCCCAGTCCGGGGCCGGTCGTCTGCCCAGCTCCAGTGCCGGAGCAGTCCGCTCCACCGGTGCCCAGTCCGCGGCCGGTCGTCTGCCCAGCTCCAGTGCCGGAGCAGTCCGCTCCACCGGTGCCCAGTCCGGGGCCGGTCGTCTGCCCAGCTCCAGTGCCGGAGCAGTCCGCTCCATCGGTGCCCAGTCCGGGGCCGGTCGTCTGCCCAGCTCCAGTGCCGGAGCAGTCCGCTCCACCGGTGCCCAGTCCGGGGCCGGTCGTCTGCCCAGCTCCAGTGCCGGAGCAGTCCGCTCCACCGTGGCCCAGTCCGGGTCCAGTTGTTTGTACCGCTCCAGGGTCGGGGGCTTCCACACCAGGGTCCAGACAGGACTTGGTGCTTCGCGGGAGAATGGAGGGGAAAATCACCGCGCTGGGGTCCGGACCGGATCGGGCGTGCAACGCTGAGGTAGGAAGGGAGCAGCCTTCACTGCCTACGTCACGTCCGAGGCCGGGTCCGGAGCCTCCACCAGCAACTGCCCCAGTACTCCGCCCTTTTCCCCCTAGTTTAGTTTATAATTTTTTTTTGAGAGGGGGGGATTATTTTGCGGTCGGGAGTCCGCACCTTAGGGGGGGGGTACTGTGAGGGTTTGGCTGTGGTTAGAACTTACTCCCAATAAGGGGAGTGGTAGAACCGCAGTCGAGCCCTCACACCCTAACTAGGGTTGGTAATAATCCTCAATCAGAGACAGCTGTACAGGGTTGTCTCTGATTGGGGATTGCATTTAGGCACCACTCTCGGCCACCTGTGTGTGGGTCATTGTTAGGTGTATTGTTTCCTCAAGTCACAGTAAGTGTTGGTTCTTGTTCATGTTCATTTTCATTGCCTCTTGTTATTATAGTTCGTTGCATTAGGTGTTTTATTATTTAATAAAACAATGTCGAACTATCGCTCCGCTGCTCCTTGGTCTCTCTCTACACCCACTCGTGACAGCGTTAGGGGCAAAATAATACATTCTGAGGAGGAGGAAATATAAAGTTCCTAGGAATATGTATTCTGTAGAACTCTGACAGGTTAATAATTTGCCACCTTAAGCGGATGAACTGTACCAGATACTTTTGTAATCAAATGTTAGATAGCATTATGTATTATGTCACTTCTAAAAAAGTTGGCAAGGGTGCATTTGGTTACTTAAAAGTTCATGGGATGGTGTTAAAATCTCAAAACACTTGTCCACATGATACTATAAGCCTGATTGGTTAGCATAAAACTGCTTTAGCCTAAATGAAGCACAAAAGAAAGCGATGATTATTTATTTTAATGTTTTATATTGGATGTAAACAAAACATGTATTTTTAGATTGCTAATGGTTTACATTTAATATTTATAAATCCCAGCTCAATGTACCCATCAAACGGACCAAAGACAATGATAATGCATTTCAACTGTGTGAACTATAGCCAGTATAGTGTCAGACATTTACTTTTTAATGAATACTTTTTCATAACAATCCCTGATAATATTATATAATGAGCAAATCACGTGTAAGTTGCTAATAATAAAGTTGGATTCTATTGTATGTAGCCTTTCTAATCCAATATCAGGTGTTGTTGTCACTAAGCTGATCTGTCAATGGCAGCATGTATAGTCAAAGGTGATCAAGGTCTCTTTTTACAAGGCAGCCCTGCATCTCACAATTACACAACAATTAAACTAAATGGAAGCATAGTAGCATAGGAAATACACGTAAGACCCCCCAAAAATATACAAAACAACCATTAGACAATTTCAGACAGTATCTCCCATTTGGAAGTGCTTTTATCTGTTTTGTGTTTAATTAACATGACCCCGTTATAAAGAGGTTAGCTACACACTAGATAACATTGGATTAGTCTTGTAGCAACAAAACTTAATGACAGCATAGTTATTGAAATAATAGTATACATTTGTAAAGTATTACAAACTGTATTGGTATGAAAATACACGCTCATAATCTGATGAGGTTAAAAATGATCACTGTAATAAAATATTGGAATATAAAACAAAATAATGTCCTAATATAAATTAATTGAAAAACAAAGACAGTCAAATAATAAATCATAAAGAATAAGGTTTTGAAGGGTCTGTCCTATATCTATGAGATATAAGAAACTTCAGGAAATATATAGCTGAATGGTGGGACAGAAGAAAGATAACTAATATAAAATATACTGTGTCTGTAAAATGTTTATAGTGTGTATAAGCTGGAAGTAGAAGCTTAAGTATTGTTGTCCGTTAGTTTACTCCAAATTGGGGAGGGGTGGTAGCATTAGGGGCAAAATAATAAGTTAAGAAAATATAATAAAAATATACACCCCAGGCCAAAAGTTTGGAATAATACTCATTCAAGGCTTGTTCTTTATTTGCACTATTTTTTACATTGTAGAATAAAAGTGAAGACATCAAAACTATGACACAACACATACGGAATCATTTGACTAGAGGGGTGGTGTGGTCTGAGGAGGAGGAAATATAAAGTTCCTAGGAATATGTATTCTGTAGAACTCTGATAGGTCAATAATTTGCCACCTTAACTGGATAAACTGTATAAAAGAGACACTCAGCTCTTTGATGTGTACACTTTCTCCAAGAGAAGTCTGACACTCCAGAAACTAGGAAGAACACAACATCGCTGGTAAAGATATGACTTCCAATTAAGGGTTCTAATGTGAATATGAGTATATCTGTGTGTTACTTTAAAGGACAGGGATGAGGTGGGATACATGGGTTGCACACTTGCTCTACTAGCACCATAACACCTGAGTTGTAGTGTTGTTTTTTCAGTTAACCAATTAATCAATATATTTGTATAATGATTCATTTGACTCAGCCGAGCCCGTGTTTCTGTTTAGTATCTGTTTAGGGGTTTTGTTGTGCATCCTTGAAGTCATACTTTTGACAACCAATGTATCCCCTTCAGAACCCCTGGATGCTTAATAAATCTAGCCATTCATTCTTTCATGTTTTACACTTATCAAATGTCCTGGTCTTTGGTGTGTTTAGTGTGTCGTTTCTTGCTTCATATTAGTTGCTGACCAATGTCACTATGTATTCTTACTTTACAGACACTTGTCTCCAACTACACAAAATGGCTTCTAAACCCATCACAGAAATTGCAATCTCCACTAGCACTGAAAGGGAGCAACAGCTTCGTGGCCAAGGCTTTCACATGATGGATGTCAACCTCAACCAAGGCAATTTATCCACCACAAGCGTTTACATGTGGTACAAAAAGGGCAATGGCGAACCCATCACCGGAGTCCAGTTTTCGTTCACTAATGCAATGAAAGATGGCCTGAGGAAAGCAGGGTACACTGAGCTCCCAGAAAACCTCAACTCTGGAGCATACGGAGATACCATCCATCTCTGGTACTCTAGTGGTGCAAGCCCCAAGTACCACATTCCCATTGTAGATCTCCAGCTCACCACTAATGTGAATGGAGAGGCTGCTCAATTCAAATACAGCTGGGAAAGGCTGGCATGTAATCTGAACCGCAATAACTCAGGAGATGACATCCATCTCTGGGTGAAGCGAGAGAGGGAGACCTACATCTGCGACGTTGCTGCCACCACCTCATTCCAAGAAGACATCAACCTTTTCAATGAGGGCTACATCCGCATGGATGAAGATCTCAATAGAGGTGCTAGAGGAAACTGGATCTTCCTCTGGTACCGTCAATCCACCGATAAGGGCAGCGGGCTCACAAGGGTGGAAGCATCCATCAACCATGTGCAGGATTTCAGCCTACAGCAGCGTGGTTTCTCCATGGTGAATGTTAACCTCAACGAGGGAACATGCGGTCAGCCAGTGTTTGTCTGGCACAAGAAAGATGGATCTCTCCCTATCAAGGTCTTGACCGTTATATCCAACCACAAGGCATATTGTCCTTATGAGGAGGCCGGCTTGGTTTTCATCGACAAAAGTCTGAATACTGGCAACAACGGTGTGCCCCTATTCCTCTTGTATGGCAACTAAAAACCTGCGGTGGATAGGCAGTGTGAGCCTAAAATATGCCAGATGTTCGTTTTTGCATGGAAATGTCTCTGTCTATTTTCTGTGATACATTTTTGATTCTCATTCTGACACTCAATGATAGCTATTATGTCATAAAGTCACTGTCAAAGATCATTAAGACATTTTTTAAGGTTGACTTTAAAGTTCTTTACAATCAATTTCCAATTGAATTATGGTATAACATTTTACAATCATATTTTAGCAGGAGATTTATAATTTTTTCTGAATATTTCAAGGGGTTGTAAGGTATTATATCTCGTTGTGTCAAATACGATTTAGAAATACTTCAGTACAGTAATAGAAATAAAGTATAATGATTAACGATTTATGTTTAACACTGAGAATCCTAGTCTGTTCATCAATAAAGAAAGCTTTGCAAAACTGAACGTTGTACCTTTTTAAATAACTACCCAGTGAAAATCTCACTATAAGAGTTCATATTCTGTTAACTCATATCCAAATAATGTTGCTGACTCGTCTTATACTCGTATTTGTGGCCAAAGAGAGGGGCTTTAAAACGGTGGGTGTCAAAGGTCATGTGCCGGTGTGTTAAGGAGTAGGGAGAAGTTGCCCCTAGACACTGATCTTGGGTCAGCTTTGCACTTATGACTGGGGAAGGGGAAGCTGGTCTTAGATCTGTACATAGGGGAAACTTCACCTCAGACTGTGTGTTCAGGAGGATAGGGGATCATCTGTTGGTTGGAGTGGGATACGAGGGTGGAGGGAATGGTGTTTAGAGACACTTCCTGTTGACGATGGAGGATCCAGCCTCTGTGTATTCATCCTTACTGATCCACATCTGCTGGAAGGTGGACAGGGAAGCCAAGCTGGAGCCACCGAATAGGCTCAGTGAGAGCAATTATCTACACCGGGGGAGAGGTTAAGAGGGGGGGTTCCATATGTCTGAAAATTGTCTTGACTAAGACATTGTTGGCTTACAGGTCCTTACAGATGTCAGGATTTGTAGCATTTATTTTAAACATTTTTATTTTCTCACCTTTATCAAGGGTGACAATAATGTTTGACCTAACTGTATATATACACACACACCTGAAAAAAGAGGTAACTTGAATCTTGTGTTTCATAGGTCCATAGGTTATAAATAGATGTATTTCAACATCTTTTACTCAATCACACCATATATACAGACCATCAGTACCATGGTAAGACAACACCATCGTTAGAACAGGGACTATCCCACAAAGCAGGAACAATGACTTTAGCTCAGTAGGCTAACTAACCTAAATATTCTGAAACAACTCCATATTTCCTAGTTGATACCAAATCTGTTTGTGCTCTGGCCAGCTCCATTGCTCATTGTCAAGCCAAACATGTTGTGTATATCAATGAGTGACAAGGACTTGGAATGATGGCACAAACAGACTTGTACTCAGTCTACATACAGTGGGGAGAACAAGTATTTGATACACTGCTGATTTTCCCACTTACAAAGCATGTAGAAGTCTGTAATTTTTATCATAGGTACTCTTCAACTGTGAGTGACGGAATCTAAAACAAAAATCCAGAAAATCACATTGTATTATTTTTAAGTAATTAATTTGCATTTTATTGCATGACATAAGTATTTGATACATCAGAAAAGCAGAACTTAATATTTGGTACAGAAACCTTTGTTTGCAATTACAGAGATCATACGTTTCCTGTAGTTCTTGACCAAATCCCTGTTGCACACACTGCAGCAGGGATTTTGGCCCACTCCTCCATCCAGATCCTTCAGGTTTTGGGGCTGTCGCTGGGCAATACGGACTTTCAGCTCCCTCCAAAGATTTTCTATTGGGTTCAGGTCTGGAGACTGGCTAGGCCACTCCAGGACCTTGAGATGCTTCTTACGGAGCCACTCCTTAGTTGCCCTGGCTGTGTGTTTCGGGTCGTTGTCATGCTGGAAGACCCAGCCACGACCCATCTTCAATGCTCTTACTGAGGGAAGGAGGTTGTTGGCCAAGATCTCGCGATACATGGCCCCATCCATCCCCCCCTCAATACGGTGCAGTCGTCCTGTCCCCTTTGCAGAAAAGCATCCCCAAAGAATGATGTTTCCACCTCCATGCTTCACGGTTGGGATGGTGTTCTTGGGGTTGTACTCATCCTTCTTCTTCCTCCAAACACGGCGAGTGGAGTTTAGACCAAAAAGCTCTATTTTTGTCTCATCAGACCACATGACCTTCTCCCATTCCTACTCTGGATCATCCAGATGGTCATTGGCAAACTTCAGACGGGCCTGGACATGCGCTGGCTTGAGCAGGGGGACCTTGCGTGCGCTGCAGGATTTTAATCCATGACGGCGTAGTGTGTTACTAATGGTTTTCTTTGAGACTGTGGTCCCAGCTCTCTTCAGGTCATTGACCAGGTCCTGCCATGTAGTTCTGGGCTGATCCCTCGCCTTCCTCATGATCATTGATGCCCCACGAGGTGAGATCTTGCATGGTGCCCCAGACCGAGGAAGATTGACCGTCATCTTGAACTTCTTCCATTTTCTAATAATTGCAACAGTTGTTGCCTTCTCACCAAGCTTCTTGCCTATTGTCCTGTAGCCCATCCCAGCCTTGTGCAGGTCTACAATTTTATCCCTGATGTCCTTACATTGAGTGTGTGGACAGGTGTCTTTTATGCAGGTAACGAGTTCAAACAGGTGCAGTTAATACTGGTAATGAGTGGAGAACAGGAGGGCTTCTTAAAGAACAACGAACAGGTCTGTGAGAGCCGGAATTCTTACTGGTTGGTAGGTGATCAAATACTTATGTCATGCAATAAAATGCAAATTAATTATTTAAAAATCATACAATGTGATTTTCTGGATTTTTTTTTTCAGTTGAAGTGTACCTATGATAAAAATTACAGACCTCTACATGGTTTGTAAGTAGGAAAACCTGCAAAATCGGCAGTGTATCAAATACTTGTTCTCCCCACTGTATGTCCTAGTGCAGAGAAGTAATAAACTGTCAGGCTCTGGCCATAGAGAAGCTTTGCTTCTCTATATTTCTATGGTCAGAGTCTGGCAGATCTATCATTTCTATTTCTGTCTGGTGTTGTGTGTGTGGGATCCCTAATTAGAGGCAGCTGCTATGCATTACCTCTAATTAGGGATCTTACTTATATGTCTGTGTTCCACTCCGTTGGCGTGGTTCATTGTTGTATATTGTCTCGTGTCGTGCTACGTGTGTTCCTTTCATTATATATATATATATATCATTTGTTATTTTGTATAGTTCGTCAGTTCATTTAATAAATATGTCGAACTATCGATACGCTGCGCCTTGGTCTCTCTACACACCCGAACGTGACATAAACACACATTGTTTTACCAGAATTAACCAGAGAATTTTGAGTTTATATCTCAAAGGGTCTCTTAAAAATCATGCTTTCTGATGCTGAATTGCCGCCCTGCTTAATTTTTTATTTATTTATTTAACTAGGCAAGTCAGTTATGTGATTTAACCAGCATGTAAACAATCATTAGATTAAGTAGAAATGAACAGTGAACAGCACAACATCAACAACACTCTTTCAAGTGTAAATACTCCAACAGTAAGGGGTATTGGCTAGGAGGAGGTTTTTTCTAAACCATGTGACCTGACCAGGATAAACTCTAGGTTCCAGTTAGATCATTTTACTAGAGTACACGCAGGCTTTAACACATAACAGACAGGATCTTTCTGTTCCCTATCAGGCTTTAACACATAACAGACAGGATCTTTCTGTTCCCTCTCAGGCTTTAACACATAACAGACAGGATCTTTCTGTTCCCTCTCAGGCTTTAACACATAACAGACAGGATCTTTCTGTTCCCTAGCAGGTGTACAGTACAGGTTCTGCCCCCTATAGGAGAGGGAGGGTGGAGAGGGATAGAGGGAGGCTTGGTGGATCTGATCCTAGATCTGTTGTTAAAGGAAAGCCCAATCCTGCCCTCAGGGCTTAGAGATGTTATGTAAACTATTGGAATGTTTAATTTACAGAGCTCAATGTGTTTAGGTGGAATTTCATAAGACACAAAATTGTGTGACTCATCAGTGAATATGAAGACAGTGATTTGAAAGAAACACTAATTGCTCTTTCCTCATCTACCCATTAGCAGGATTGTGTTCCTAACCTTCTATTATACAATACTCTCTCTGTCTCTCTTTCTGTATGTTTAACATGAAACGGGTTCCATTTCCCCCTAAGTCAGATCTGTTATTGACCATGTGACCTCCTCTCTCCTCACTGGCCTTTCCTCTTCTCTATGGAATGTTCTTGTTATCCCTGTTCTTCTGCCTGTTTCAACCAGATGCCTTCACACATTGTCTTTTTGAAGAACCAGTGTCATTTAGAAACCATTTGCTGAACTGAATTTATAGGTGGTGTGGACACAACAAAATACAGTGGTAGTTGAGCACATTTCCTGAATGAACACATCTTTTCTTTTTGCTTTTGGATTATTCTTTGATTAGTTTTGTGTAGAATCAGACAGTCATGCACATCTCATGTCCACATTCTGAACTAACCTATAAGTGGAGTTCAAACGCTCGGTTTGAAACAAATGTCCATTTGTAAAAGTCACAGATATTTCAAACACAATTTTGACTTCTTTCTTTTATCGTGTGAGTTTGGTCACAGTGTGCTTGTGTATATTTTCCTTTGTTTTCACCCATTTGAATGTATGTGAAATACTGGTGGAAGAGCAACAATGTTCACCCAGCAAACTGATCCAATAAGGATAATACCTTTTGAATTTGAAAACCAAAACCAAAAACAAAGCATCAGCTGTATTTCCTATCATTTTGGTGGGTATCAAACCCTGTGTGGTTGTTTTGATGACGCCTGGCCTACCCTCTCTTCCAGGTGGCTCTCCCAGGGTACATGGAGGACTTCCCTCGTCCCCGCTACCCTCAAGGCAGCTCCCGCAGACTCCCCCTACTCTATGGCCAGGCCATGGAGCCACAAACCACCCCGACCACAGCCGTGTCTCAGCAAAGCCTGCCCGATGTGAGGGAGGCCAGAGACAGAGCCCCCCTCAGCAGTCTCTCCACCTCCGCCCTGGTCCAGGCCATCCGCCAGGAGGTGGCATAGCTTGCCAAGAAGAAGACAGACATGTTTGAGTTTCAGGTGTAAGCCCTGAGTCTAGTGGCCGGGAGGTGGAATTGCAGCACTCTCTTTTCTGATAGAGACTAAACAAACTCTCAAACTCAGCTTATTTGATATTTGTATATTAAGAATTATAAAAGCTTCGCTCTCATATCCTCTCTCTCTCTCTCTCTCTCTCTCCCTCTCTCTCATCGTGGGAAAATACCACGTTGGTCTGATGTGTTTCACCACCATGCTCTTATTTTGGAGTTACTGAATGATGAGTGTTCAAACTGTCAGTCATTTCTTCTTAACAATGTCTCTATAGTTACGTTACACTATCTGTTCCTTTACGTTGTACATATGTAATTCCCATGTCTAAAGACCTGTAATAATGAAAGTTGAGTGTTTCTCTAACCAGGACAATAACCTACAGTATGGCACAAAATCAATACATGTACAACAATTGATGAGGCAGAGAGAGTCGTCGTGCTCAAAGGTTCAAACACTTCAGAACAGAAGATCACAATGAAGTGATAATGCCAGAGAATCCGATGTTTGGAGGATATATTGTGTTGGACCTGACACTACCCCTGACACTACCGCCCTGGACTGGGCACCGGCGCAGGCTCCGGCGCTGGAGCTGGGCTGGATGCCGGTCCCGGACTGGGCACCGGCGCAGTGGAAGGCTCCGTCTCTGGAGCTCTGCTGGACGCCCTGGACTGGGCAACGGCGCAGGCTCCGACCCTGGAACTAGGTTGGAAACCGTCACTGGCACCTGAGGGCTGGTGCGGAGAGTCGGCACCTGTAGCACTGGGCTCGGAACACGCACAGGAGGCCTGGTGCGGGGAGCCGGCACTGCCCATACCAGGCTCGGGACACGCACAGGAGGCCTGGAGTGGGGAGCTGGCACTGACCGTAAGGCAAGGCAAGGCAAGGCAAGTTTATTTATATAGCGCATTTCATACACAATGGCAATTCAAAGTGCTTTACATAGAAGAAATTAAGATAATCAAATGAAACAAGAACAACCAAAACAGTTTAGAATAAAGAAATTAAAACATTCAAAAGAAATAAGAACAATTCAAACAGTTTAGAATAAAAAATAAAAAAATCCAGTACAAACAGTCGGACGAACAGTGGCACAGTGCTCATTCAGTAAATGCAAAGCTAAACAGATGTGTTTTGAGTCTGGATTTGAATGTGACTACTGTAGGAGCACATCTGATCTCTTCTGGAAGCTGGTTCCAGCTGCGGCTGGCATAGTGGCTAAAAGCAGACTCTCCTTGCTTTGATTGAACCCTTGGTATTTCTAGCTGATGTGATCCTAATGATCTGAGTGATCTGTTGGGTTTATATTCAGTGAGCATATCTGCAATGTATTGAGGTCCTAGGCCATTAAATGATTTATATGCCAGTAATAATACTTTAAAATCAATCCTAAATGTAACTGGGAGCCAGTGTAAAGACCTAAGGACTGGTGTGATGTGTTCATATTGTCTGGTTCTGCTCAGAATCCTGGCAGCAGCGTTCTGTATGAGCTGCAACTGTCTTATGGTCTTTTTGGGAAGGCCGGTGAGGAGTCCATTACAATAATCCACCCTGCTGGTGATGAAATGATGCACAAGTTTCTCTAAGTCTTGACTGGAAACAAAGCATCTAATTCTTGCAATATTTTTCAGATGATGATATGCTGATTTAGTTATTGCTTTGACATGACTACTGAAGCTAAGGTCTGACTCTAGAGACACACCGAGATTCCTGACTTGATTTTTAGTTATTTGACCCCTAGAGTGAAGGTATGCGTTCACCTTGAGAACTTCATCTTTGTTTCCAAACGCAATGACTTCAATTTTGTCTTTGTTTAACTGAAGAAAGTTTTGGCACATCCAACTGTTTACTTCATCAATGCATTGGAACAGGGAGTCAAAAGGGCTGTAATCGTTAGGCGATAGGGGCTAAGTAGATCTGTGTGTCGTCTGCATAGCTGTGGTAAGAGATTTGGTTCTTTTTCATTATTTGGCTCATTGGGAGCATGTACAGGAGTAGGAGTGGTGCAAGAATTGAGCCTTGAGGAACTCCGCATGTCATGGATGTCCACTCAGACTTATGGTCACCTATACTCACATAATAACCTCTCGCTTCCATTTTAGGACTATCCCAGAAAGCCCCACCCAGTTTTCCAGCCTGTCAAGAAGTATGTTGTGATCGACAGTGTCAAATGCAGCACTGAGGTCGAGTAGTACCAGTACTGATAATTTGCCTTTATCAGAATTTAAGCGAATATCGTTTATTATCTTTATGAGCGCTGTTTCTATGCTGTGATGCGATCGGAAACCAGATTGAAAAATGTCAAAGTATCCATTCGAGCTTAAGAATTTGTTCAGCTGATTGAAGACAACTTTTTCAATGATCTTACCTATGAAAGGAAGATTTGAGATCGGTCTATAGTTGCTTAATATAGTCTTATCCAGATTACTCTTTTTCAGGAGGGGTTTGACAACTGCAGTTTTCAGGGAGTTTGGAAAACTCCCAGAGAGAAGTGAGGCATTTACCACTTCTAGGAGATCTGCTTCTAATCTTTTTAACACACTTTTGAAGAAAGATGTGGGAAGTGCGTCAAGGGCGCAGGTTGATGTTTTAAGGTGTTGTACGGTTTCTTCCAAAATTTTGCCATCAATTTCTTTGAAATCAGACATAGTAACTACTTTCTCAGGTTGTGGTCTGATCTGTATGACCCCAGTGCAGCTCAAGGATGTGCTGATCAGCACCTGTAAAGACTGGGCTCGGGACACGCACTGGGCTCGGGACACGCACTGAACATCTGGCATAGCCAAAGTATCGCCACAGGCGCTCTTCCTCCTCCTCATCCTTTGCATCCCATGGCCCCCATGCCACCCCCAGCAGCGCTATTGTAGTTTGACATACTTTATTTTCTAAGCGAACTGTAAAAACAATACAAGCTCATTGTGATATTGCGAGGGGTGAAAGTGAAAGAGGAGGCGCGTAGTCAAAGATAAGTTTAGCGAAATAAGAGATTTAATAAACAGACAGCAATACACAAAGAAAGACAATAACCTGCGAGGGGTGAACCAAAACACACAGAGCTAAATAGTGACCCTGATCACCATTTGCAACATCTGGCTCACACCTTAGTCTGCGTATTCTATAGAGTGGTAACCATTTTACCATACTCAGCTCGCGCAGTACTCTGGCTGGTCTAGTAGAAATTCACCATTTAAACGTGGGGACCCCCGTCCTCACGCTCTTTGGTCTGGCGTGTAAATTCTTAACGAGTCCTTTTAAGCACTCTGGTCTGAAGGGCGGTGTAAATTCTCAGACATAAATGAGAGAACATCTCACTCTGACCATTTTTCTAGTCCTAGCAGAGCTGGTTACGCTGTTTTCATGTTATCCAGTGCTTTGTTAACTGTAACTGTGCTGCTGGCACCAATTTAATTACGTATTTTTGCCGACGTTTACTGAAACCGGCCATAGTCGACAGGTGTTGAGAGTTTGTAAATGCATCAGTTATTCTGCACTCTGGCACACTCAGATGAGAGTGCTCTGAAATCGGAGTAGATAGCCAGAGATAATTTACGAACGCACCCATCATGTCACAATATTACTGTTGTAAAACACAGACATTCTTTGGAATACACAGAATGGAAATTCACATAACAATAACAATAAAAGAAGGTTCCTTTGAATCACTCATTAATTTGACTGTAGAATAGGGCTTGGATTCCAATGAACTGTGAAGTTCCAGCGAACCATTAAACAGTTGGTCATAAATTCAGATTTGTTTGATTTGAAAGGTGAATGAACCTGGTGATTCTGGAAACTTAGGAAAATATAAGTATTTTATCTCAACTTTAGCCTACAATTTGCCTACATGAAGTCCGTTCAAAAGTGAATGTATTGTTGACAACTTGGTTCTCGCTCTCTTTCGTGTACATTTGAAATGATCTTGGTCACAAGTATTGTAGTCAACACATGCCATCTCTAGTGAAAAGATGATATGTTTGTGAAAAAAGAAAGCCTGGTACAGATTTTTGCACTTAAATTGAACTATAACACTGTATAGTAATATAGAAAATCTATGATTAGTAGGCATAGTAGATAAAAGAAAGGCTTGACTAAATCCAAAGCACATGAAACACAATGTATTTATTTAAAACATTTTAGGGTCTTTTTACAGTCGGCCAGTAGGACTAATGTTTGGGTTTACCCCTTTCACTTGTAATATTTTAAAGAACCCTTTAACCCTGGTCTATACAGTAAGCCTAGTGCCCAAGGGGGGAGTGTGTATGTGTGTAAGATTTTATGTGTGTGTGTGTGTGTGTGTGTGTGTGTGTGTGTGTGTGTGTGTGTGTGTGTGTGTGTGTGTGTGTGTGTGTGTGTGTACATCAGAGACTAGTGTGTACTTTTGTAGAGCTTGTGTCGGATTTCATTGGGACTTTTTCTTAACCTCAGCTTTTGATTTGGTCTGAAAGAGAGAAAGAACACTTCCTGTAAGTGGAACCTTTCAAATACCTGTTTCTTCAATGTCTCCTTTGTTAAAGGGGTCATCTCTCCTGAACAAACAAATTATTTTTTATTTTCAGGAATCCGAAACAGATACGTTTGTAATCAAATATATGGCAAGTAGAATCAAAACTGGACGGTCTTCAGAGATACTGTAGATGGGAAGGGTTGTGAGTAGCTGAGTGGTGGGACAAAAAAAAGATAATTAATGTAAAATATACTCCGTAAAATGTTAGTGTGTATAAGCTGGAAGTAGAAGCTTAAGTATTGTTGTCCGTTAGTTTACTCCAATTTGGGGAGGGGTGGTAGCGTTTGTGAGGGTTTGGCTGTGGTTAGAACTTACTCCCAATAAGGGGAGTGGTAGAACCGCAGTCGAGCCCTCACACCCTAACTAGGGTTGGTAATAATCCTCAATCAGAGACAGCTGTACAGGGTTGTCTCTGATTGGGGATTGCATTTAGGCACCACTCTCGGCCACCTGTGTGTGGGTCATTGTTAGGTGTATTGTTTCCTCAAGTCACAGTAAGTGTTGGTTCTTGTTCATGTTCATTTTCATTGCCTCTTGTTATTATAGTTCGTTGCATTAGGTGTTTTATTATTTAATAAAACAATGTCGAACTATCGCTCCGCTGCTCCTTGGTCTCTCTCTACACCCACTCGTGACAGAATGACCCACCAAAACGAGACCAAGAGACGCAGCGGAAAGAACAAGCGACGGACAAGAAAACAGCCTGGAGCCCAGAAACCCCAAACAGTTTTTGGGGGGGGGGCTATGGGGGTGGTCGGGGGTGGACGGTGAAGAGCCCCGGCCACTGCACTCGTGGGGGATCCTGGAGGAGCCCCTACAGCCATGGGAGCAGAGGTACGAAGAGGAGTCGGAGGGAGACGACAACTATGTGCCTTTGTTCCCTCACTCGTGGGGGCTCCCGGAGGAATCCTCACAGGAAGGGGATTGGCGATGGAAAGAAGATCGGGGCAGTAGCAGCCCTCCAACGCTAGTTCCCAACCCGGTGCCTCCAGCGCTGGCCTACAGCCCGGCACAGTCCGTGTCGACTTCGCGCACCACACCATCGGTGCGCAGCCAGAGCCCGGAGAGGCGGAATGAGGAAGATCGCATACCTCTTCGTATGCCCACGATCTACAATCGTGAGAAACCTGAGGGGTTCTATGAGGAGTCAAAGGAGGAACAGAGGAGGTGGTGGAGAGCCTGGGTGGCTCTTCCCCTGGAACCGCATCGAGACCCATTTCTACGGGAGATAGAGGAAGAGCAGGACTTCGACCGCCGGCTGGCACTCGTTAAGAGGCTAATGGATAGACGGGAACGGGCGTGTAATATCAAGAAGGTCAACGCCTCTCAACCTCCAGCGAAGGTCAGTGCCTCTCAACCTCCAGCGAAGGTCAGCGCCTCTCAACCTCCAGCGAAGGTCAGCGCCTCTCAACCTCCAGCGAAGGTCAGCGCCTCTCAACCTCCAGCGAAGGTCAGCGCCTCTCAGCCTCCAGCGAGGGTCAGCGCCTCTCGACCTCCAGTGAAGGTCAGCGCCTCTCAACCTCCTGCGAAGGTCAGCGCCTCTCAACCTCCTGCGAAGGTCAGCGCCTCTCAGCCTCCAGCGAGGGTCAGCGCCTCTCAGCCTCCAGCGAGGATAAGCGCCTCTCAGCCTCCAGCGAGGGTCAGCGCCTCTCAGCCTCCAGCGAGGGTCAGCGCCTCTCGACCTCCAGCGAAGGTCAGCGCCTCTCAACCTCCAGCGAAGGTCAGCGCCCCGCCACCTCCAGCGAAGGTCAGCAGCCCGGAGCCTCCAGCGAAGGTCAGCAGCCCGGAGCCGCCAGCCAAGGTCAGCAGCCCTGAGCCGCCAGCCAAGGTCAGCAGCCCTGAGCCGCCAGCCAAGGTCAGCAGCCCTGAGCCGCCAGCCAAGGTCAGCAGCCCTGAGCCGCCAGCCAAGGTCAGCAGCCCTGAGCCGCCAGCCAAGGTCAGCAGCCCTGAGCCGCCAGCCAAGGTCAGCAGCCCTGAGCCGCCAGCCAAGGTCAGCAGCCCTGAGCCGCCAGCCAAGGTCAGCAGCCCTGAGCCGCCAGCCAAGGTCAGCAGCCCTGAGCCGCCAGCCAAGGTCAGCAGCCCTGAGCCTCCAGCCAAGGTCAGCAGCCCTGAGCCTCCAGCCAAGGTCAGCAGCCCTGAGCCTCCAGCCAAGGTCAGCAGCCCTGAGCCTCCAGCCAAGGTCAGCAGCCCTGAGCCTCCAGCCAAGGTCAGCAGCCCTGAGCCTCCAGCCAAGGTCAGCAGCCCTGAGCCTCTAGCCAAGGTCAGCAACCCTGAGCCTCCAGCCAAGGTCAGCAGCCCTGAGCCTCCAGCCAAGGTCAGCAGCCCTGAGCCTCCAGCCAAGGTCAGCAGCCCCGCCGCCTCCTGCGAAGGTCAGCAGCCCCGCCGCCTCCTGCGAAGGTCAGCAGCCCCGCCGCCTCCTGCGAAGGTCAGCAGCCCGGAGCCTCCAGAGAAGGTCAGCAGCCCGGAGCCTCCTGCGAAGGTCAGCAGCCCGGAGCCTCCTGCGAAGGTCAGCAGCCCGGAGCCTCCTGCGAAGGTCAGCAGCCCGGAGCCTCCTGCGAAGGTCAGCAGCCCGGAGCCTCCTGCGAAGGTCAGCAGCCCGGAGCCTCCTGCGAAGGTCAGCAGCCCGGAGCCTCCTGCGAAGGTCAGCAGCCCGGGGCCTCCTGCGAAGGTCAGCAGCCCGGGGCCTCCTGCGAAGGTCAGCAGCCCGGAGCCTCCTGCGAAGGTCAGCAGCCCGGAGCCTCCAGAGAAGGTCAGCAGCCCGGAGCCTCCAGAGAAGGTCAGCAGCCCGGAGCCTCCAGAGAAGGTCAGCAGCCCGGAGCCTCCAGAGAAGGTCAGCAGCCCGGAGCCTCCAGAGAAGGTCAGCAGCCCGGAGCCTCCAGAGAAGGTCAGCAGCCCGGAGCCTCCAGAGAAGGTCCGCAGCCCGGAGCCTCCAGCGAAGGTCCGCAGCCCGGAGCCTCCAGCGAAGGTCAGCCGCCCGGAGCCTCCAGCGAAGGTCCGCAGCCCGGAGCCTCCAGCGGAGGTCAGCCGCCCGGAGCCTCCAGCGGAGGTCAGCCGCCCGGAGCCTCCAGCGAAGGTCAGCCGCCCGGATCCTCCAGCGAAGGTCAGCCGCCCGGAGCCTCCAGCAGTCTGCTCCGCTACAGTGCCGGAGCAGTCCGCTCCACCGGAGCCAAGTCCGGGGCCGGTCGTCTGCCCAGCTCCAGTGCCGGAGCAGTCCGCTCCACCGGTGCCCAGTCCGGGGCCGGTCGTCTGCCCAGCTCCAGTGCCGGAGCAGTCCGCTCCACCGGTGCCCAGTCCGGGGCCGGTCGTCTGCCCAGCTCCAGTGCCGGAGCAGTCCGCTCCACCGGTGCCCAGTCCGGGGCCGGTCGTTTGCCCAGCTCCAGTGCCGGAGCAGTCCGCTCCATCGGTGCCCAGTCCGGGGCCGGTCGTCTGCCCAGCTCCGGTGCCGGAGCAGTCCGCTCCACCGGTGCCCAGTCCGCGGCCGGTCGTCTGCCCAGCTCCAGTGCCGGAGCAGTCCGCTCCACCGGTGCCCAGTCCGGGGCCGGTCGTCTGCCCAGCTCCAGTGCCGGAGCAGTCCGCTCCATCGGTGCCCAGTCCGGGGCCGGTCGTCTGCCCAGCTCCAGTGCCGGAGCAGTCCGCTCCACCGGTGCCCAGTCCGGGGCCGGTCGTCTGCCCAGCTCCAGTGCCGGAGCAGTCCGCTCCACCGTGGCCCAGTCCGGGTCCAGTTGTTTGTACCGCTCCAGGGTCGGGGGCTTCCACACCAGGGTCCAGACAGGACTTGGTGCTTCGCGGGAGAATGGAGGGGAAAATCACCGCGCTGGGGTCCGGACCGGATCGGGCGTGCAACGCTGAGGTAGGAAGGGAGCAGCCTTCACTGCCTACGTCACGTCCGAGGCCGGGTCCGGAGCCTCCACCAGCAACTGCCCCAGTACTCCGCCCTTTTCCCCCTAGTTTAGTTTATAATTTTTTTTGGAGAGGGGGGGATTATTTTGCGGTCGGGAGTCCGCACCTTAGGGGGGGGGTACTGTGAGGGTTTGGCTGTGGTTAGAACTTACTCCCAATAAGGGGAGTGGTAGAACCGCAGTCGAGCCCTCACACCCTAACTAGGGTTGGTAATAATCCTCAATCAGAGACAGCTGTACAGGGTTGTCTCTGATTGGGGATTGCATTTAGGCACCACTCTCGGCCACCTGTGTGTGGGTCATTGTTAGGTGTATTGTTTCCTCAAGTCACAGTAAGTGTTGGTTCTTGTTCATGTTCATTTTCATTGCCTCTTGTTATTATAGTTCGTTGCATTAGGTGTTTTATTATTTAATAAAACAATGTCGAACTATCGCTCCGCTGCTCCTTGGTCTCTCTCTACACCCACTCGTGACAGCGTTAGGGGCAAAATAATACATTCTGAGGAGGAGGAAATATAAAGTTCCTAGGAATATGTATTCTGTAGAACTCTGACAGGTTAATAATTTGCCACCTTAAGCGGATGAACTGTACCAGATACTTTTGTAATCAAATGTTAGATAGCATTATGTATTATGTCACTTCTAAAAAAGTTGGCAAGGGTGCATTTGGTTACTTAAAAGTTCATGGGATGGTGTTAAAATCTCAAAACACTTGTCCACATGATACTATAAGCCTGATTGGTTAGCATAAAACTGCTTTAGCCTAAATGAAGCACAAAAGAAAGCGATGATTATTTATTTTAATGTTTTATATTGGATGTAAACAAAACATGTATTTTTAGATTGCTAATGGTTTACATTTAATATTTATAAATCCCAGCTCAATGTACCCATCAAACGGACCAAAGACAATGAAAATGCATTTCAACTGTGTGAACTATAGCCAGTATAGTGTCAGACATTTACTTTTTAATGAATACTTTTTCATAACAATCCCTGATAATATTATATAATGAGCAAATCACGTGTAAGTTGCTAATAATAAAGTTGGATTCTATTGTATGTAGCCTTTCTAATCCAATATCAGGTGTTGTTGTCACTAAGCTGATCTGTCAATGGCAGCATGTATAGTCAAAGGTGATCAAGGTCTCTTTTTACAAGGCAGCCCTGCATCTCACAATTACACAACAATTAAACTAAATGGAAGCATAGTAGCATAGGAAATACACGTAAGACCCCCCAAAAATATACAAAACAACCATTAGACAATTTCAGACAGTATCTCCCATTTGGAAGTGCTTTTATCTGTTTTGTGTTTAATTAACATGACCCCGTTATAAAGAGGTTAGCTACACACTAGATAACATTGGATTAGTCTTGTAGCAACAAAACTTAATGACAGCATAGTTATTGAAATAATAGTATACATTTGTAAAGTATTACAAACTGTATTGGTATGAAAATACATGCTCATAATCTGATGAGGTTAAAAATGATCACTGTAATAAAATATTGGAATATAAAACAAAATAATGTCCTAATATAAATTAATTGAAAAACAAAGACAGTCAAATAATAAATCATAAAGAATAAGGTTTTGAAGGGTCTGTCCTATATCTATGAGATATAAGAAACTTCAGGAAATATATAGCTGAATGGTGGGACAGAAGAAAGATAACTAATATAAAATATACTGTGTCTGTAAAATGTTTATAGTGTGTATAAGCTGGAAGTAGAAGCTTAAGTATTGTTGTCCGTTAGTTTACTCCAAATTGGGGAGGGGTGGTAGCATTAGGGGCAAAATAATAAGTTAAGAAAATATAATAAAAATATACACCCCAGGCCAAAAGTTTGGAATAATACTCATTCAAGGCTTGTTCTTTATTTGCACTATTTTTTACATTGTAGAATAAAAGTGAAGACATCAAAACTATGACACAACACATACGGAATCATTTGACTAGAGGGGTGGTGTGGTCTGAGGAGGAGGAAATATAAAGTTCCTAGGAATATGTATTCTGTAGAACTCTGATAGGTCAATAATTTGCCACCTTAACTGGATAAACTGTATAAAAGAGACA
Source organism: Thymallus thymallus (assembly GCA_023634145.1). NCBI lineage: Eukaryota > Metazoa > Chordata > Actinopteri > Salmoniformes > Salmonidae > Thymallus > Thymallus thymallus. The sequence goes on along the minus strand of CM042380.1, from coordinate 7,148,426 downwards.
CTCAGCTCTTTGATGTGTACACTTTCTCCAAGAGAAGTCTGACACTCCAGAAACTAGGAAGAACACAACATCGCTGGTAAAGATATGACTTCCAATTAAGGGTTCTAATGTGAATATGAGTATATCTGTGTGTTACTTTAAAGGACAGGGATGAGGTGGGATACATGGGTTGCACACTTGCTCTACTAGCACCATAACACCTGAGTTGTAGTGTTGTTTTTTCAGTTAACCAATTAATCAATATATTTGTATAATGATTCATTTGACTCAGCCGAGCCCGTGTTTCTGTTTAGTATCTGTTTAGGGGTTTTGTTGTGCATCCTTGAAGTCATACTTTTGACAACCAATGTATCCCCTTCAGAACCCCTGGATGCTTAATAAATCTAGCCATTCATTCTTTCATGTTTTACACTTATCAAATGTCCTGGTCTTTGGTGTGTTTAGTGTGTCGTTTCTTGCTTCATATTAGTTGCTGACCAATGTCACTATGTATTCTTACTTTACAGACACTTGTCTCCAACTACACAAAATGGCTTCTAAACCCATCACAGAAATTGCAATCTCCACTAGCACTGAAAGGGAGCAACAGCTTCGTGGCCAAGGCTTTCACATGATGGATGTCAACCTCAACCAAGGCAATTTATCCACCACAAGCGTTTACATGTGGTACAAAAAGGGCAATGGCGAACCCATCACCGGAGTCCAGTTTTCGTTCACTAATGCAATGAAAGATGGCCTGAGGAAAGCAGGGTACACTGAGCTCCCAGAAAACCTCAACTCTGGAGCATACGGAGATACCATCCATCTCTGGTACTCTAGTGGTGCAAGCCCCAAGTACCACATTCCCATTGTAGATCTCCAGCTCACCACTAATGTGAATGGAGAGGCTGCTCAATTCAAATACAGCTGGGAAAGGCTGGCATGTAATCTGAACCGCAATAACTCAGGAGATGACATCCATCTCTGGGTGAAGCGAGAGAGGGAGACCTACATCTGCGACGTTGCTGCCACCACCTCATTCCAAGAAGACATCAACCTTTTCAATGAGGGCTACATCCGCATGGATGAAGATCTCAATAGAGGTGCTAGAGGAAACTGGATCTTCCTCTGGTACCGTCAATCCACCGATAAGGGCAGCGGGCTCACAAGGGTGGAAGCATCCATCAACCATGTGCAGGATTTCAGCCTACAGCAGCGTGGTTTCTCCATGGTGAATGTTAACCTCAACGAGGGAACATGCGGTCAGCCAGTGTTTGTCTGGCACAAGAAAGATGGATCTCTCCCTATCAAGGTCTTGACCGTTATATCCAACCACAAGGCATATTGTCCTTATGAGGAGGCCGGCTTGGTTTTCATCGACAAAAGTCTGAATACTGGCAACAACGGTGTGCCCCTATTCCTCTTGTATGGCAACTAAAAACCTGCGGTGGATAGGCAGTGTGAGCCTAAAATATGCCAGATGTTCGTTTTTGCATGGAAATGTCTCTGTCTATTTTCTGTGATACATTTTTGATTCTCATTCTGACACTCAATGATAGCTATTATGTCATAAAGTCACTGTCAAAGATCATTAAGACATTTTTTAAGGTTGACTTTAAAGTTCTTTACAATCAATTTCCAATTGAATTATGGTATAACATTTTACAATCATATTTTAGGAGATTTATAATTTTTTCTGAATATTTCAAGGGGTTGTAAGGTATTATATCTCGTTGTGTCAAATACGATTTAGAAATACTTCAGTACAGTAATAGAAATAAAGTATAATGATTAACGATTTATGTTTAACACTGAGAATCCTAGTCTGTTCATCAATAAAGAAAGCTTTGCAAAACTGAACGTTGTACCTTTTTAAATAACTACCCAGTGAAAATCTCACTATAAGAGTTCATATTCTGTTAACTCATATCCAAATAATGTTGCTGACTCGTCTTATACTCGTATTTGTGGCCAAAGAGAGGGGCTTTAAAACGGTGGGTGTCAAAGGTCATGTGCCGGTGTGTTAAGGAGTAGGGAGAAGTTGCCCCTAGACACTGATCTTGGGTCAGCTTTGCACTTATGACTGGGGAAGGGGAAGCTGGTCTTAGATCTGTACATAGGGGAAACTTCACCTCAGACTGTGTGTTCAGGAGGATAGGGGATCATCTGTTGGTTGGAGTGGGATACGAGGGTGGAGGGAATGGTGTTTAGAGACACTTCCTGTTGACGATGGAGGATCCAGCCTCTGTGTATTCATCCTTACTGATCCACATCTGCTGGAAGGTGGACAGGGAAGCCAAGCTGGAGCCACCGAATAGGCTCAGTGAGAGCAATTATCTACACCGGGGGAGATGTTAAGAGGGGGGGTTCCATATGTCTGAAAATTGTCTTGACTAAGACATTGTTGGCTTACAGGTCCTTACAGATGTCAGGATTTGTAGCATTTATTTTAAACATTTTTATTTTCTCACCTTTATCAAGGGTGACAATAATGTTTGACCTAACTGTATATATACACACACACCTGAAAAAAGAGGTAACTTGAATCTTGTGTTTCATAGGTCCATAGGTTATAAATAGATGTATTTCTGTCAGAACCAGGACTTGAACTCGGGTCTCTGGTGGGAAAGTCAGACTCTCTATCCTTGAGCCACAGGAGGATGGTGAACCCAATAGTAAGACGCACTTTAGGAGAACTTGAGATGCAAAAAATGGTTTAATAAAAGTTCAGGCAATAGTCCATAGCTGGAGCAAAAGCAGCAAAAGGTAGTAATCAAAAAACAAAACAAGCCCTAAAGGGGATTCCAAACATTCTTCCAAAAAAATACAAAATTTCTTAAAGCAAAAAACTCCAGAGGAAAAGTCCACAAAAATAAGTTGAGAAGGGAATAATCCACAGGCAAAAGAAAATACCTCGAGAGTTTAGAGAGCACTTACTCAGGCAACTGGCTTCAGGACAACTAAACACCAAGCAAAGAATCTATGAAACAGAGTCACTTAAATACACACGGCAGACGAGACACATGTGAACCTAATAACACTGATTACCAGCTGAGTAAGTTGGGCATGAGGGTAACATGAGGACCTCTAGAGGTCAAAACAAAACATGACAAGCAAAATACTGACAGGACCCCCCCCTCTAGGAACGGCTCCTGACGTTCCTCCCAGGACGACCAGGTTTACAAGCATGAAAGTCCCGAATTAACTTTGGGTCCAAGATGTCTCTGGCAGGAACCCAGGAGCGCTCCTCTGGGCCATAGCCTTCCCAGTCCACAAGATACTGAAGTGACCCTCGCACATGACGGGAATCCAGTATACGGTGGACCGTGAACGCTGGTTGACCTCCAACAATGCGAGGAGGAGGAGGGGGTTTAACCAAACTGGCATTCGAAGGGAGACATGCCTGTAGCCGATGAGCATAGAGTGTTGTGGGCGTACTCCGCCCACATAATGAAGGATGACCAGGAGGATGGATTATTGGCAGCCATACACCTCAGAGTAGTCTCCAGATCCTGGTTTAACCTCTCCGTTTGGCCATTGGACTCAGGATGGAATCCCGAAGATAGGCTCACGGTTGCCCCTAGAAGTTGACAGAATGCCCGCCAGAATCGAGAGGAAAACTGGGGGCCTCGATCAGAAACAATGTCCTGTGGGATGCCAAAAACTCGAAAAACATGGTTAATGATCAACTCTGCAGTCTCTTTAGCAGTGGGCAACTTAGGCAAGGGAATGAATCTGCCAGCCTTAGAAAATCTGTCAACAATGACCAGAATGGTGGTGTTACCTTGGGATGGCGGGAGTCCAGTAATGAAATCCATGGAGAGATGAGACCAGGGTCTTCGAGGTATGGAGAGAGGATGGAGCAACCCCTGAGGTGAGCGGTGAGACACCTTCCCCTGATTGCAAGTTGGGCAGGCACTTACAAAGGTCTTGGTATCCTCTTTGATATTAGGCCACCAAAACCTTCTCTGGAGGAATTCAAGTGTGCGAGTGGTACCTGGATGGCAGGTCAGACGAGAGGAATGACCCCACTGGAGAACCTGGGAGCGAACAGCTTTAGGAACAAACAAGCGGTTGGCTGGCCCCCCTCCTGGGTCTGGCTCCCGGGTCTGGGCTTGTCTTACGGTACTTTCAAGTCCCCATCTTACGGGGGCCACGATCTTGGAGCTCGGGACTATGGGTGTGATGGGATCTTCTTGGTTACTGCTTGCGTATACTCGAGACAGGGCATCAGGTTTAAGATTTTTGGAGCCAGGGCGGTAGGACAAGATAAACTGAAACCGGTTGAAGAATAGAGACCATCGAGCCTGACGAGGGTTCAGTCGCTTGGCCTGCTGAATGTACTCTAGATTTTTGTGGTCAGTGAGCACTTGAAATGGGTGTTTGGCCCCCTCAAGCCAATGTCTCCATTCCTCAAGCGCCAGTTTCACAGCCAGTAACTCACGGTCCCCCACATGGTAATTCCTCTCTGTAGGTGTAAGACGGTGTGAAAGGAATGCACATGGATGAAGTCTGTTATCCTCCCCCCTCTGGGAAAGTACTGCTCCAATACCCACATCCGAAGCATCCACCTCCACCACAAAGAGTTTGTCTGGGTCGGGGAGATTAAGAATGGGTGCTGAAGTAAAACGGAGCTTGAGTTCATTAAAGGCTGACTCTGCTTCAGGACTCCAGCAAAAGCGTGCCTTATTCCCTTTAGTGAGAGCTGATAGGGGAGCCACCACAGAGCTGAAATTCAAAATGAACTTGCGGTAAAAGTTAGCGAAGCCAAGAAATCGCTGCACCTCCTTCACAGACGTGGGAGTGGGCCAACCCGTGACTGCTTGAACCTTCTGGGGATCCATTTGAATATGACCAGGTTTAGTGATGAATCCCAGGAACTGTACTTGGGTCACATGGAATTCACACTTCTCGGGTTTGACAAAAAGGTGATTATCGAGAAGGCGTGTAAGAACCTTTCTGACATGCTCAATGTGTTCACTGAGGGATCTTGAAAAAATTAGAATATCATCCAGGTAGACAAATACAAACTGATTGAGCATGTCTCGAAGGACATCATTTATCAGAGCCTGGAAAACTGCAGGAGCATTGGTGAGACCGAAGGGCATAACTAGGTACTCATAGTGCCCGGTGGGGGTGTTAAATGCGGTCTTCCACTCATCGCCTTGTCTAATGCGCACAAGATGGTAAGCATTGCGCAAGTCGAGTTTGGTGAAGATGGAAGCTCCCTGCAGAAGCTCAAAGGCTGTGGCCATAAGTGGCAATGGGTAACGGTTCCGGATAGTGATTTTGTTGAGGCCTCTGTAATCTATGCAGGGTCGAAGGCCCCCATCCTTTTTGCCCACAAAGAAAAAACCAGCACCAGCAGGTGATGTGGACTGACGAATGATCCCTGCTGCGAGGCCCTCCTCAATGTAATTGTCCATAGCAGCACGCTCGGGAGAAGACAAGGAGAATATGTGGCCTCTGGGGGGACAGGTACCTGGAAGCAGGTCAATGGCGCAGTCATAAGGACGGTGTGGTGGTAAAGAGGTGGCTCTCTTTTTACTGAAGACTGCCTTGAGTTGGTGGTACTGAGTGGGGACTTGAGACAGGTCTAGGGGGTCTTGGGACTCGAGAATAGGGTCAGGGGAACTCTGGACCAAACAGGTGACCTGACAAGTGGGACCCCAACTGAGGATAGCGCCAGTGGACCAGTCAAAGTGAGGGTTATGGTGAAGAAGCCAGGGGTGGCCGAGGACCACAGGGAACTCTGGAGATTGTATCAGGTGGAAACAAACCTCCTCCTGGTGTTGGTAAATAGAGAGGTGAAGGAGAGAGGTAAGAAGGGTTACCTTCCCGTGACCCAGAGGTCTTCCATCCAGTGCAGTAACTGTCAGAGGGGTAGCGAGTGCATCAGAGGGGATCTGGAGACTCCTAGCAAGAGATAAGTCCATAAAGTTCCCGGCTGCACCTGAATCCACCAATGCTTTGAGTTGATGCTTATGATTTCCCCAAGCAAGTGTGATGGGGAGAAACAATCCTGAATTGGAAGGCAGGGCAATGAGTGATTCCCGTTACAGTCCTTCCTTGCCTGTACGGGACCGAGCGTTTCCCGAGAGCTCTGGGCAGGCAGAATGGAAATGTCCAGGGACCCCACAGTAAAGGCAACAACGCTCCCTCATGCGGCGGTCACGTTCTGACGGAGAGATCCGGGTACCACCCAACTGCATGGGTTCTGGAAATCCTTGGGATGGAGGTAACTCCTCTGTAGGAACTGAACTGACAGGAGGTTTGAAAAACTGGCGACTCAAATTCCTCTCCCTCAGACGATTATCCAGCCGGACCGCCAGGTCAATGAGGGACTCTAGATCACAGGTTGGCTCTCGTGTTGAAAGTTCGTCTTTGAGTGCCTCAGAGAGACCATTCTGGAAGCACACCATGAGAGACTCGTTATTCCAGCCACTCCCTGCTGCAATAGTGCGATAATGGATGGCATATTCTGCAGCACTGAGACTACCCTGCTGGAGGGACAGCAGTCGTTTAGACGCCTCTCTGCCACTAATGGGATGATTAAAAACCCGTGTGAATTCCTTTTCGAATGTAGAATAACTTGAGCAGAAAGGGCTCTGGACCCTCCAAACTGCTGTTGCCCAGGAGAGGGCCTTACCAGAAAGGAGAGTGATGACATAAGCAATCTTGGCCCTGTCAGAAGGGAAGGATGATGGTTGTAGCTCAAATGTGAGGGAGCACTGAGTGAGGAATCCACAACAAGCACTGGGATCTCCAGAGAATCGTTGTGGTGGAGGTAGGCGAGGTTCTACAAGGGAAGCTGACATTTGAGGTTCCGGAAGCGGTACAGAAGCTGCAGTTGAGGCAGCAGCTTGGGTAGAAGACAGCCGATCAAAAATCTGATGGACAGAGGACATGACATTAGACAGTAATTGTGAATGTTTAACCATCAAGGCCTCCTGTTGAAGAATCACTGCTTCATGACGTTGGACTGAGGACTCATGCTTAGCCACGGTAGTGAAGAGCTCTTGCATGCTGGGCGTCTCTGGGTTCATGTCTTGGCTTGGTGTTTCTGTCAGAACCAGGACTTGAACTCGGGTCTCTGGTGGGAAAGTCAGACTCTCTATCCTTGAGCCACAGGAGGATGGTGAACCCAATAGTAAGACGCACTTTAGGAGAACTTGAGATGCAAAAAATGGTTTAATAAAAGTTCAGGCAATAGTCCATAGCTGGAGCAAAAGCAGCAAAAGGTAGTAATCAAAAAACAAAACAAGCCCTAAAGGGGATTCCAAACATTCTTCCAAAAAAATACAAAATTTCTTAAAGCAAAAAACTCCAGAGGAAAAGTCCACAAAAATAAGTTGAGAAGGGAATAATCCACAGGCAAAAGAAAATACCTCGAGAGTTTAGAGAGCACTTACTCAGGCAACTGGCTTCAGGACAACTAAACACCAAGCAAAGAATCTATGAAACAGAGTCACTTAAATACACACGGCAGACGAGACACATGTGAACCTAATAACACTGATTACCAGCTGAGTAAGTTGGGCATGAGGGTAACATGAGGACCTCTAGAGGTCAAAACAAAACATGACAAGCAAAATACTGACATATTTCAACATCTTTTACTCAATCACACCATATATACAGACCATCAGTACCATGGTAAGACAACACCAACGTTAGAACAGGGACTATCCCACAAAGCAGGAACAATGACTTTAGCTCAGTAGGCTAACTAACCTAAATATTCTGAAACAACTCCATATTTCCTAGTTGATACCAAATCTGTTTGTGCTCTGGCCAGCTCCATTGCTCATTGTCAAGCCAAACATGTTGTGTATATCAATGAGTGACAAGGACTTGGAATGATGGCACAAACAGACTTGTACTCAGTCTACATACAGTGGGGAGAACAAGTATTTGATACACTGCTGATTTTCCCACTTACAAAGCATGTAGAAGTCTGTAATTTTTATCATAGGTACTCTTCAACTGTGAGTGACGGAATCTAAAACAAAAATCCAGAAAATCACATTGTATTATTTTTAAGTAATTAATTTGCATTTTATTGCATGACATAAGTATTTGATACATCAGAAAAGCAGAACTTAATATTTGGTACAGAAACCTTTGTTTGCAATTACAGAGATCATACGTTTCCTGTAGTTCTTGACCAAATCCCTGTTGCACACACTGCAGCAGGGATTTTGGCCCACTTCTCCATCCAGATCCTTCAGGTTTTGGGGCTGTCGCTGGGCAATACGGACTTTCAGCTCCCTCCAAAGATTTTCTATTGGGTTCAGGTCTGGAGACTGGCTAGGCCACTCCAGGACCTTGAGATGCTTCTTACGGAGCCACTCCTTAGTTGCCCTGGCTGTGTGTTTCGGGTCGTTGTCATGCTGGAAGACCCAGCCACGACCCATCTTCAATGCTCTTACTGAGGGAAGGAGGTTGTTGGCCAAGATCTCGCGATACATGGCCCCATCCACCCCCCCCTCAATACGGTGCAGTCGTCCTGTCCCCTTTGCAGAAAAGCATCCCCAAAGAATGATGTTTCCACCTCCATGCTTCACGGTTGGGATGGTGTTCTTGGGGTTGTACTCATCCTTCTTCTTCCTCCGAACACGGCGAGTGGAGTTTAGACCAAAAAGCTCTATTTTTGTCTCATCAGACCACATGACCTTCTCCCATTCCTACTCTGGATCATCCAGATGGTCATTGGCAAACTTCAGACGGGCCTGGACATGCGCTGGCTTGAGCAGGGGGACCTTGCGTGCGCTGCAGGATTTTAATCCATGACGGCGTAGTGTGTTACTAATGGTTTTCTTTGAGACTGTGGTCCCAGCTCTCTTCAGGTCATTGACCAGGTCCTGCCATGTAGTTCTGGGCTGATCCCTCGCCTTCCTCATGATCATTGATGCCCCACGAGGTGAGATCTTGCATGGTGCCCCAGACCGAGGAAGATTGACCGTCATCTTGAACTTCTTCCATTTTCTAATAATTGCAACAGTTGTTGCCTTCTCACCAAGCTTCTTGCCTATTGTCCTGTAGCCCATCCCAGCCTTGTGCAGGTCTACAATTTTATCCCTGATGTCCTTACATTGAGTGTGTGGACAGGTGTCTTTTATGCAGGTAACGAGTTCAAACAGGTGCAGTTAATACTGGTAATGAGTGGAGAACAGGAGGGCTTCTTAAAGAAAAACGAACAGGTCTGTGAGAGCCGGAATTCTTACTGGTTGGTAGGTGATCAAATACTTATGTCATGCAATAAAATGCAAATTAATTATTTAAAAATCATACAATGTGATTTTCTGGATTTTTTTTTTCAGTTGAAGTGTACCTATGATAAAAATTACAGACCTCTACATGGTTTGTAAGTAGGAAAACCTGCAAAATCGGCAGTGTATCAAATACTTGTTCTCCCCACTGTATGTCCTAGTGCAGAGAAGTAATAAACTGTCAGGCTCTGGCCATAGAGAAGCTTTGCTTCTCTATATTTCTATGGTCAGAGTCTGGCAGATCTATCATTTCTATTTCTGTCTGGTGTTGTGTGTGTGGGATCCCTAATTAGAGGCAGCTGCTATGCATTACCTCTAATTAGGGATCTTACTTATATGTCTGTGTTCCACTCCGTTGGCGTGGTTCATTGTTGTATATTGTCTCGTGTCGTGCTACGTGTGTTCCTTTCATTATATATATATATATCATTTGTTATTTTGTATAGTTCGTCAGTTCATTTAATAAATATGTCGAACTATCGATACGCTGCGCCTTGGTCTCTCTACACACCCGAACGTGACAGAATGAACCACCACCCGACCAAGCAGCGAAAATCTGGAGAAAAGGAGAGGAGAAGACAGCGGCGTAATCGTGGAAACGGAGCCCGTAGTCAACCCCAGGAACATTTCGGGGGGGGCTAGGGGGTGGTCTGGGTTTGAGGAGGACAAGCCAGTACCACTCTCCATCTGGGATACACTGTGCCCGAAATATAAATGGGGGGCGCAAAGTGTTGAAGAGGAGGAGTATTTGGAGAGACATTTTGGAGACGTATTGGAGGAGATGTGGGAGATAGCGGAGGAAGTTGAACAGGAAATGTCGGAGTGGAATTATCCGTGTCCAGTCGCCTACTCCAATCCCGTGAAAGAGCAGTCCGCTTTACCGGTGCCCAGTCGGGGTCCGGCCGTCTGCTCTACTCCAGTGCCAGAGCAGTCCGCTCCACCGGTGCCCAGTCTGGGTCCGGCCGTCTGCTACACTCCAGTGCGCCTCTCCAGTCCGGTACGTCATGTGCCTGTTCCTCGCACTCGCCCTGAGGTGCGTGTCACCAGTCCGGTGCCATCAGTGCCGACTCCATGCACCAGGCCTCCAGTGCGCCTCTCCAGTCCGGTACGTCATGTGCCTGTTCCCCGCACTAGCCCTGAGGTGCGTGTTATTAGTCCTGTGCCACATGTGCCGACTCCACGCACCAGGCTTCCAGTGCGCGTCTCCAGTCAGGTACGTCCTGTGCCTGTTCCCCGCACTAGCCCTGAGGTGCGTGTTATTAGTCCTGTGCCACATGTGCCGACTACACGCACCAGGCATCCAGTGCGCGTCTCCAGTCAGGTACGTCCTGTGCCTGTTCCCCGCACTAGCCCTGAGGTGCGTGTTATTAGTCCTGTGCCACATGTGCCGACTCCACGCACCAGGCTTCCAGTGCGCGTCTCCAGTCAGGTACGTCCCGTGCCGACTCCCCGCACTCGCCCTGAGGTGCGTGTTAGTAGTCCAGTGCCACCAGTGCCGACTCCACGCATCAGGCTTCCAGTGCGTGTCTCTAGTCCGGTACGTCCCGTGCCGACTCCCCGCACTCGACCTCCAGTGCGTGTGCCCAGCCAGGTTCCTCCAGTGCCGGCTCCACGCACCAGGCCTCCAGTGCGCTTCTCCAGTCTGGTACGTCCCGTGCCGACTCCCCGCACTCGACCTCCAGTGCGTGTGCCCAGCCAGGTACCTCCAGTGCCGGCTACACGCACCAGACCGTCGGTGCGCCTCATCAGCCCGGAGACTCTCGTGATAGTCGACAGCCCGGAGACTCCTGTGATGATCGACAGCCCGGAGACTCCTGTGATGATCGACAGCCAGGAGCCTCTCATGATGGTCGACAGCCCGGAGCCTCTCGTGATGGTCGACAGCCCGGAGCCTCCCGTGATGGTCGACAGCCCGGAGCCTCCCGTGATGGTCGACAGCCCGGAGCCTCCTGTGATGGTCGACAGCCCGGAGCCTCCCGTGATGGTCGACAGCCCGGAGCCTCTCGTGACGGTCGACAGCCCGGAGCCTCCCGTGACGCTCGACATCCCGGAGCCTCCCGTGACGCTCGACATCCCGGAGCCTCCCGTGACGCTCGACAGCCCGGAGCCTCCCGTGACGCTCGACAGCCCGGAGCCTCCCGTGACGCTCGACAGTCCGGAGCCTCCCGTGACGCTCGACAGTCCGGAGCCTCCCGTGACGCTCGACAGTCCGGAGCCTCCCGTGACGCTCGACAGCCCGGAGCCTCCCGTGACGCTCGACAGCCCGGAGCCTCCCGTGACGCTCGACAGCCCGGAGCCTCCCGTGATGATTATATGGCCGGAGTCGCCTGCCACACCGGTGCTCAGTCCTGGCCCGGTTATTTGCCCCGCTCCATGGCCTGAACTTATTTCCCCACCATTGTTGTTTCCAGGACCGGTGGGTTGCCCCTTTATATGGCCGGAGTCGCCTGCCACACCGGTGCCCAGTCCTGGCCCGGTTATTTGCCCCGCTCCATGGCCTGAGCCATTTTCCCCACCATGGTCATTTCTAGGACTGGTGGGTTGCCCCTTTATATGGCCGGAGTCGCCTGTTACACCGGTGCCCAGTCCTGGCCCGGTTATTTGCCCCGCTCCATGGCCTGAGCCTTTTGCGCCACCATGGTCATTTTCTGGACTAGTGGGTTGCCCCTTTAAATGGCCTGAGTCGCCTACCACACCAGTGCCCAGTCCGGGCCAAGTAGGAATGAGGAGGAAAATATCCACTTCGCCGGGGCCGGAACCGCCACCTGCGATGGTTATGTTGTGATGTTTTTCCTCTCTTACCCTTCCCTCATGTTTTTGTGTTTGTTTTTCTTGCGGCCGGGAGTCCGCGCCTTTGGGGGGGGGTACTGTCAGGCTCTGGCCATAGAGAAGCTTTGCTTCTCTATATTTCTATGGTCAGAGTCTGGCAGATCTATCATTTCTATTTCTGTCTGGTGTTGTGTGTGTGGGATCCCTAATTAGAGGCAGCTGCTATGCATTACCTCTAATTAGGGATCTTACTTATATGTCTGTGTTCCACTCCGTTGGCGTGGTTCATTGTTGTATATTGTCTCGTGTCGTGCTACGTGTGTTCCTTTCATTATATATATATATATCATTTGTTATTTTGTATAGTTCGTCAGTTCATTTAATAAATATGTCGAACTATCGATACGCTGCGCCTTGGTCTCTCTACACACCCGAACGTGACATAAACACACATTGTTTTACCAGAATTAACCAGAAAATTTTGAGAAATGATCCAGAGAATGATGAGTTTATATCTCAAATGGTCTCTTAAAAATCATGCTTTCTGATGCTGAATTGCCGCCCTGCTTAATTTTTTATTTATTTATTTAACTAGGCAAGTCAGTTATGTGATTTAACCAGCATGTAAACAATCATTAGATTAAGTAGAAATGAACAGCACAACATCAACAACACTCTTTCAAGTGTAAATACTCCAACAGTAAGGGGTATTGGCTAGGAGGAGGTTTTTTCTAAACCATGTGACCTGACCAGGATAAACTCTAGGTTCCAGTTAGATCATTTTACTAGAGTACACGCAGGCTTTAACACATAACAGACAGGATCTTTCTGTTCCCTATCAGGCTTTAACACATAACAGACAGGATCTTTCTGTTCCCTCTCAGGCTTTAACACATAACAGACAGGATCTTTCTGTTCCCTCTCAGGCTTTAACACATAACAGACAGGATCTTTCTGTTCCCTAGCAGGTGTACAGTACAGGTTCTGCCCCCTATAGGAGAGGGAGGGTGGAGAGGGATAGAGGGAGGCTTGGTGGATCTGATCCTAGATCTGTTGTTAAAGGAAAGCCCAATCCTGCCCTCAGGGCTTAGAGATGTTATGTAAACTATTGGAATGTTTAATTTACAGAGCTCAATGTGTTTAGGTGGAATTTCATAAGACACAAAATTGTGTGACTCATCAGTGAATATGAAGACAGTGATTTGAAAGAAACATTAATTGCTCTTTCCTCATCTACCCATTAGCAGGATTGTGTTCCTAACCTTCTATTATACAATACTCTCTCTGTCTCTCTTTCTGTATGTTTAACATGAAACGGGTTCCATTTCCCCCTAAGTCAGATCTGTTATTGACCATGTGACCTCCTCTCTCCTCACTGGCCTTTCCTCTTCTCTATGGAATGTTCTTGTTATCCCTGTTCTTCTGCCTGTTTCAACCAGATGCCTTCACACATTGTCTTTTTGAAGAACCAGTGTCATTTAGAAACCATTTGCTGAACTGAATTTATAGGTGGTGTGGACACAACAAAATACAGTGGTAGTTGAGCACATTTCCTGAATGAACACATCTTTTCTATTTGCTTTTGGATTATTCTTTGATTAGTTTTGTGTAGAATCAGACAGTCATGCACATCTCATGTCCACATGCTGAACTAACCTATAAGTGGAGTTCAAACGCTCGGTTTGAAACAAATGTCCATTTGTAAAAGTCACAGATATTTCAAACACAATTTTGACTTCTTTCTTTTATCGTGTGAGTTTGGTCACAGTGTGCTTGTGTATATTTTCCTTTGTTTTCACCCATTTGAATGTATGTGAAATACTGGTGGAAGAGCAACAATGTTCACCCAGCAAACTGATCCAATAAGGATAATACCTTTTGAATTTGAAAACCAAAACCAAAAACAAAGCATCAGCTGTATTTCCTATCATTTTGGTGGGTATCAAACCCTGTGTGGTTGTTTTGATGACGCCTGGCCTACCCTCTCTTCCAGGTGGCTCTCCCAGGGTACATGGAGGACTTCCCTCGTCCCCGCTACCCTCAAGGCAGCTCCCGCAGACTCCCCCTACTCTATGGCCAGGCCATGGAGCCACAAACCACCCCGACCACAGCCGTGTCTCAGCAAAGCCTGCCTGATGTGAGGGAGGCCAGAGACAGAGCACCCCTCAGCAGTCTCTCCACCTCCGCCCTGGTCCAGGCCATCCGCCAGGAGGTGGCATAGCTTGCCAAGAAGAAGACAGACATGTTTGAGTTTCAGGTGTAAGTCCTGAGTCTAGTGGCCGGGAGGTGGAATTGCAGCACTCTCTTTTCTGATAGAGACTAAACAAACTCTCAAACTCAGCTTATTTGATATTTGTATATTAAGAATTATAAAAGCTTCGCTCTCATATCCTCTCTCTCTCTCTCTCTCTCTCTCTCTCTCTCTCTCTCCCTCTCTCTCATCGTGGGAAAATACCACGTTGGTCTGATGTGTTTCACCACCATGCTCTTATTTTGGAGTTACTGAATGATGAGTGTTCAAACTGTCAGTCATTTCTTCTTAACAATGTCTCTATAGTTACGTTACACTATCTGTTCCTTTACGTTGTACATATGTAATTCCCATGTCTAAAGACCTGTAATAATGAAAGTTGAGTGTTTCTCTAACCAGGACAATAACCTACAGTATGGCACAAAATCAATACATGTACAACAATTGATGAGGCAGAGAGAGTCGTCGTGCTCAAAGGTTCAAACACTTCAGAACAGAAGATCACAATGAAGTGATAATGCCAGAGAATCCGATGTTTGGAGGATATATTGTGTTGGACCTGACACAATATATCAGGTCCCCCCCCGCACCCAGGCTCGCGAACTCCCGGACGCAAGACCCAGAACATACACAGGGAGGGTCAGGGAGGGAAACTTGCGTTGGTGGTGTCTCATGCCCCGGCGCAGGACGTGACCCTGGTTCGAGCATAGGCTCTGGCTCTGGAGCAATGCTGGACGCCAGGTCCTGTCTGGACCCCGGCGCAGTGGAAAGCTCCGGGCCATGGAGCTGGGCTGGCTGCCGGTCCCATACTGGGCGCCTGCACCAGTCCTGGAATGCTCCTCTGGGCACTGGGCACCGGCGCAGGCTCCGGCGCTGGAGCTGGGCTGGATGCCGGTCCCGGAATGGGCACCGGCGCATTGGAAGGCTCCGGCTCTGAAGCTCTGCTGGACCCTCTGGACTGTTCAACAGCTCAGGCTCAGACCCTGGAACTAGGTTGGAAACCGTCACTGGCACTTGAGGGCTGGTGCGGGGAGTCGGCACCTGCAGCACTGGGCTCGGGACACGCACAGGAGGCCTGGTGTGGGGAGCTGGCACTGACCGTACCGGGCTCGGGACACGCACTGAAGATCTGGCAAAGCCAAAGTATCGCCACAGGCGCTCTTCCTCCTCCTCATCCTTTGCCTCCCATGGCCCCCATAGGTTACTCAATGCTGGAAAACGAGGGTCCTCCTTCCTAGGATAACGCTGCTTGGTCCTCTGTTGGTGGTACATTCTGTCACGAACCTGGGAAGTAAGCGACCAAAGTGCAGCGCTATTGTAGTTTGACATACTTTATTTTCTAAGCGAACTGTAAAAACAATACAAGCTCATTGTGATATTGCGAGGGGTGAAAGTGAAAGAGGAGGCGCGTAGTCAAAGATAAGTTTAGCGAAATAAGAGATTTAATAAACAGACAGCAATACACAAAGAAAGACAATAACCCGCGAGGGGTGAACCAAAACACACAGAGCTAAATAGTGACCCTGATCACCAATGTGGAACAGGTTTGGATCATCAGGGTGTTGCTACCATCTTCCCACGACCGCCGGTTAGAACACTGGCGAGGATGAGCGCTGGAGAGGAGAATGGGCCGCAGCTCTGCGCGGGGCATTCGTTACAGTACCCCACTCCCTAGGTGCGGCTCCTGACGTCGCCACTCGCCGGCACCCCGGACGACCCCGAGGGCGAGGAGCTGGCCGATCCGGACGGCGTGCATGGAATTCTGTAGTAAGTGATGGATCGCAGATGTCCACCGCCCGAACCCAGCTGCACTCCTCAGGGCCGTATCCCGCCCAGTCCACCAGGTACTGGATCCGACCCTGACGTAGCCGAGAGTCCAGCAACTTCTCCACCCGATACGCCAGATCCCCAGCTACCTCCGTTGGGGGTGGAGGCGCCACTGCAGGTCCGGACCCCCCTAGTGGACCAGGAACCACCGGCCTGAGAAGAGAGACATGGAAAGAGGGAGATAGGTTAGTGTAAGGTGGTGTCAATCTCAACCTATAATCTCATTCACTCTCCGGAGGACCGTGAACGGTCCCACATACCGGGGCTCAAGCTTATGGCAGGGCAAGCGGAGCAGGAGGTTCCTCGTGGACAGCCATACCTTATAACCCTGGGTGGAATACCGGAGCCTCGCTCCGCCGCCTGTCCGCCTGCGTCTTTTGTCGTTGTACTGCCTCCCGCAGACGGACGATAACTGCGGACCAGACCCCCTCAGCCTTCCCAAACCACTCCTCCACCGCTTGTACTTCACTAGAACCCCTCCTCCAGGGGCACAACGGTGTCTGGAAACCTAGTACCACCTGGAAAGGGGTTAGCCCGGTGGAGGAATGGCACAGTGAATTCTGAGCGTACTCCGCCCAGGGGAGGAAACGGGTCCAGTCTCCTGGCTGTTCCATACAGTATGCCCGGAAGAACCTCCCAAGCTCTTGGTTCGTGCGCTCCGCCTGCCCATTAGCCTGAGGGTGGTATCCGGATGTGAGACTGACCGTGACCCCCAGCTTGGACATAAATGCCCTCCAGACATGTGATGTGAACTGGGGAGGCAGAGGGGAGGCCTGGTAGTGGTAGGAACCGCACCGTCTTCGAAAATCTGTCCACTACTACGGTGATGGTCGTTTTCCCCTCTGCTGGCGGTAGACCCGTGACGAAATCCACCGCGATGTGGGACCAAGGCCGCTGAGGTACTGGTAGGGGATTGAGTTTGCCTGTGTGCACACAACACAGGAAAGTACATAGTGTCGCACAGTCCTCCCCATGCCTGGCCACCAATATTTTTCCCAGAGCGCCTCCAGTGTCCGGCTGATACCTGGATGTCCTGTGGCAGGTGTAGTGTGAACCCAGGTTACCAAACTTACCCGCACTCTCCGAGGTACATAGATCTTTCCCGGGGGGCTTGTTGCTGGGGTAGGATCCCGTCTCCCCGCCCGCTGGATCTCGGCGTCGATGTCCCAAAATTGGAACGTCCCTCCTCAATTCCACCCCCCGGTTGTGGATGCGGGAGAGTGCGTCCACCCTGCCATTCTTCGTTCCCGGACGATAGGTCAGGGTGAACCGGAAGCGCTCAAAAAAACAAGGTCCAGCGGGCCTGACGGGGGTTAAGGCGCCGGACTGCCCTGACGTACTCCAGGTTTCGATGATCCGTCAGGACAGTGAACGGCTCATGAGCACCCTCCAGCCAATGTCTCCACTCCTCCAATGCCAACTTTACCGCGAGTAGTTCTCGGTCACCCACGTCGTAGTTCCTCTCCGCAGCACTCAGCTTCTTAGAGTAATAGGCACAGGGGTACAGCAGTGGAGGGTTCCCCCACCCCTACCCCGACCTCTGACGCGTCAACCTCGACCATGAAGGGCTTGAGAGGGTCCGGGTGACGTAGTAATGGGGCTGTAGTGAACCGGCCCTTCAGGTCGAGAAATGCCTTCTCGGCACCAGAGGTCCAGTTGAGGCGTGGAGGGTGTCCTTTCAACAACGACGTGGCGCTGTGATGGAGCTAAAACCTTTGATGAACCGGTGGTAAAAGTTGGCAAATCCCAGGAAGCTCTGTAGTGCCTTGATGGTCTTAGGGACTGGCCATGACCTTACCGCCTCCACCTTCAACTCCTCCATCTTCACCCCCTCCGGAGCAATACGGTACCCCAGGAAGGAAATGGCCGTCTGGTGGAAGGCACATTTTTCCTCCTTTACATACAGATTATTCTGTAACAAACGTTGGAGGACAGCACGAACGTGAGTCACGTGTTCTGGGAATGTCGGGGAGTAGACCAGAATGTCATCAATATACACCACCACATACCTCCCCGACATATCCCGAAATACCTCATTCAGAAACGACTGGAATACCGCTGGGGCATTGGCTAGTCCGTATGGCATCACTAGGTATTCATAGTGACCTGACGCCGTGCTAAATGCGGTCTTCCACTCGTCTCCTTCTCGGATCCGCACAAGGTTGTATGTGCTCCGGAGGTCTAGCTTGGTGAAGAAACGTGCCCCCCTTAGCTGCTCTATGGCCGCAGGAACGACGGGCATTGGATATCGGAACTTCGTGGTTACCTCATTCAGTCCTCGATAGTCAATGCACGGCCTTAAACTCCTGTCCCTCTTCTTCACAAAGAAGAAACTGGCTGAAGCAGGGGAGGTGGAATGGCGAATGTGCCCCTGCTCCAGCGTCTCTCGGATATATGTCTCCATAATCTCAGTTTCGGCCATCTGGTACTAGGTCAATGGCACAGTCCCAAGCACGGTGTGGAGGGAGACACTTGGCCTTTTCTCGAGAAAACACTCCGCTCATATCTTCGTATTCTGGCCGAATGCTCCCCGTGAGGGTGATCTCAGGGCTCTCTACAGATGAGGGACACACCCTCCTGACATGCCCTCTCTCACCGCAGTAAAGGCACAGTCCCTGACGACTCCGCCATTCTCTCTCCTCTGCGGAGAGTCTCGTTATCCCCAACTCCATTTGCTCATGTTCGGGCTCAGATCGGGGGAGGGTAAGATGCGCGCGGCGCCCAGCTGGTCACGGTCCCGGAGCTGGCCGTCGATGGAAATGGCCCGGGCTATGTAGGATTGCCATCATACTTCTCGGGGAGGGCTCTCCAGAGTTCTCCCCTCGGGACGTGACGAGACTCCACACGATCGGGTGCTGGGAACGCTGTGGCTCCAGATGAACCCACCGGGTGCTCCCCGCCTGATCGTGCCGCCATGAGGGACATCATATCCCTGAGTGCTGTAACCAACCCAGCAACCTGTTCCTCCATGGCTCGGAGTCTCTCCTCCAGCTCAGGTGCCCGACCGGGTAGCCCAGCACCCTTTCCACGCCTGTCCATGGAGACCTAGGGAAATGAGTGAAAAAGAAAGAGAAAAATCAAAAAGGTGCAGACAAAGACAAGCTGGTGAAAAAATAAAAAAGGTGCCTCGGGTTGGGCGGGTTATTCTGTGATATTGCGAGGGGTGAAAGTGAAAGAGGAGGCGAATAGTCAAAGATAAGTTTAGCGAAATAAGAGATTTAATAAACAGACAGCAATACACAAAGAAGGACAATAACCTGCGAGGGGTGAACCAAAACACACAGAGCTAAATAGTGACTCTGTGTAGCTACCATCTTCCCACGACCGCCGGTTAGAACGCTGGCGAGGATGAGCGCTGGAGAGGAGAAGGGACCGCAGCTCTGCGCGGGGCATTCGTTACACTCATACAAACCGAACTCAACACAAACAATGTACCACAAGGCATGTGGGAAATCACACACAATAAATAGGGTCCCCAATTAGAGACAATGCATAGCAGCTGCCTCTAATTGGGGACCAACACAAAAACCACCATAGAGTCTCCCAGAACTCTCCTGTCAGGCCCTGACCTTGACAACCATGGAGATGCCAAAGGCTCAGGACCTGACACATCCATAACAATAAGCTAATGAGGCGTGATTTCACTTGGCAAAGAAAATGTGCTCACTCGTCTCGACACATTTACTTCAAACGGAAGCTTGAAAAGACTGCAAACTAGCTGCACTTTGCTTCGTTTGACCTTTTTCTTTGTATATATCCATAAAAATTATGTCAGCTGATTCATTATTTCAACTGGTTGAGAAACGCTGCCTGTCTGTCTCGTCCCAACTCCCGACATGTTCATTACTATGGGACAGCTGGTGATGGAATTTGAATATTGAAACAATGTTGCAAAGGTCAGAGATACAGACAGCAAGGTTTATACAAATTTATAAATTGCTTGGCTGGGCTGATGAGACAGTGGATGGTGCAGTCATATGAGACAGTGGATGAGACAATAGGCATTTTAACGTCATATTTTTAGCCGGTGGTAACTTGTGGAATAGACACCTGCTGGAATGCGGTTTTGACCAATCAGCATTCAGGATAAGGCCCACCCAGTGTATAATGTGTATATATTAGCATGTAGAGGGAATCTTAGCTCTTTTTTATAGAACAGGTCCATTTCAACTAAAAGAGAGACACCTGTTTTGTTGTCATCTCCAATGGCCCTGAGTATTCCATCCACTGACTAACAGAGATGATTTAGCTTGTTATGTTCTTCAATGACAATTGAGAACTGAGTCAGATTCCCCTTTCCTGTGCTTAGCCGCCTCATTTCAAGCAGTTTGACAACATGAGTGATCTGTTCAATAACATTGGACCACAAATTAGGCACTATTGAGGTCAGCAGATTTAACGAAGGGGGTTGATTTTATGCAAAGAAAAGGAGGAACTGGTATTGTATATGAATGGATATGAATAGTGAGTTGAGACCTGAGTACTCACCGCCATGTTTGAAAGAAACACACTTTTCAGAACACATGTGCCTCATAAACTGTGATTATTGTGGCGACAAACACTTGAATAGAAAGGATGCAAACAACAATTTCACTTGTTTCTTGACAAAGCCTCCAAACTGCCTTTCATAATGAACATGATCATAAATCCAGTACTGTGGTCCTTTTCTTGGACACAGTAGAGTTGGACTGGGTTTAACACAACTGTATATAAATGTAATGTGTTTCTAAACAGAACGGAGAAAGGACACTTTAAACGCTGACACGGTGCTCAGTTAGATGTCTCTTTTCTTTAACAGAAGTCAAATGAAATCATAACTTGGCCACAGAATCCATTCAGCAAATGTTACAGAAAGTATGTATTGCACTGTAATGATTCTACATAAGAGTGTCATCTGTTCTACACAATACATTTCTACATTCTGTGATGTTTGCTCATGTTTTCCCCCCTAGTAATGATCAGATAAGATAAAAACCAGACTGACACTTTGACATTTAAGGACTGGAGATGTGCATCTCTGGTTTAATGCACAAAACCCCCAGGAGTGATTGGCACAAGGTCCTCTAATAGGTATAATGATGCCATACTGTTACATATGGACAGTGGTGGACTGGGATACTGTTAACTCCATAGAGATTGGTTTGATCTTTGAAGACCAATGTCTTCTCTCAGTAGTGCATTCTTTGCATCATATTGTAATGTCCCGAGCTGGGACAAATAAGGCGAGTAAGAAACAACGTTAGGGCGAACACAGGTTTAATCACCTAAACTAGACTTGTTATGGCCACAGCCCACGCCACTAAACATGGATGGTTACGGTACAAAGGATTCACAGCTCTGCGCTCAGGTGCACGACAAGAACAGAAAGTGAACACTGAAAAGACACTAGCCCCTATTTATCCCCTTAAACCCCCGGAAGATTACCCACAGAACGGAAGAACAACTATAACACACACACAAATGTAACACATAACCCCAAACAAATAGAACCCCATATCAGGTCGTTACATAGCCCCCCCCTTTTCTAAACCCTAGCCCCTAGGGTTTCACAAAATCCTTAAAACGACCCGGGGGTCGTGTCTGTCTCTGGGGCCTTCCTGTAACCCTCCCTGATAAAACCCCAGAGCCCTCGTCTGCCCCAGTGTCACTACCAGTGTCCTTGGAGAGGGCAGCCCCATCCCCGGAGGCCTCCTCCACAGGCTCAGGTTGTGGTAGAGTCTCTGTGTTGGACTGTCCCTGTTGGCCTCCACCAGCAACCTCCCCTTCGTTTCCCCCAGTTTTCCCCCCTCTGTAGGGCGCCAATCGATCCCGGTGTACTACTACCTTCCTGTTCCGTGGGGGATGTTACGCGGTATGTTACCTCCCCCACCCTCTGTAGCACCTGACAGGGCCCCACCCAGGAACCGTCCAGCTTCGGACACCGCCCTTTCTTGCGTGTGGGGTTGTGCAGCCAAACACATTCTCCCGCTTCAAAGTGCCTTCTCCGCGTGCGCGTGTCATAATGGCGCTTCTGGCGTAGCCCCGCGTGATTACCCACAGAACGGAAGAACAACTATAACACACACACAAATGTAACACATAACCGCAAACAAATAGAACCCCATATCAGGTCGTTACAATATTGTGAATGTCTATCCCAATGAGTTTGATCTCCTCTTTGATGATTGTACTTTAACGAGAACCAGCTCAAATGCACTTCATCATATAGGCATATAGGCATATGTCTAACTGTTGCTGGACAAAAAGGTGAAAAGGTTAGGGCAGCTCCAAGCCCTGGTGTTCGGTTCTCTCCATGGATTCTGGCTTTTATTCTCTCATTCCCAGTGAGTGAACAAACCTTGTCTGAATGTTGCTCCTATTCAGTATATTATTCATACAGTGGCTCTTGGTATTAGAATGGGTGAGCATGGCACGTGGAACCTAAGACTGAGAGGAGCCTGGTTTGATTATCTTTGATAAGAAGAACAAGTGACAGGGGGTTGAGTGTAATTGTTTTGGTCACAGTAAACCAAAAGATGGGAGGAAGAGTATACCACCTCACACATTGTACGTGGCATTGCAACAAACAAATATACTTTAATTATCAAATTACTGTAATACTAAGATGAAAGAGAATGTACTGTTAAAATGAAGATTTGTCCCAAAAATGTAACATATTTTATCCTACTGTGTTTTTCATAACGACACATTATTGCATTATTTCAGATTCAGGTTATAGTTTTTTTCACCCTGATTTTCTTCTTTATTGACCCACTGTACAGTATCTGTTTTCAGATGCACCCTGGGAGATTGTTTTCCACCCCGTCCAGTGTGTCTGTGTGTAAATAGGAGAGGAATGCTCTCTGTTACTGTAACTCCAAACCAGAACTCTGTTGCTTTTCTGTTTCCAGCATTTATTTTGCTGATGGACTGACAACACTTATGGTTGTGGATGGACGGTTATGTTACCATGTAGCTACTTTATTGTAAAATGAAACCCTTTCTGTCTGTTCTGTAAATGCTGACCGGTTTTATGTAGAAATGAAACGTATTTCAAATGTTAATGCTGATACATCAGTCTGAAGAGAGAAGCAGGATGTCAGATTATGGAATTTGAATCTTTGCAGATTAACCCAATAAAAGTGATGACTGATTGGTTGTTGGATGGTTAATGTGGTTTGTGGCTTGTGGCTGATTGGTTGTTGGATGGTTAATGTGGTTTGTGGCTTATGGCTGATTGGTTGTTGGATGGTTAATGTGGTTTGTGGCTTGTGGCTGATTGGTTGTTGGATAGTTAATGTGGTTTGTGGCTTGACAAAAAATATATTGTGATAAAAAAGGTTTAATATAGGATTTATTTATGAATATAAATAGTTGTTAATCAAGGGGATTCTGTAGAGTTATAAGCATTATTGTTTTTTCCCTGATTTGAATCCTTCAGTTGTTGGATGACAGATGTATGAGAGCTTAGGTAGTAATATATGAGAGGGAAAGAGACAATCAATCAATTTATAAAGCTTTGGTACTAATTCTCCCAACTATGAGGTCTAACATTGTAATTGACGATGCCCCAAAATGTGTGTCTGTCGCATAGGCCTATGCTAGACCTACAATATGAAACAGCGCGTTTGAAGTCAGATTCTCATATGAAGAAAGAAAATCTCCCACTGTATTTTACAGCTCTCCCATCTGCGCTCCTAACTCCAACTCCATCATCAGGATAGCCAGCTCATTGACTTCGTCCATGTCGCTCCTATTTTCAAAGTTGACCTACACTAATGCTTAAAGACACGCAGAGTAGGTTACCTTCCGACACCAACCTGAACTTCATTTCACGTATTTCTGTGAGATCAGGTTGCACGAAGTGGTGGCGATTGGAAACAATAACAAGTCTGCATTGAAATGCATTGATCGTGTCTCTGCTTACACATATCTGGGTATCTGGATAGATTAAAAACGGTCTTTTAAAAAGCATATTGGTGAGTTAGTTAAGAAGCTCATAATACAACTGGTCTTCTTCTATAGAAATAGGCACCGCCTCTCTCTAAATAGTAGAAAGCAGATTATTCAGTCGACGTTCCTATCGGTCCTGTGATATTGCGAGGGGTGAGAAGTGAGTGATGAGGCAAAAATGAAAAAGAGATGAATTTAGCAAAGGAACAAATGACATTTAATTTGGATACTGCAACACACAATAGATAATAACCCGCGAGGGTTGAAACAAAAAACACAGGGTTAAATAGTGACCCTGATGACCAATATGGAACAGGTGTGGGTCATCAGGGTGTTGCTACCATCTTCCCCCGACCGCCGGTTTAGAACGCCGGCGAGGATGATCGCTGGAGAGGAGGAGGGCCCGTCGTCTTGCACGGGGCATTCGTTACAGGTCCTAGGCCATGGCGACATCCTCTATAGTCTATATGAATGCAGCTGTCTCTTCATTCAAGTCGTTATATGCAGTTTATCAAAGCGCACTGTGCTTTATTTGCGGGCGACAATTTACTCATCACTGCATTCTCTACCAGAAAGTTGTTTGGCCCTCTTTGATGCCTTGTAGGTTGATACAGTGCTTGTTTTAACCCTAGGATGCATATTCCGGGTCAAAATGATCCCCCCCAAAAAATGTCATCATCTAATATTCTTGGAATTCCTTAAATAATGTGTATTTAATGTTCTAACGTCCTAGTTTTGTTATTTTCTTACTTATTTTTTTTTGTAAAAATAGTTTTTGCATCACTATCCCAAGTTGTCATATGTGGGTCAAATATGACCTTATGTATTTCTTATGGAATTCACTGCATTGCACTAGTCAAACTGACCTTTCTTTTTGCTACAACAATAAAATCAATGTTATAAATATCTTTAAATATATTTTAATGTTCATTCATCACTGTTTTCATTTCTCCTTTTTAACTCATTGAGTAAAAGGAGTTTCATAAGGAGGCTTATAAGAATGTTGCCAGATATACAACCAACATGGTTTTACAGATGAGGAAGCCATTGGTGCCTCTGACTCAGAATCTGAGGTATCCAATTCAGATGACAGACTATGTGCCTGTGGGTCAAGTTGGAGTTGTGGATATACCTGGTAGTCCAGCTGTCCTAGATGATTCTACAGATGGGGAGGACTCCTCTAAGGAGAAGAGTGAAAACCAGTCAAATAGACTGAGTAAAAAGGGGTCTTACTGGAGTGAACATCCCCTCCACTAAAGGCAGGACCAGAAGCCATAACATCCTGAGGAGCTGCCCAGGGCCTGTGCCGGGGTCAACAGTTGTGTCATCCAAAGATGCCTGGGAGCTGTTCATTAGAGACAACATCATTGAGGAGGTCCTAAAGTGTACAAATTTAGAAGGACGGAGAACAGTGACAGTACAAGGGAAAGAGTGGAGAGAGGTCATCAAAGAGGAACTAAAGGCTTAACCCTCCTCGCCGGCATGGAGAGGACTACTTGGCAGCCTTCCGGTATGTGTCGGTCCTTGCTTGTGGTTTGTAACAAATGCATGGACTAAGACAGCATGAGGAAGCATCACACACACGCACACTTTTTTCTGTTTTCTAAATACACAAAATTAACAATTGTTAGCATTGTTGTTTAAATGGTGATGAATTTTCAACTAATTTTTTGAAATTATTTAGTTCTTCACACTAAAAGGTTGAATGTGAACATTTGATTGTAAAAAAAAAAAAATGCTAATATATTCAATAGCCGTAATGAATTTTCATAATATGTTATCATTGAAATGTGTATCAAACTGTTGAAGAGCTACTAAAAACATTTTAAACAATAAAATAATTATTGAAAGGTCCAAATCATAACTCAAAATAAGTATGTTCATTAATATGGATAATATTTTAGAGCCTTTTAAATAAAAACACAGATATTACATTATCTGGTCATTTTGACCCAGCATATGCATTCTTGGGGTGTCGTGTTTACAATACCTATCATTACTAAACTTTAAACATACAGGTTACCCACACCTGGTCTCAGGGATGGCTAACTGGACATCCCTTTGGTCTCTACTGAGTTAGGTAAATCACCTTTTAGTTTTCTTGCACCTTATTTGTAAAACAATCTTCAAAATGTTTTGATATTTGATGTTCTGGTGCCTCTAGGGTATTTCAGAAAGCTGATTGAGGACCTTATTACTGATGAATGTGTTTGTTTTTTATGACCATGTTTTTCTTTCTGCTTGCATTTCGTATTTACATTTTGATTTGTGTATTTTTTGTAATTTATGTAATTCAGGGCTCATCTGTAAAATATACATTGGTCTCAGTATGACTAATAAATTAAGGTTAAATAAAATATTGGAAATTGATTGGCGGTCCTAATGAGGACTTCACGATTCAGGCAGTAGTTTGTAGAGAAAACGCCGCATACACATTGTTATGGTGACAGGTTGGTTTGAACAACTCGGAACCCTCCGTCTTCCGACTTCAGTGTGTTCAAGACAGCTGGAAACTCTGAAAAAAATAAGCTGAGACTGGAAAAAAAATCATTTTCCGAGCTGAAGATAATTGACGTTTTGATTTGACTTTGTTTTACTCCGAGGTCCCAATTGTCTTGAAAGCAATAAGAATTCCAGCCTCAGTGCTTGTGCGCCTGAATACATTCACGGCTATAGTTAAATAGTTCACAGAAACTCAACATATCGTCTCCATCTGTGTCTGAAGTAAATAGTGATAGACTGGATTTGCAGCTTGATGTATCTAGTCCTCCCATTTGAAAAATTCATTAGTATTTGGACAAATTATTTTATAGTGTATTAAAGTACTCAAGGTGTAGTATTTGGACAAATGAATTGATAGATAGATAGATGGAAATTATGAATGGAGTAGGTAAGATGTTCCTGAGAACTTCAACATTAATCCTGATAATGTCATGATTAAGAAAAATCATGAATAATGATGACTGATAACATTACTGAAGCTACTACAAAACCTTTCACCATTAGCAATAACAGGATAGGTTAGAATTTATTTGGGGGGGTTATGATCTTTGTGCCTCTGTAACTTTCACACTCATCATTATTCACAATTAATTTATGATTATCCATAATCATGTAAAATCCACATTAATGTACAAATGTTCAGAAACCTCTTCTATTCCTACTTACAATAACAATGACTCCAAAATGACACAATACATTATTCATCATTCAGTTCCTATTTGGCAAAATATAACCCAAAACTAACTGTGAATGCATTCAACAAGTGTGTAGAGTCACAAGATTGATGTAGTCATTGAATGAAAGGAATATGGGACTGTGGTATGGTGGTCAGTGCGTTGACTAAACCAGCAGAAAAAAATTGAAAAACTTCAGAAATGTCCATGGAAACAAATCTCATTTAATTCAGGGTGCCACTAATTCCAAAAAATGCAACACGGTCCAAAACAAAATGTCCTTTGTAAGTCCAAGTTTAAATCAGAAATTCAGCAGGAAAACATACTAACAAAAATAATTTGTTCAGAATACAACTCATCACAAAACAAAATAAAAATAAAAAAATAAGTTCCACAGTTGGCTACTGATCCAACCAAACAGCCCCTTTTTCTTTCTCCCTTTCCAAACATTGAATCTGTTCTTTTATAGTTTTAATCTCCTCCTTCATTTTCAAACTGACCAATCATAACTCTTCATTAGTTAATTACTATACAGTTCATAGTTCACAGAGCATTGGCAAGCTCCCCAACTATACATTGATAATCTTCAACCAGTTACATTACCATTTAGTAAACCTTCAAACAAACATTCATGAGTTTTAAGTCTAAAACTCTTAATAGACCAACTCCTCCCCTTCAGGATGTCATATAGTCGGTTTCCTGTTCGCGGCCCCTCCTACTAGGCATTTCCAGGAACCGGTAAGACAAAGAGACATGCATATTAATATTAAAACATTGTTGGTTCAACTTCACCTTGTATGTTTCACTTTGATTACAGTCACCATGGAATGTGCACCTTTCATGTGACTGCCACCAGAGTAAAATAAACACCAACTAAAGATCTCACAAAACTGTTTAGTGTGGATCTTTAGTTTGCCACATGTGTGCCTCATCACAGGGACCAAATACTAAACATAAACTACAATACTTTGACTACTTTAATACACTTTAAGTTCATTCTCATGACTTCCTCAAATGGGAGGACTAGGATACATAAAGTTAGCCCAGTTACCGTCTCTGTTCAGCTATACATTCCACTCCTTGCCACTCCTGTCATTTGGAAAATGTGCAGTGGAGTGTTAGCTAAAAAGACTGGTACCCAGACTAACATAAAGTGTCTTCATTTCTAAACGGTAAAACAGATATGTATAAAAAAACATTTTGAATAAAAGGTGATGTTCTGTACTCTGCTCGACATCATTCTATTCTATCCTTCGGGATCTTACTCAATTAATAATGTTTACATATCCTGCGTTACTCATCTCATATGTATATACTGTATTCTATACCATGCTACTGTATCTTAGTCCATGCTGCTCTGACATCGCTCGTCCATATGTATATAGTCTTAATTCAAGCCTTACTTAAGATTTCTGTGCATTGGATATATGTTGTGTAATTGTTCGATATTACTGTTAGATAGTACTGCACTGTCGGAACTAGAAGCACAAGCATTTCGCTACACCCGCATTAACATCTGCTAAACATGTGTATGTGACCAATAACGTTTGTTTTGATTTGATTTGAAATGCTTTGTTATTGTGTCTACTGCTGATTGCCCCTTTAAAACAGAAACAAAAGTATGGAGGTTGGTCATGGAGGATGGGTGGGTGAATAATGCAAACGTCTAGCAACCCAAAGGTTGCTTGTTTGAATTGTGTCGAGGACAACTTTAGCATTTTAGCTAGTTTGCAGCTTTAGCTAACCACAAGCATTTTGCAACTACTTAGCATGTTAGCTAACAGTTCCCCTAACCCTAACCTTAACCATAGTAGCCTAACCTGCAATGTTAGTTAATCTAACCTGCTACATTAGTTCACCTAACCTGCTATGTTACTTCACATAACCTGCAAGCTGCTATAGTTAGCCACAAACGATAACACAACAAGCAGCCTGGCCTCAGAGCAAGACATATGATACTATGTGTCCTCCAATACATATGCTATTGTATGACGGCTTTTCCATTCATAACATAACGTATCCAAGCCAACAAGTACTCCAGCATTTTGGATGTGTGATCAAATTATGAATATGAGTCGACAGTACAGAATGTCACCTTTTATATGAGGGTATGTTCATAAATATCTGTTTTATCAAGAATAAATAAAAGTTATTTATGTATCTAGTCCTGGACTTTCCACCTGGCTGGTAACATTGTGCTAATGTTACTTTACTATACCACATCAACATGATCATGTTGCATCAACCATTTAAACCACTTTCGTGTCAATTTGACCCAGGTGTTTTGACACTTCAATAATTTATTAAGTAGCTCAAACATTTGTATGCCTATTAATAACATGTTCTTTATCTACAGTAAGACATCAGCCTGCTCGTTCATTGATAAGGACACCAAACATTGATAAGGACACCAAACATTGCATTAATGATAATCACAATAAAAGAAAGATGGCGTTTATAATAAGCCACCACAGTATATATTTATAATGTGTCACCATGGTATAGATTTACCACCATAGAATTGATTTATAATATGCTAACATGGTATAGATTTATAATAAGCCACCATGGCATAGATGTATAATATGCCACCATGATTTAGATGTATAATAAGCCACCATGGTATAGATTTATAATGTGCCACCATGGTATAGATTTATAATGTGCCACCATGGCATAGATTTATAATATGCCACCATGGTATTGATGTATAATGTGCCACCATGGCATAGATGTATAATTTGCCACCATGGTATAGATGTATAATGTGCCACCATGGCAAAGATTTATAATATGCCACCATGGTATAGATTTATAATATGCCACCATGATATATATTTATAATGTGCCACCATGGTATAGGTTTATAATATGCCACCATGGCATAGATTTATAATATGCCACCTTGATTTAGATGTATAATAAGCCACCATGGTATAGGTTTATAATATTCCACCATGGTATAGATACCCAGCCTAAAACCCCAAACAGCAAGCAATGCAGATGTAGAAGCAGGAAAAACTCCCTAGAAAGGCAAAAACCTAGGAGGGGTGGCCAGTCCTCTTCTGGCTGTGCCGGGTGGAGATTATAACAATTCATGGCCATTAAGGCCAGTTCTTTCTCCAAGATGTTCAAAACGTCATAGGATGACCAGCAGGGTCAAATAATAATC
Source organism: Thymallus thymallus (assembly GCA_023634145.1). Taxonomy (NCBI): domain Eukaryota; kingdom Metazoa; phylum Chordata; class Actinopteri; order Salmoniformes; family Salmonidae; genus Thymallus; species Thymallus thymallus. The sequence goes on along the minus strand of CM042380.1, from coordinate 7,118,048 downwards.
ATAGTGGTTGTAGAGGTTGCAACAGGTTAATACATCAGGAGTAAATGTCACTTGGCTTTTCATAGCCAGGCATTTAGATGCGGTAGAGAGCGCAGGTACGGTGCGATAGAGCGCAGGTATACCCACTGCACAAGCCCGAGGGGGCGACAAACCGGACAGGAAGTGACGCACGACTCCTAGTGGTGGCATGGAAAGCACCAGTAAGCCAGTGACTCAGCCCCCGTAATAGGGTCAGAGGCAGAGAATCCCAATGGAGAGACGGGAACCGGCCAGGCAGAGACAGCAAGGGTGGTTTGTCGCTCCAGTGCCTTTCCGTTCAACCTTGCACCCCTGGGCCAGACTACACTCAATCATAGGAACTACTGAAAAGATGAGTCTTCAGTAAAGACTTAAAGGTCGAGACCGAGTCTGCGTCTCTCACATGGATAGGCAGACCATTCCATAAAAATTGAGCTCTGAAGGAGAAAGCCCTGCCTCCAGCTGTTTGCTTAGAAATTCTAGGGACAATAAGGAGGCCTGCATCTTGTGACCGGAGCGTACGTGTAGGTATGTACGGCAGGACCAAATCTGAGAGATAAGTAGGAAAATCCCATGTAATGCTTTGTAGGTTAGCAGTAAAACCTTGAAATCAGCCCTAGCCTTAACAGGAAGCCAGTGTTTATTTTTTTATTTTTGTTATTATCAATCTGTTAACGTTACTCAAAAGATAGCCTGTTTGCTATTGTAAAGGTGTATGAAATTATAGCTAGCAAAGTTACTTACTGCAGGGTAGGGCTAGCCATGATCTAACTAGTAATTTAGATAATGGGGATTTGTAATTTGTAATTAAGATTGAGATTGGACTAAAATGTGGGTAATTGGATGCTTAGATGTAACCATCTTATTTTTGCATAGGGTCAATTAAACATGAAAAGAAAGGGTTTTTGTAACTGGAAAAAGGCGCTGTTTAAAGATTAAAAGTGAATGTAAAAAGAATGTAAAAAGACCTTGAGGACACACCTGAAGTGAATTAATGCACTAAGTCAATTGGTAAATTAACTACCGGCAAACTCTGAGGAAACACACATACAAATTACTATTGACTCATCTCGAATGTGTAATGAATAAATTAATGAATACACTCAATTAATCCTAGCTATTTATCCACATACCAGGTCATTGGCATGTGGTATTCAGTGTTTAATAAATACATCCACATTCTTAAACATGTATCTACTCAGGCCGCTCTTACAAAATAGATTTATTACAATGAGACTACACTGGATGTAAACTAAGTAGGCTAAGCCACATTTTGGAATGTTGGGTTATTCCTCAAACTCATTGACTTGGGCGCAAACCTGTTGTGTGGTCTCTGAGCGCGTGGAAGGAATGGCTGTGGTAGATTACTTTTACCATAGATTGAAATCGATTAAAGTTATTAATTGAAACTTCATAGACTACCTTTAAAGGGCTTGGATCTGCTCAACCATGGGTCAAGCACACAGCGAGCTAGACGAAAAGGCGGCCCTCACACATATCCCTCACACATATCCAGGAACTCTATCGAATGTTCGCCAGCGAGTGTCCCAGTGGCAACCTGCATTTACACGAATTCAAGAAAATCTTTGGACTCAGCAGCGACTCGACAGAGGAGGAATCCGCATACACGGACAACGTATTTCGATCGTTTGATGCGAACCATGTACGTTTTTAGGTACCTTTGTGCTGATTTATTAAGCTAAGCATCTTTAGAGGAAGGGATAATGGACATACAGTAAGTAGGCTAGTAGTCTTTGCAAGATGCTGAGACAGTCGTATATTATAAAACTATTAATTCAATGTGATATTATCTTGGTTATATAGCCTAGAGAAATACACAATTAAAAATATTAATTAAAAGGTAGGAAGATAGCCTAGCTGTTAGGAGCGTTGGGCCAGTAACCGAAAGGTCGCTTGCCTGGTTCGAATCTCTGAGCCGGTGAATAATCTGTTGATGTGCAAGGCACTTAACCCTAATTGCTCCTGTACGCCGCTCTGGATAATTGACTCAAATATACATGACTAAAATGTAAATGTCTGCCATGGCTGCTACGCACGTTCTGTTTTGGATATCCCTGTGCGCTGTCCGTGGTGCTGAAACGCTCAAATACATAACAGCAATCAACATTCTTCGTTGTTACACACAAAAGGGACAATGAGGTCTCCACATCACACAGAGATCATCACCAAAATCACATTAATTTCTGTTTAGTTTATTTAATTCCTTGTTTTTGCGTCTACAATTATTTTTATGTTTATCTCAATAGGACAACACACTAGACTTTATGGAGTATGTGGCAGCAGTGCACCTCGTTCTTAGAGGAAAGCTCGAGGACAGACTGAGGTGGTCTTTCAAATTGTATGACAGAGATGTAAACGGACACCTCGACAAAAAGGAGCTAAAACAAGTTGTCAAAGTAAGTGTATAGGGGCTTCATGTTTAGATGTTCATCATTTACGGCCATTCACGGGGTGGGCGTGAATGGCCGTAATAGCATCACCTTTAAAGGAGCTTATTCTTGTTTAGACTATGGATTTGAAAGGTTTCCAGGAAGACATAGCCTAGTTTAGATGGTTACATCGACCCATTAGATTGTCGACTTCTAGGGGATCAATGTCAGAGACATTGTGGCAGGAGTTGGCTTGGAACATCCCCTGTAAGTGCCCTAAAGCTAAAAAGCCTTGTATGCTACCAGAGATCCTCTCTGAACATGATGTATGTAAACAAGATACTGGGTTTGACCCTCTCATCAAGTTGAGATGCCTTAAAATGTTCCCATGCTAATTGTACTCTGTTTTAATGCACTGTGCATACCAAAAACATATAACCAGCAAGCCTAATTATATGCAGGGATATGACACTTTACGTTTCATATAAGATGACACACTGTATTGAGCCCCCCCCCCAAAAATAAAAAAAATAAACCTGTGTGTAGTGTAGCATCACCTGCTTCGTTCTAGAATCTCTTCCTGTCATTTACCTGTACAGTTTGTGTAACCATGCAAGTATTCACTTATCTGTAAATATAACTGTATATTTACCTGTACAGCTAATTTAACCATGCAATATATTCACTTACCTGTTCATTTAGCCAGTCTGTCTATTAAGTAAACTATTATTACCCTCACTCATATCATATGCATTTTTAGCTACTGAAGTATTTCTCTGCCATCAACCTGTATAGTATAGTTAACCATCCAACATCCACCAATGTATAGTGTACATATTCAGCCAACCACCCATACTATGCAATGTCTTTTTTATTTTTATACTTTTTCATACTGGCAAGTCTGGCAAGTCTCTATGCATGTGAGGTATCTGTCTGTCATTAGAAATGTACAGTGGCAAGAAAAAGTATGTGAACCCATTGGAATTACCTGGATTTCTGCATAAATTGTTATCTGATCTTCATCTAAGTCACAACAAAAGACAAACACAGTCTGCTTAAACTAAGAACACGTTTTCACGTCTTTATTGAACACACTGTGTAAACATTCACAGTGCAGGGTGGGAAAAGTATGTGAACCCTTGGATTTCATAACTGGTTGACCCTCCTTTTGGCAGCAATAACCTCAACCACGTTTTCTGTAGTTGCGGATTAGACCTGAACAACAGTCAGGAGGAATTTTGGACCATTCCTTTTTACAAAACGGTTTCAGTTCAGCAATAGTCTTGGGATGTCTGGTGTGAACCGCTCTTGAGGTCATGCCACAGCATCTCAATTGGGTTGAGGTCAGGACTCTCAACCCAATTGAGCATATTTTCTTCTGTTGAAGCCATTCTGTTGAGTTACTTCTGTGTTTTGGGCCGTTGTCCTGTTGCGTCACCCAACTCTTTTGAGCTTCAATTGGCAGACAGATAGACTTACATTCTCCTGCAAAATGTCTTGATAAACTTGGGAATTCATTTTTCCGTCGATGATAGAAAGCTGTCCAGGCCCTGAGGCAGAAAAGCATCCCCAAACCATGATGCCCCCTCCACCATACTTTACAGTTTGGATTAGGTTTTGATGTTGGTGTTGTGCCTTTTTTTCTGCATACTGTGTTGTGTGATCCTTCCAAACAACTCAACTTTCGTTTAATCTGTCCACAGAATATTTTGCCAGTACAGCTGTGGAAGATCTAGGTGCTCCTTTGCGAACTTCAGACGTGCAGCAATGTTTTTTTTCTGGACAGCAGAGACTTCTTCTTTGGTGTCCTCCCATGAACACCATTCTTGTTTAGCGTTTTAAGTATCGTAGACTCGTCAACAGAGATGTTAGCATGTTCCAGAGATTTCTGTAAGTCTTCCGCTGACACTCTAGGATTCTTCATAACCTCAATGAGCATTCTGCGCTGTGCTCTTTCAGTCATCTTTGCAGGACGGCTACTGCTAGGGAGAGTAGCAACAGTGCTGAACTTTTTCCATTTATAGATAATTTGTCTTACCGTGGACTGATGAACATCAAGGCTTTTATAGATACTTTTGTAGTCCGTATTGCCCAGCGACAGCCCCGAAACCTGAAGGATCTGTATGGAGGAGTGGGCCAAAATCCCTGCTGCAGTGTGTGCAAACCTGGTCAAGAACTACAGGAAACGTATGATCTCTGTAATTGCAAACAAAGGTTTCTGTACCAAATATTAAGTTCTGCTTTTCTGATGTATCAAATACTTATGTCATGCAATAAAATGCAAATTAATTACTTAAAAATCATACAATGTGATTTTCTGTATTTTTTAGATTCCGTCTCTCACAGTTGAAGTGTACCTATGATAAAAATTACAGACCTCTACATGCTTTGTAAGTAGGAAAACCTGCAAAATCGGCAGTGTATCAAATACTTGTTCTCCCCACTGTGTATATATATATATATATATACAGTACAATACTATATCATGACTCTGTTATGCAGACCAGTGGAGGCTACTCAGAGGAGGAAGGGGAGGACCATATGTACTCAATGAATGTAAATCAAAAAAAAATTGTGAAACATTAAAAAAGTTATCATTTTTATATAAAACTTTACTAAATATATTCAGTAAAGTTCACGTCAGCATGGTGCAGCCGGAGGACTATTTTCCGTCCTCCTGTGGGTACATTGACTTCATTACAAAACCTAGGAAGCTTATGGTTCTCACCCCCTTCCATAGACTGACACAGTAATTATAACAACTTCTGGAGGACTTCCTCCAACCTATCAGAGCTCTTGAAATTAAGTGAAGTGTTCAAGGCGGCGTTGAATGTGTCACTGTCTGTCATCTTGACTACCCCAATTTATCTCTCGGCCTGTGCACCTACGTTATAAACTTTCATTTGTAGGCTAGGGTGTAGCAACATCATGATGGGTTTACGGCAAATAGGAGTATCTTGTAGTAGCCTAAACCTATGGATGTTACATTGAGCTGGGAATAAGACCATGCTCCAAAAAAACAACATCCTCCATCATCTTAAACGGCACCGACCGCCACCGATGCAGACCTACCTGGTCAGCAACCCTCAAGAAAAGGCAGTAGTAACGTTGGGGCTTAGATATTGAATTCAACAAATTACATTTTTGACTTGTGCACCCTCATTCTACTATTTCCTCTTGCCAACTCCGTTGCTGTCATTTCAAGCCAAACATATTTGGTATGACAAGGAGTTGTCATGTTAGCACAAACAGACCGGCACTCAGGCTAGGGCTGACTGTTCCTCTTGACTCACCAATCATCAATCACTTGTATGATGACCAATGGCAACCAATATGATCACCAATGCCTGTTTGACCAATGACTATTCCACCTCCCTCTCCAACCCTTCCTCTCCTAACCAGTTGAAAGGCGGGATGCTGGCCTGCAAGCGCTGGCTTCGGGGGCGGAGCCTGTACTGCTCCAAGCTGCTGACGTCGCGAGCCCGCTCGCGCTACCTCTTCCTTGGCTACCTGCTGATACTGCACGTGACTGTCCTCATGTGCTTCACTGGCGCCCTCTAGTACCATGGGGGTGAATGTAATGTACAGAGCAGACTGAGAACCGTTTCCTCCATGACAAAGGTCTATTCTACACATTGTATTTCTATGTAGTTCACTTCACGCTGGGGGTGTTAACATTGCAGATACAAATGTCATGTGTAGACCAGACACCATGGCCCAGGAACGTTATGACACCTTTCAGAATAAGCTTCAGGTCTTTGTCTAGTATCCATAGTTTTCATAAGAGTGAGGGCTTTTGAGGTGGGTCTCGAAAGTCTTCAGTGGCTTCCTCACCTCACCTCTTTCCCTTGGTTCTCAATGACCTGAAAATGGACAGCTGAAAGTGGATCCTTTGGTTAGATCCTACCTTGTTGTTTTCACCCATCATTGTTTTGTCAGTTATGTGTTAAAGCCTGCTAGGGAACAGAAAGATCCTGTCTCTTATGTGTTAAAGACTAAGAGGGAACAGAAAGATCCTGTCTGTTATGTGTTAAAGACTAAGAGGGAAGAGAAAGATCCTGTCTGTTATGTGTTAAAGCCTGCTAGGGAACAGAAATATCCTGTCTGTTATGTGTTAAAGCCTGCTAGGGAACAGAAAGATCCTGTCTGTTATGTGTTAAAGCCTAAGAGGGAACAGAAAGATCCTGTCTGTTATGTGTTAAAGCCTAAGAGGGAACAGAAAGATCCTGTCTGTTATGTGTTAAAGCCTAAGAGGGAACAGAAAGATCCTGTCTGTTATGTGTTAAAGCCTAAGAGGGAACAGAAAGATCCTGTCTGTTATGTGTTAAAGCCTAAGAGGGAACAGAAAGATCCTGTCTGTTATGTGTTAAAGCCTAAGAGGGAACAGAAAGATCCTGTCTGGTATGTGTTAAAGCCTGACAGGGAACAGAAATATCCTGTATGTTATGTGTTAAAGCCTGACAGGGAACAGAAATATCCTGTATGTTATGTGTTAAAGCCTGACAGGGAACAGAAATATCCTGTATGTTATGTGTTAAAGCCTGACAGGGAACAGAAATATCCTGTATGTTATGTGTTAAAGCCTGACAGGGAACAGAAATATCCTGTATGTTATGTGTTAAAGCCTGACAGGGAACAGAAAGCCATATCCATTCTACATGGAACTCTAGCCTAAGACACGTGTGTACAAGAAACATTAGTCCACTGTAACCACATTTAGATCTCACCTTGGAGAACAAAGACTAGTGTAAGTATATGATGATGCATCAACAACATGATGGAAATTCCCCACTCAGACTGATGGAAATGCCCCACTCAGACTGATGGAAATGCCCCACTCAGACTGATGCTAGTGTCTGGCAAGACGCAGATACAGTATTTCAAGAGAGAAGGGTGGGAAAAGCCCATACTACTATTTCTGTAAAGATGTGTATGTTATTGCACTGATGCTCAACCAATACCAAACCCACTGTGTTCTCAACCTTGCACTGCCAGGCCATGGTACAATGTTCCCTTTGGCTCCCCCTGGTGTCTCCCGGGTAATAACTCATGGCGGCCTTGGCACAGTAATAAGCTGTATTCTATAGCTGCTGCATTCAGAGCTATCCCATAAAACTCCCAATTGTATGCATATCATCTCACATCAGGGGTTGCAGTAAAGGTATTCAGCATAATGTAAGGCCAGGAGTTAAACATGACCACGTGTCCTGATAAGGATATACAACTCTGGATGCTAGTAATTGGATCTAACTGGGCCCTAGTAATATGATCTAACTGGGCCCTAGTAATATGATCTAACTGGCCCCTAGTAATAGGATCTAACTGGGTCCTAATAATAGGATCTAACTGGGTCCTAGTAATAGGATCTAACTGGGCCCTAGTAATAGGATCTAACTGGGCCCTAGTAATAGGATCTAACTGGGTCCTAGTAATAGGATCTAACTGGGTCCTAGTAATAGGATCTAACTGGGTCCTAGTAATAGGATCTAACTGGGTCCTAGTAATAGGATCTAACTGGCCTCTAGTAATAGGATCTAACTGGGTCCTAGTAATAGGATCTAACTGGGTCCTAGTAATAGGATCTAACTGGGTCCTAGCAATAGGATCTAACTGGGTCCTAGCAATAGGATCTAACTGGGTCCTAGTAATAGGATCTAACTGGGTCCTAGTAATAGGATCTAACTGGGTCCTAGTAATAGGATCTAACTGGAACCCAAAATGTTTACCTCGACAGGTCACATGGTCTGAAAAACATTCTACTACCCCGTTTGTGAGTATGTACCCTGGTAAGTGTGCTAGTAAGATGTTGTATTTAAGGGTGGAGCATAAAAGGGTACTAGTGTGCACCCTTGAAAGTCTACTGTGTGTACTTATGTATATGTATATATCCGTTGCTCTGTGCCCCCCAATGCTCTGCTGTTCACTGTTCATTTCTACTTCATCTATTGATTACATGCTGATTGAGTCACATGATTGATAATAACCCAGGGCGGCAATTCACCAAGCAGGAGGCAATATGTCAGCCATCTTACTTTGAGACACTGAGATATAATTCGTAATTCTCTGGTTCGTATCTCACCTGTTTCAAGTTTAGCATGGGAACCACTGAGAGAATGTCATACTTATAACAGGTGCGTTTATTACCTCTCTGTACTAGGAAATATGTAGCCTGAATATGTAATCTGTTTGTGCCATCATGCCAACTCCTTGTCACTCGTTCTCAATGAGCAATGGTTGGCCAGAGCACAAACAAATTTAAGACCAGGCTAGGAAATATGGTGTTTCAGAATATATACGGTAGTTAGCAAAGTCATTGCTCCTGCTTTGTGGTATACCACCATAGAGAATGATAGAGGCCTCTAGTGGCCAAAAGGCGGTGTTATCATGGGCAGGCCATTATGGGCTTCCACCATTTTAATGTGGTCAACTGGGTGGGACTTCCAACTTAATTGGCTGATCCCTCCTGGTGACCCTGTTGGGAGTCATGTCCAACCGGGTCATCAGGAGGGATCAGCCAATGGTGAAGAAGAAAATTGACTACTTCAATGGCACTGCCCATGCTGTCACAGACGCTATAATGGCACAGATACAAAGATGAGGCCTCTATCTCTATGTATACCACCCAGTTCTAACGTTGGTGTTGTGGTACAGCGGTCCTGATGGTCTGTATATATGGTGTGATTGAGGAAAGGATGACAAAATACGTATATTTATAAGAGGAAATGCTACTGAGTGAAGATAAAATGTAATATTTTCTAAATGGGGTCTATTTTTTAGAAGTCAAATCATTTGGGACAGCAATATTATCCTATCCAGGCAGGCATTAAATGTGTGCAATACCTTGGGAGAGAGGTTGACTTTCACAAAGAAAGGAATTTTAATAAATCTGTTTGAAAAAACACGAGACTCAAGATACCTGTTTTTGAGGTGTGGGTGGGTGGGTGTGGATGTGTTTAACTATACTTGTGGGGACCAGAAGACCCCACAAGAATAGTAAAAAAAAAAAACATCTAACCAACTTTTGTTAGTCCCCACGAGGTCAAATGCTATTTCTAGGGGGTTTAGCGTTAAGGTTACAATCTAGTGTTAGAATTGGGGCTAGGATTAGTTGTATGCATCTCATCTCACATCAGGGGCATTCAGCATAATGTAGGGCTAACCATGTGTCCTGATAAGGAAATACAATTCTGCACCCTAGTAATAGGATCTAAGTGGACAATAGTAATAGGATCTAATTGGAACCTAGAATTTATCCTGGTCAGGTCACATGGTCAGAAAAACCTCCTTCTACCACATTACTTCACTTGGAACTAAGGTCAGCCAATAGCATAATTCAGTGCAGTAGCATGGTTTTAACCAACTCGATTATCAGTACACTATTAGAAAATATTTTTGGGTTGCTGTTGGTTTTTGATGGCCCTTGTCCTATGTTGAATGTAATAAGCACCATTGTATTTTTTGTTAATGGCTGACATTGAGGCTCATGTTGTTAAAGTTTATTTATTTGTTGTTTGTATTGTTAACCTTTCTCTTTGAGGTTTTTTCAGATGATGTTTCACATAAATCAGAATTTAATTATAGAATAAGAATAACACCTTTTCACTTTATTGACTGCACTCAAGTATATGGAACAAATTCCGAATTTGTTTGTGCGAGCTCCGGCACGATGGCTCGTTGGGCGGCTGCCTATGTCGCCCATATCTAAATCCGCCACTGCATATAGTAATTTACTTGTGAAAAATAAAAAGTTGAAACAAAAACAAATTACTACCACTAGTGCCCATGGACCTCCTTGCTAGCCCAATAGACTGTCCGGTGCTGTCCACGCAGGACAGATGGTTTTGAAATGAGATATGTTATGGCCCAAAGTGCAGTGCTAGAGATTTGTCCTGCTCAATTTCAATGGGCAAAACACAGAATCACCCATTTCTGTGGTTACTTTTTCAAGACGCATCATGAGACTTTCACATGTGGACACGTGATCACATGATTTTCCAATGTGTTTTTGGAACATTGCACATGTGATCACATGAAATGCCAATATTAACATTTGAAACCATGTGGTACACATGTAAACTCATATGAACCACGTGACAAAAACACATTGGAAAATCGTGATCACATGTGATTTCCACATGTGAAATGTATGTGGTTTTTCCGGCATATTTCTGTTATCAACAGAATGGTTAGTGCATTTAAGTGACAAAATGTATTTTTTACAAAAACTATTTGCAAACATTACAGTGTTGGCTGTTATATATATCACGGCATATTTCAGTTATAAACACAGTGCAAGAGTATTTAACAGTAGAGTAATGTATTTTTTCCAGAAAATAAATGCAAAAATTACTGTTTTGGCTGCTTTATATATTTACGGTGTTTCACTGTTACAGAAACTGTATTCAACCTATATACAGTTTACGGTCTTTTACTGTCATGGTTTATTAATTTGTACTGAACACCTGTACTGACCAGCATCATCTATAGATACGTTAGCTAAATGCACTTTAAGCCCTGTTTCTGTGAATAGTTCTCCCTTGTGGCGCAAATAGGAATTTCGTTTCTTTGTATGTTCAAGGTTACAATTGGCAATCTGTTATGACGTTATCAATGCGCTGCCAAATAAATACAGCGATAAGGACATACTTTTAGTTGTTTCCTAAATCTAAATGAATCTGCTCTGTTTGTTTTATACGAGCATCGTCGGTATGTAATTAATCAATAAGGTTAATTTGCATATTAGGCTGATTATTTCTAGATTTAGTGAATGTTTTCACACTTTATTTGTTAGACGATTTTGTATGTATATTTAATTTACATTAATGCTAGATTAACCATGCTAGCGTCTATTCCTGTTGATGGCTTCTGTATGTTTGATACAGTACTTTACATTAGGTTATACTGCATACTTCTAAGTTATATTTCTTGAATGGATACAGTAGATTAATATATGTTAGTGTATTTTTGTACAACATGACATATGTATTGTATTATTCTCTATTTCTGTAGTTTTACCCTATCCTATTCATCAGTAAAGAATTTGTCTAGACCATCTTTGTCAAGCGTGATGATTTAAGGATGGAGTTTAAGCTGCCTGTTAAACTATACAAAGGTTTATAGCGAGGACAGAACAATAATGCTTATATCTCATCAGAATCACCTTGATTAACAACTATTTATATTCATAAATAAATCTTATATTAAACCTTTTTTAATCACAATATATTGTTTTGTCAAGCCACAAACCACATTAACCATCCAACAACCAATCAGTCATCACTTTTATTGGGTTAATCTGCAAAGATTCAAATTCCATAATCTGACATCCTGCTTCTCTCTTCAGACTGATGTATCAGCATTAACATTTGAAATACGTTTCATTTCTACATAAAACCGGTCAGCATTTACAGAACAGACAAAGGGTTTCATTTTACAATAAAGTAGCTACATGGTAACATAACCGTCCATCCACAACCATAAGTGTTGTCAGTCCATCAGCAAAATAAATGCTGGAAACAGAAAAGCAACAGAGTTCTGGTTTGGAGTTACAGTAACAGAGAGCATTCCTCTCCTATTTACACACAGACACACTGGACGGGGAGGAAAACAATCTCCCAGGGTGCATCTGAAAACAGATACTGTACAGTGGGTCAATAAAGAAGAAAATCAGGGTGAAAAAAACTATAACCTGAATCTGAAATAATGCAATAATGTGTCGTTATGATAAACACAGTAGGATAAAATATGTTACATTTTTGGGACAAATCTACATTTTAACAGTGCATTCACTTTATCTCTTATGTTAGCATTTCAGACATTTGAGAATTAAAAGTATAATTTTGTGTTGCAATGTGTGAGGTGATATACTCTTCCTCCCATCTTTTGGTTTACAAAACAATTACACTCTTCCCCCCTTCACTTGTTCCTCTTATCAAAGATAATTAAACCAGGCTCCTCTCAGTCTTAGGTTCCACGTGCCATGCTCACCCATTCTAATACCAAGAGCCACTGTATGAATACTATACTGAATAGGAGCAACATTCATACAAGGTTTGTTCACTCACTGGGAATGAGAGAATGAAAGCCAGAATCCATGGAGAGAACCGAACACCAGGGCTTGGAGCTGCCCTAACCTTTTCGTCCAGCAACAGTTAGGATAATAGACATATGCCTATATGATAAAGTGCATTTGAGCTGGTTCTCGTTAAAAATAAAAAAGTTAAAGTACAATCATCAAAGAGGAGATCAAACTCATTGGGATAGACATTCACAATATGATGCAAAGAATGCACTACTGAGAGAAGACCTTGGTCTTCAAAGATCAAACCAATCTCTATGGAGTTAACAGTATCCCAGTCCACCACTGTCCATATGTAACAGTATGGCATCATTATACCTATTAGAGGACCTTGTGCCAATCACTCCTGGGGGTTTTGTGCATTAAACCAGAGATGCACATCTCCAGTCCTTAAATTTTATCTTATCTGATCATTACTAAGGGGGGAAACATGAGCAAACATCACAGAATGTAGAAATGTATTGTGTAAAACAGATGACACTTATGTATAATCATTACATTGAAATACATACTTTCTGTAACATTTGCTGAATGGATTCTGTGGCCAAGTTATGATTTCATTTGACTTCTGTTAAAGAAAAGAGACATCTAACTGAGCACCGTGTCAGCGTTTAAAGTGTCCTCTCTCCTTTCTGTTTAGAAACACATTACATTTATATACAGTTGTGTTAAACCCAGTCCAACTTTACTGTGTCCAAGAAAAGGACTACAGTACTGGATTTATGATCATGTTCATTATGAAAGGCAGTTTGGAGGCTTTGTCAAGAAACAAGTGAAATTGTTGTTTGCATCCTTTCTATTCAAGTGTTTGTCGCCAGAATAATCACAGTTTATGAGGCACATGTGTTCTGAAAAGTGTGTTTCTTTCAAACATGGTGGCAGGTCTCAACTCTATTCATATCCATTCATATACAATACCAGTTCCTCCTTTTCTTTGCATAAAATCAACCCCCTTCGTTAAATCTGCTGACCTCAATAGTGCCTAATTTGTGGTCCAATGTTATTGAACAGATCACTCATGTCGTTGTCAAACTGCTTGAAATTAGGCGGCTAAGCACAGGAAAGCGGAATCTGACTCAGTTCTCAATTGTCATTGAAGAACATAACAAGCTAAATCATCTCTGTTAGTCAGTGGATGGAATACTCAGGGCCATTGGAGATGACAACAAAACAGGTGTCTCTCTTTTAGTTGAAATGGACCTGTTCTATAAAAAAGAGCTAAGATACATGGCATCCCTCTACATGCTTATATATACACATTATACAACGGGTGGGCCTTATCCTGAATGCTGATTGGTTAAAACCGCATTCCAGCAGGTGTCTATTCGACAAGATACCACCGGCTAAAAATATGACGTTAAAATGCCAATTGTCTCACCCACTGTCTCATCAGCCCATCCAAGCAATTTATAAACTTGATCTCCACTATAAAATGCATCAAGACATTATCTCACATTCTTTTAGACTAACATTTAGTTTTCAACAAGCAGAGATTTGTATAAACCTTGCCGTCTGTCTCTCCAACATGTGCAACATTGTTTCAATATTGAAATTCGATCTCCAGCTGTACCATAGTAATGAACATGTTGGGACGAGACAGACAGGCAGTGTTTCTCAACCAGTCAAAGTCATGAATCAGCTGGAGTAATTTTTATGGATATATACAAAGAAATGTCAATTGAAAAAAGGTCAAACAAAGCGAAGTGTAGCTAGTTTGAACTTATTGTGTCGAGATGAGTGAGCACATTTTCTTTGCCAGGCGAAATCACACCTCATTAGCTAATTGTTATGGATGTATCCAAATAAATATCTCTAGAAAACAGCTTAAACAAATGCAAATGCAGCTACTTTGCTGTTATTCTGGCTGCACTTTTTGACTTTACTGTAAATTAGCCGAAAGACCAGCCGGCTTGGGTAGCAACCCTAGATTTGTGTTGGGACTATATCTTGTGGAAGGATGAAATAGTATGAATACATTTTCCCACGATGAGAGAGAGAGTGAGAGCGAGAAAGTGAGGATATGAGGGAGAAGCTTTTATAAGTCTTAACATACAAATATAAAAAAAGCTGAGTTTGAGAGTTTGTTTAGTCTCTATCTAGTGTTACAGCATGTTCAGAAAAGAGAGTGCTGCAATTCCACCTCCCGCCACTAGACTCAGGGCTTACACCTGGAACTCAAACATGTCTGTCTGCTTCTTGGCAAGCTTTGCCACCTCCTGGCGGATGGCCTGGACCAGGGCAGAGGTGGAGAGACTGCTGAGGGGGGCTCTGTCTCTGGGCTCCCCCACATCGGGCAGGCTTTGCTGAGACACGGCGGTGGTCGGGGTGGTTTGTGGCTCCATGGCCTGGCCGTAGAGTAGGGGGAGTCTGTGGGAGTTGCCTTGAGGGTAGCGGGGATGAGGGAAGGCCTCCACGTACCCTGGGAGAGCCACCTGGAAGAGAGGGTAGGCCAGGCGTCATCAAAACAACCACACAGGGTTTGATACCCACCAAAATGATAGGAAATACAGCTGATGCTTTGTTTTTGTTTTTGTTTTTCAAATTCAAAAGGTATTATCCTTATTGGATCAGTTTGCTGGGTGAACATGGTTGCTCTTCCACCAGTATTTCACATACATTCAAATGGGTGAAAACAAAGAAAAATATACACAAGCACACTGTGACCAAACTCACACGATCAAAGAAAGAAGTCAAAATTAAAACTGTGTTTGAAATATCTGTGACTTTTACAAATGGACTTTCGATTCAAACTGATCATTTGAACTCCACTTATGGGTTAGTTCAGAATGTGGACATGAGATGTGCATGTCTGATTCTACACAAAACTAATCAAAGAATGATCCAAAAGCAAAATTAAAAGAGGTATTCATTTAGGAAATGTGCTCAACTACCCCAATATTTTTCTTTGTCCACTCAACGCCAGCCATAAATTCAGTTCAGCAAATGGTTTCTAAATGACACTGGTTCTTCAAAAAGACACTGTGTGAAGGCATCTGGTTGAAACAAGAACATTCCATACAGAAGAGGAAAGGCCAGTGAGGAGAGAGGAGGTCACATGGTCAATAACAGATCTGACTGAGGGGGAAATGGAACCCGTTTCGTGTTAAACATACAGAGAGACACAGAGAGAGTATTGTATAATATGCAGACGCTGTCATGAAAATGTCTTCATATTCACTGATGAGTCACACATTTTTGTGTCTTATAAAAGTCCACCTAAACACATTGAGCTTTGTAAATCAACCATTCCATTAGTTTACATAACATCTCTAAGATCTGGGGCAGGACTGGGCTTTCCCTGGTGTGTAGTGTGGTTGTGGCTCGAAGTAGAACCTACCCTTAAGCACAGATCTAGGATCAGACAAAGTGTGTGTGTGTGTGTGTGGGGGGGGGGGGTTCTTACAGAGTCAGCCCACTGGGGGGGCACGTTCTCAGGCTCAGGGGGGTAGGACATCCAGGATGGGCTGTGGTAGGAGGACGGGGGCGTGGAGGCAAAGTACTCAGAGTAGCCCGACCGCGAGGCTGGGATGGCGTACACCGCTGTGATGGGGTTTCCTGTGGGGGTTATGAAGTCGTTATACAGGGAAAATAATATAATGAAAACTGCCATTACTATGAGAAGAACCAAGTTGTTCTTAAACTGTGACAAACAATGATAAGTTGATAACTTGTTGTAATAAACAAATGCTTTTTCATAAACACACACGCATCCCTCCAAGACACACACACACACACACACATTTGTTTTACTATCCTTGTGGGGACCAAACAATTGATTCCCATTCAAAATCCTATTTTCCTTAACACCTAACCCGAACCCTTCACCTAACCCATAACCTTAAAGGGAAATGTCAACATCTTTTCTCCAGCACCCCCCCAACATCAACAAGATGGCGCGTGTCTATGTTTTATGGGAAAAAAAGATAGGCAATTACATAATCGGTGTGCATCATGGGATTTTAACCAAGTGTGATTAGGCATTGCCTACTAATTGGTTGATGGTGTTGTTGGAAATTGTCTATCTGTTTTACTACATAACAGAAACGCGCCATTTTCACAGATGTTGACGTTGGGGTGGTGTTGGAGCTGATGAATATGAAGTTGTTCCCAAACCCCTAACCCCAACTCCTAACCTAAACCCTAACCCCAACTCCTAACCTAAACCCTAACCCCAACTCCTAACCTAAACCCTAACCCCAACTCCTAACCTAAACCTAACTCCAAACCCCTAACCTAAACCTAATTCTAATCCTAACCCTAACTCCTAAACCTACACCCTAACCCTAACTCATAACCCTAACTCCTAAACCAAACCCTAACCCTAACTCCTAAACCCTAAACTCTAAACCCTAAACCTAACCCTAACTCCTAACCTAAACCCTAAGTCCTAAGTCCTAACCTAAACCCTAACCCTAAAATAGCCATTTTTTCTTGTCCTTGTATCCTTGTAAGGACTTCTGGACTTCTGGACTTTAGTAAAAAAACAAAAAACAGGTTCTGACCTGAGTAGGTGGACACGGGCTGTTCTGCTGTGACTAAAGGGAGTGCTGTTCTGGAGAGGGGGACTGAGGGGAGTGCTGTTCTGGAGAGGGGGACTGAGGGGAGTGCTGTTCTGGAGAGGGGGACTGAGGGGAGTGCTGTTCTGGAGAGGGGGACTGAGGGGAGTGCTGCTCTGGAGAGGGGGACTGAGGGGAGTGCTGTTCTGGAGAGGGGGACTGAGGGGAGTGCTGTTCTGGAGAGGGGGACATATGGGGCGCTGCTGTCATTATGCTGGGTCTGCATGTCCGTCATGTTGGTCCCAGACAACTCCGAGGTCCTGGCCTTGGACCCCAGGTCAGACGACGAGCTGAGTCAGAGGGAGAAAAAAAAAAAATCACAATCACGTGCAATACCTATTCTTCCCCACAAGAGGGCAGTGCTCTATATAAAACCCACAGTAACACAGGATTCTCATTGATATTCATGTCATCTTCCTAAGCACTGATTCTGCATTCAAATGTACTGTACAGTGTACATGGACTGAGATCACTGGCCACACGGCATTTACCTGGTGTATATTAGCATGTGAATTTGAATGTTGGGGAGCTTACTGATTCGTTTTCGGGTGAGAGTGCGGTATTGAGGCTTTGATTCATTTGAGGAAAGATGAGACGTGTGTCATGGGGCTGTGTGTGTGTGTGTCTGTGTGTGTGTGTGTGTGTGTGTGCATGCATGTCCTGGCTGTACCGTCTTAGAGAGGTCCCCGGAGGGGGGCCGGTGCGAGGGGGAATAGGGGGTGGAGGAGAGCCCATAGCCATGTCAGGAAGCTGGGTGAACCTAAAGGCCTTGAAGAAGAGAAGTCAACACAAACATGAAAAATATACTCTGGGTTGATGTTTATATTGTTAAGGTTTAGTCAACTATAACCAGTACTGTAGTACATTTTGACCAAACATAACCATTCCCAGAGGTTTTATCCTTCGTCCACTCACAGGTTTGGGGAGGCTGCACTGATACATATCCGCCCCGTACGCCGGCACCCACTGCAGCCCTCCTCCCCGGCCACGTCTCATGGTTCCCGGGGCACTGGTCACCACGTCAGAGTAGGGCAGGGGTGGAGGTCCAGGGCTGTAGTGGTCGTGGTGGTAACCGTGGTGGGGATGATGGGAGTGGTGGTGGCGTCCGGCTGTGGAGGAGTGTCCTCCTGAGGCCAGGCTGAAGGCCTCCTCCAGGAGCAGGTGCATCTGCTGGCGTACCTCGTCGATGGACGGCTGGGAGCTCAACGTGGAGGTCTCTGAGTGACCTTTGACCCCTCTGGGGCAGACATAACCCCCCCGCGGGCCAATTAGACGATCCACGTTGGTCTCCTCAATCAGCTCCGGCTCAGTCTGATTACACAGAGAGATAAAAAGAGGGGAATTGGTTGCACACATACACACACAACACATACACACAACACCTACACACAACACACACACACACACACACACACAACACTTCCCTCAGCAGCCTCCACTGATACACTGTTCTCACTTCAATTAAGAATGTCAATCTATGGCAACATATTGACATTGAATTAACAATTAGTACTAGTAGTGTTAATACAGTACAGATCTATCAGACTAGAGAGTCATTGTCTCCCTAACCTATCAGACTAGAGAATCAATTGTCTCCCAGACTTATCAGACTAGAATCATTGTCTCCCTAACCTATCAGACTAGAGAATCATTGTCTCCCTAACCTATCAGACTGAAGTCATTGTCTCCCTAACCTATCAGACTAGAGAATCATTGTCTCCCTAACCTATCAGACTGAAGTCATTGTCTCCCTAACCTATCAGACTGAAGTCATTGTCTCCCTAACCTATCCGACTGAAGTCATTGTCTCCCTAACCTATCAGACTGAAGTCATTGTCTCCCAGACCTATCAGACTAGAGAATCATTGTCTCCCTAACCTATCAGACTGAAGTCATTGTCTCCCTAACCTATCAGACTAGAGAATCATTGTCTCCCTAACCTATCAGACTGAAGTCATTGTCTCCCTAACCTATCAGACTAGAGAATCATTGTCTCCCTAACCTATCAGACTGAAGTCATTGTCTCCCTAACCTATCAGACTGAAGTCATTGTCTCCCTAACCTATCAGACTAGAGAATCATTGTCTCCCTAACCTATCAGACTGAAGTCATTGTCTCCCTAACCTATCAGACTGAAGTCATTGTCTCCCTAACCTATCAGACTGAAGTCATTGTCTCCCAGACCTATCAGACTAGAGAGTCTCTGAGGCTCAAACAAAAAAACTCTCCATTGACTTTATTAGCACCCTGCAAACTTTGTTCACGCTGCCCTGGTTTAATTGGCGTTAGGGAGCCATGTCCTTTACACAGAAACATACCCTCAGATTAATAGGTGGTCAGTATTCCTCCAGTGGAACTAGTGGAGCTGCTCTCTCTGGTTGGTCTCTGCAGGCTAGAGTGCTATCGGGGACAGTTTTGTACTGAGTGTGAGTTGTGTTTCTGTTTATCTGTCCTCCTCCCCTCTCCTCGTCCCTGTAGATTAATTGTGGCGATAAACAATCCGGCAAATCACTGTAAGTAATTAAGCACTGCGGTAAAACTACTGGAGCTCGCTCTCTCTCTCTCTCTCTCTCTCTCTCTCTCTCTCTCTCTCTCTCTCTCTCTCTCTCTCTCTCTCTCTCTCTCTCTCTCTCTCTCTCTTCTCTCTCTCTCTCTCTCTCTCTCTCTCTCTCTCTCTCTCTCTCTCTCTCTCTCTCTCTCTCTCTCTCTCTCTCTCTCTCTCTCTCTCTCTCTCTCTCTCTCTTCTCTCTCTCTCTCTCTCTCTCTCTCTCTCTCTCTCTCTCTCTCTCTCTCTCTCTCTCTCTCTCTCTCTCTCTCTCTCTCTCTCTCTCTCTCTCTCTCTCTCTCTCAGCTCTCTCTATGTCCACCCATCCCTTCCTCCTTGCTTTCTCCCTCCATCCTCTCTCTTCCTCCAATCCACTCTCAGGGTGATAAATGAGTTGGGGCCGAGGGTGCCCTACTTCCTGTGAGAGTGGAAGGGAGAAGCCACAGGAGACCTGGCGCAGTCGCCTCATAAATCAGTACCCCCGCCCCCCCCCCCCCCCCCCGCAACACGGGCAGGCGGAGATGGATCCGCAGTGATATGGCCTGCAGAGCAAGCGTTCCCACTGTAATTAATAGAGCCAGTCCTTCTGCAGGAGCCGCCCGACCGTGCTAACACCGTATTTTTTGCAGGCTGACACGGTTGTTACGGTTACTGCAGTGAGGCCATGTTTCAATCCCACGGTAGGTAGAGAAGGGGCAGAACAGTGAAGGGAGGAGGAAGAGGGGGGACAGAACACTGGAGGTAGGAGGTGGAGGAAGAGGGGGGGCAGAACACTGGAGGTAGGAGGTGGAGGAAGAGGGGTGGCTGAACAGTGGAGGGAGGAGGTGGAGGAAGAGGAAGAGCAGAACATTGGAGGGAGGAGGTGGAAGAAGAGTTGGGTGGAATAGTGGAGGGAGGAGGTGGAGGAAGAGGGTGGGAGAACATTGGGGGGAAGAGGTGGAGGAAGAGTTGGGTGGAATAGTTGAGGGAGGAGGTGGAGGAAGAGGAAGAGGGGGGCAGAACAGTGGATGGAGGAGGAAGAGGAAGAGTGTGGCAGAACAGTGGAGGGAGGAGGTGAAGGAAGAGGGGGAGCAGAACAGTGGAGGGTGGAGGTGGAGGAAGAGGGGAGCAGAACATTGGAGGGAGGAGGTGGAGGAAGAGTTGGGTGGAATAGTGGAGGGAGGAGGTGGAGGAAGAGGGGGGGCAGAACACTGGAGGGAGGAGGTGGATGAAGAGTTGGGCGGAATAGTGGAGGGAGAAGGTGGAGGAAGAGGGGGGGCAGAACACTGGAGGTAGGAGGTGGAGGAAGAGGGTGGGTGGAATAGTTGAGGGAGGAGGTGGAGGAAGAGGAAGAGGGGGGCAGAACAGTGGATGGAGGAGGAAGAGGAAGAGTGTGGCAGAACAGTGGAGGGAGGAGGTGAAGGAAGAGGGGGAGCAGAACAGTGGAGGGAGGAGGTGCAGGAAGAGGAAGAGGGGGAGCAGAACAGTGGAGGGAGGAGGTGAAGGAAGAGGGGGAGCAGAACAGTGGAGGGAGGAGGTGAAGGAAGAGGAGGAGCAGAACAGTGGAGGGAGGAGGTCAGGAGGGAGAAGTATAAAGACAGGTTGCTCGGGAGGAAATTATGCTTCTATATGTAGAGGTTGTACACTATGTACTGTACAAATACCTTGTTCTGCTGTTATGTTTGTAAAGTAGAATGTACTGTACAAATACCTTGTTCTGCTGTTATGTTTGTAAAGTAGGAGATTACTGTACAACTACCTTGTTCTGCTGTTATGTTTGTAAAGTAGGAGATTACTGTACAACTACCTTGTTCTGCTGTTATGTTTGTAAAGTAGGAGATTACTGTACAACTACCTTGTTCTGCTGTTATGTTTGTAAAGTAGGAGATTACTGTACAACTACCTTGTTCTGCTGTTATGTTTGTAAAGTAGGAGATTACTGTACAACTACCTTGTTCTGCTGTTATGTTTGTAAAGTAGGAGATTACTGTACAACTACCTTGTTCTGCTGTTATGTTTGTAAAGTAGGAGATTACTGTAAAACGACCTTGTTCTCTTTGTTTGTACATGAAAGGTTAAAGGTTGTAAGATTTTAGCACCTTTTCTTCTAAGAGTGCAGGTCTGCTGTGGATTTCTGAGATATAGTATATCTGAATAAACCAGTCCAGTTCAGATAGGGCCAGTGGGTCGGGACCAAGGTCAGAGTGATGGCCAGGGTCAGGACCAGGGTTAGGGGAGTGGGACTCACGTCATAGCCGCTGTTCCTGATGCCTCTCCTGGGTCTCTCCCTCATCACCAGCAGGTCCATCTCTGTTCCTCCGGGACTCGGGCTGTACAGGCTCTGCCTGCTCTGATACGTCCGCTGCCTCACCTGAGTGTGCCTGCCAATCACAGAGTGTTATAGAGCTCGAATCAATCAGCCAATAAGAAGAGGAATGTGTTGCTCAAACAAGTTCAACAAATCGCCTTAGAAAATACAGTTTACTAGGTTTCATCTTCATCATCATCATCGTGATCATCGCTATCACCATCAATGCCCCCACCATAACCCTTCTCCTGCAGGACCACCAGCAACAATGTCACCATGAATCAACATTCTATAATATTCTATAGGCCTTTTCATATTAGCCTGAACATATTATCTCCCCTGAACATAATATCTCCCCTGAACCCCTGAACATAATATCTCCCCTGAACATAATATCTCCCCTGAACCCCTGAACATAATATCTCCCCTGAACACAATATCTCCCCTGAACACAATATCTCCCCTGAACACAATATCTCCCCTGAACATAATATCTCCCCTGAACATATTTTTTATTTTATTTTTTTATTTCACCTTTATTTAACCAGGTAGGTCAGTTGAGAACAAGTTCTCATTTGCAACTGCTGTGAGGGCTTGGTTGTGGTAAAGCCTCTTACTCCCACCTAGGGGAGGAGAGAGGCACACAATCAAGTCCTCACACCCTAACTAGGGAGATTATGATCCCCAATCAGAGACAGCTGTTTAGCGTTGTCTCTGATTGGGGATAGTATATACGCTCCACACATTTCCACCTGTGTGTGGATCATTGTTTGTTCCTGCTTGTCTGCACTGCCAGCAGCCCAGCAAGTAAGTCACTGTGTTTCGTTTGTAATCGTGTTTTTGTTTTTTCACTCTCCTTTTTATTCTTGAATGCTTCGTGAGAACATCTCATTTAAAATAAAAAGGATGACACTTCACCAGCGCTCCGTTTATCGTCCCTTAACTACGCACTGTGACAGAATGATCCACCACCCTGGGACGCAACGAGAACAGACACTGGTAGACATCCTCTACGATATGGGGAAATTATCGAAGGAGGGTGTCTACCATTATCATGCGGTGGAGGAAGGCTGGGTTCCGGAGCAGTCGAGGCGCCGAAGACGGAGGACACGTCACCGGGCTAAAACTGAGGACCAGCCTGGAGCCCAGAAAACCCCCCAAACTGATTTTGGGGGGGGGGGGGGCTATGGGGGTGGTCGGGGATCGAGAGAGAAGAGCCCCGACCACTGCACTCGTGGGGGTTCCAGGAGGAGCCCCTACAGCCGTGGGAGCAGGAGTACAGAGAGGAGTCGGAGGAAGACGACGACGATGTGCTTCTGTTCCCTCACTCGTGGGGGTTCCCGGAGGAACCCTCACAGGATGGGGATTGGCGGTGGAGTAGGGACGACAGGGACAGTCGTGCTCCAGCGCCAGTTCCCAGTCCGGTGCCTCCAGCGCCGGTCCAGAGTCGGAGACGGAGGAGACCGACTCAGCGCACCAAACCATCGGTGCGCTACTATAGCCCGGTACGGCCCGCGCCTGCTCCGCGCACCAGCTCTATGGTGCGTGTCTCCAGCCCGGTGCGACCCGTGCCAGCTCAACGCACCAACCCAACGGTGCGTTTCCCCAGCCCGGTACGGCCCGCGCCTGCTCTGCGCACCAGCTCTATGGTGCGTGTCTCCAACCCGGTGCGACCCGTACCAGCTCAACGCACCAACCCAACGGTGCGTTTCCCCAGCCCAGTACGGCCCGTGCCTGCGCCTCGCATCAGACCAGTGGTGCGTTTCCCCAGTCCAGTACGCCCCGTGCCTACTCCTCGCACGGAGCCTACAACGACGGTCGCCAGCACAGCTCTGTGGTTGGAGACCATCTCTGCGTCGGTGCCCAGGGTGGGCACGACGTTCAGTCCCGCTGTGGAGCAGGAGCTCCATAGCGTGTCGGTGCCCAGTCTGGGTCGGTGCCCAGGGTGGGCACGTCATTCAGTCCCGCTGTGGAGCAGGAGCTCCATAGCGTGTCGGTGCCCAGTCTGGGGCCGACAGCCAGCCCAACCACAGGGCTGGAAGCCACCTCTGCGTCGGTGCCCAGGCAGGGCACGACGTTCAGCCTCGCTATGGAGCAGGAGCTCTGTAGCGTGTCGGTGCTCAACCTGGGGCAGACAGACAGGCCAACTACAGGGCTGGAGACCACCTCTACGTCGGTGCCCAGAGTGGGCACGGCGTCCAACCCGAGACCTCCGGTGAAGGTCAGCAGCCCGAGGTCTCCGGTGAAGGTCAGCAGCCCGAGACCTCCGGTGAAGGTCAGCAGCCCGAGACCTCCGGTGAAGGTCAGCAGCCCGAGACCTCCGGTGAAGGTCAGCTGCCCGAGACCTCCGGTGAAGGTCAGCTGCCCGAGACCTCCGGTGAAGGTCAGCTGCCCGAGACCTCCGGGTGAGGGTCAGCAGCCGGGGACCTCAGGTGAAGGTGAGCAGCCCTGAACCTCCACCGGAGCCCCATCCGGGTCCAGCAGTCTGCTCCGCTACAGCGCCAGAGCGGTCCGCTCCACCGGTGCCCAGTCCGGGGCCGGTCGTCTGCGTCGCTCCAGTCCGCTCCACCGGTGCCCAGTCCGGGGCCGGTCGTCTGCTTCGCTCCAGTGCCGGAGCAGTCCGCTCCACCGGTGCCCAGTCCGGGGCCGGTCGTCTGCGTTGCTCCAGTGCCGGAGCAGTCCGCTCCACCGGTGCCCAGTCCGGGGCCGGTCGCCTGCTCCAATCCAGCGTCGGAGCAGTCCGCTCCACAGGTGCCCAGTCCGGGTCCGATCGCCTACTCCGCCCCCATGCCGGAGCAGTCCGCTCCACTGGGGTCCGGTCCGGGACCTGAGGTCAGCCCCTCTCCAGGGTCGAGGGCTCCCACACCAGGGTCCAAAGGGGATTTGGTGCAACGCGGGAGTACTGAGGGGGGGAATCATCGCGCTGGGGTCCGGACTGGACCGGGCGTGCAACGGAGAGGTAGGAGGGAAGCTACTCTCACAGCATGCGCCACGCCCGGAGCCGGAACCGGAGCCCCCACCAGCAACCACCTCAGTACCCCGCCATGTCCCCCCTAGTTTTTTGTACATTTTTCTTTCAGGAGAGGGGGGAATCGTGTGCGATCGGGAGTCCGCACCTTAGGGGGGGGTACTGTGAGGGCTTGGTTGTGGTAAAGCCTCTTACTCCCACCTAGGGGAGGAGAGAGGCACACAATCAAGTCCTCACACCCTAACTAGGGAGATTATGATCCCCAATCAGAGACAGCTGTCTAGCGTTGTCTCTGATTGGGGATAGTATATAGGCTCCACACATTTCCACCTGTGTGTGGATCATTGTTTGTTCCTGCTTGTCTGCACTGCCAGCAGCCCAGCAAGTAAGTCACTGTGTTTCGTTTGTAATCGTGTTTTTGTTTTTTCACTCTCCTTTTTATTCTTGAATGCTTCGTGAGAACATCTCATTTAAAATAAAAAGGATGACACTTCACCAGCGCTCCGTTTATCGTCCCTTAACTACGCACTGTGACAACTGCGACCTGGCCAAGACAAAGCAAAGCAGTGCGACAAAAACAACACAGAGTTACACAGTAAACAAACATAGTCAAAAACACAATAGAAAATCTATATACAGAGTGCAAAATGTAGTGCAAAATGCAGTAAGGTTAGGAGGTAGGACAATAAATAGACCATAGTGGTGAA